>BMAO01002823.1:0-410000 GCA_019973975.1 Trichonephila clavata | reverse complement strand
GGAAAGGTCCAGTGTACTACGAGTTGCTAAAACAGGGGAAAACCATTACCGCGGATCTGTACTACAATCAGATGGATAAATTGAATGCAGCTATCAAAGAAAAAGGCCTGCATTAGCGCGTAGAAAAGGAATAGTGTTCCATCATGATAATGCTCGACCGCTTACTGCAATAGTGACACAACAAAAACTGAATGCGTTAGGATGGGAAGTCCTTAGTCACCCACCTAATTCACCTAACATTGCACCATCTAATTATTACCCGTTCAGATCTCTGCAAAATTATCTAACGGGAAAAAAATAAGTCTTTTGAAAGTGTTTCTAAGGCAGTTGCTGACTATTTTAACTCCAAGGACGAGAACTTCTACAAAACAGGAATTCACAGATTACCTGAAAGATGGCAACAGGTTGTAACAAATAATGGAGCATATATAATTGATTAATATTAAACACGTATTTTTATAAATGAATTCAAATATTTTTTTAAAATACGACAGAACTTTCCCTCCAACCCATTATTACTCTTTGTTGTATTTATTTGTTCATCTATATAAGCCAGTAACAACCTCCGTACTAAGGTGATCATTTTGGTATGGTAGTTAAGTTACTCGACTTCGGATCCAAAGGTCCCGTCTTCTCTCCTGCTACCTCAATTTTACGCTAAAATTGTAATATTTACAAGCAACGCCGTACCTTACATTTTAATGATGATTGAATAGAAACTTGGCGAAATGTTGGTGGTAGATCCAAGTTAGCATCATTTCTTGTGAAATGGCGACCCTTTGGTGACCATTTTTGGCGACTGGAAGACCAGATGGATACTTCTGGAAATTACTGGAGAAATCTACTAATACCACGATCAATGACGTGAGCGGATTTTTCGAGAAACGTTCATGCAGACTATGTGTGTGGGGAAGGGGAGCCGCTTACCAAAACTGAGTCAGTATTGATTTGACTGAGACTCGACCAGTGATTAGTTATTACTTCAGTTGTTGATTTGGACGAGCGAATACTTGTGAATAATCTCCAACATACTTGTATTTTAGACACTGATAGTTGTGTCTGAGCGCCGTAGAAGGTGTAAAGGCCTACTGAGATTTATTCTATCAATTTTGCTGCGGTATCTTGCTTTTCTAAGGATTGCTTTTAGACAATAAACTTTTATCGCTTCTCAAGAACTGTCTTGCTCTTTGAAACTTCTTGTATAAAATCCTCAAACCCCAATCTACGTAACAATATTTATTTGTATATTCTACTCCTCATGCCGCTCGTCAACCAATAGCCAATACTAAACTGAAAACGTATGAAAAGCAATTTTCGTTGCTTTAGAACTTTCTGAATGTTCTCATGTTTTTATAATATATATAATAATGCAAGGACATCAGTATCAGTGGGGTACATAAGGTGGCTGGGGTTCCAACCCCCCAAAGACCAACATATTTTTTATTTTTACCGTTGAGATTACTCCTTGACGTTTCCTCCGTTTTTTTAGAATGTCATCCCCTTTAGAGAGATCTGTATACGCTATTGATGTAATCTTATAAAAATTTTTAATTAATTCATTTCAAAGCATGTATAAAAATATACTCAATAAAAGTATTTGAATTCTAAAACTTCAATCCACTCCAATGAGAAATATACTCTTAATTTTTATGGAACCATTCATGTCTGTGACAATGAGGAGGTTAAAATTTTGTCCTCTTTTTAACACAAGGCAAAATTTCCTAGAAATATTCGCAGTTAAGGCCCTTTCCTGCCCTTACTTTAACACCTTACTTGGTATCTAGATGGCGTTGGGGCTATTTCGAAATTTTTGGCACAAATACTTGTCTAAAGATTCCCAAGATGGGCAATAAAATTCTCCCCTTTGAGCGGAAGGGGACGCCAGGGGTACTGAAGGAGGGTGACAATCGTATATATATATATATATATATATATATATATAAAACTGGTAAAAGAAGTGTTAGCTCTTTTTCTTTTCTTTTTCGGGGGGAGGGGGTTAAGACAGCAGTGAATCTTGACCATGCAGGAGTTCTCATTTCTGGACATAGGTCAGTCGTCAAACATCTGGAACCCTTAGAAAGGTAAGATATTTTTGGGGAATCCCATTTCACACTTAGAAGAATATATCTTAAAATAATACACTCATGGACAAAAAAATTAGCGCACCAAGAAATAATTGCGGGATCGTAACGAAACTTAGCATGAAGGTACGTGTCGGAGAGATATGTAAATGATTAGAAATGCAGCATGATTCCGCATTACTCATAGCCGGTAGATAGCGTTTAACGTCGTTCTCTGTGGAATATAAAACAGGTAACCAAAGCTTGTTTGAGTGTGCTTAATCGTTTACAAAGGAAGAGCTGGGGTAGACATGTCATTACGCCGTTTTCGAAGACAATATGAGCAGCTGTCGCAGTTTGAGAGGGGCAGAATCATCGGCATGATGGAAGCAGGGTGGTCAGCTAGGCAAGTAGCTCGTCAATTAGGCCGCTCTGATTATGTTGTGAGCAGGTGTTGGGACCAGTGGATCCGAGAGATGTAATTTACACAAAGACCAGGCTCAGGACGCTCTCGACAGACCACTCGTCGAGAAGACCACCACATTATAAGAAGTGCATGCGTACAGCCAACTGCTTCATCGGTCGCCATCTAGGCACAGGTAGCCCCTTCACTAGGGCCCCCTGTGCCTTCTCGAAGCATACGAAGGCGCCCGGCTGAAGGACATTTTGGATCGCGGCACCCATTACGTGTGTTGCCCATGACGCCCACCCATCGACGCCTCCGTTTGGAGTGTTGCCACACACGAGGAAACTGGACTTCAGCGGAATGGAACCAAGTCGTCTTTAGCGACGAATCCAGATTCAATCTCAGCAGTGCTGACAATCATGTGTGAAGATTCTGTTGGGCATCCCTCGAATTTGAACGAACTAGAGGCAGGGTTACATCAAATATGGAACGAAATGTCTCAAGACATCATACAGAACTTGTACGCCTCAATGCCCGATCGCATCGCATCGTGCATTCGCGCTAGAGGGGGTTCAACAGGGTATTAAATCCTCCGTTCTTTAGCCTTTTTCTCTAAAATAAATTATCCTTTTTTTTTTTCCCGATGTTCTAATCATTTACTTATATCAAAGTAGTCATTACGTATGTAAAATTTCGTTTCATTTTGACGACTCCTTCTTGGTGCGCTAATTTTTTTGTCCATGAGTGTATTTAAAGAAGTCTGATAGATATAAGGAACAAACAAGGCCGGACAAGTAATACGCGATTTCGTTGGCAGCACCTATTCCTATTTTTTACAGCATTGGAATTCAAATTCCTCTGTTTTGGGGTTGCTATATTTTTCTCTTTATGAATTATTGGCTACTTTCAATATAATTACCATAAAAAAGTTCAATATATTGTATTTTTTGGATATACGTTTATAACTTTACTACTGAACAATCTCAATGTTTTTTCAATTTTTGTTTGAATTTTAAGATATAAATATGTTTTCTTTGTTTATTTGTTGTATATAAAATCATTAGAGGTTTAGCAAATTTTTTCTAAACAGACACTTGAGAATTGTGTGATTATTATTACAAAATCATTTTAACTTTTGCAGCTGATATTAAATCATATTTTCATTTAGAGCAATTCTTATATATAGTATAATTAAATGAAAAAAATAATAAGACAAAATTATACTACCCACAAAGCTAAATGATAGAAAACAGATTCTAAGAAACATAACTAGAAAAATATTGATATATATATAAATATATATATATATATATATATGTGTGTGTGTGTGTGTGTACGACGATGTTGTTGGAATGGATTCTTTATATGAGATTGATAAGGCAGTACGGTGATTGAATAAACTTATTTATTATCCATCTTGAACACATAAGACATTACAGGGACGATACAATATAAGCACACACAAACACACTGCAGCCGGCTACATGTTTACGCAGACAAAATACAGAAGCGAAAGAGAGCTGGTCTCCAGGAATCTCAGTATTTATAGGCTTCTCAAATCCCATGATCTGAGTGGGTGGATAAATTTAGTTTAAAATACTCTCGTTAGGCGGCGGGTTAGCTTATTACTAAAACGTTGGTCCCCTGAAGGGATGGGCCATTGGTAGGTAAAAGTTATTTTAAAGGATTATATTACTGGGAATTATTATATATATATATATATATATATATATATATATATATATTAATGATAAAGGAAGAAAATTGTGTTTTATATTTATCTATATCATATTAAACGTTGTAAAATTGTAAGAACTACATGCATTGCCTTTTAAATACTGTTTAGAATTAAAATTGTTTTCAGCTTATATACTAAACAAAAACTGAATTCCAAATAATTTTTCAGTTAAAAAATAGTCCAAAATTATATTTATATTGTGATTTAGCTAACGTATGAAGGGGATAATTTATTTTTCAGTTCTGTTCTTACTTTGCTCAAAATTCATTATAACCATTGTTCACAATAAGATTCATATTTCAGCTATCACAATGAACCTAATGGGAGAAAAAAATATTACAATAAAGAGAATTACGTTTTAAAAAAAAACACGCCTTTGAATTAAAAGAAAAAATTGTTACAAAGAATTTCATTAATTAAATTTTTACTTTTGGTATTAAAAATGACCCCCCCCCTTTTTTCCCCCAATGAGTGTGGCGGTGATTTCGGAACTGGAACTCCGAATTCGGAAAGGGCGCGCCCCGTTCCATCGAGGGCGTCGATCTGGGCCCCTTCGGGGGCTCAAGTCCTCACGCGGGCGTGTTCCGGAAGCTCGGAGCTCCTCGGACGCCCCGTTTTCGCACGTTTCGAAGGGACCGATGGTTCTCCATCTTCTTTTTGGGGTCGAGGAACCCCTCCGGTGCTTCCTACCACTCACAAAGGAGCTTCTAATTTCAAAGAATTTTTTTTCCCTTCCATTTTTAAATATCGTAATATATTACACAATTTTTTTTTATTATATCATATTAGATGAATACTAACATACATTATAATGAGTAATAACAATTTTAATTACAAATGTTAATACAATAAATTTTATTCCACATTAAAAAGAGAGAGAAAAAAAATTCTGTGTTGCAAAGAATTATTTCTTTTTAATATTTGTTTTTCAATGTAAATGCTATCATGGAATTAATATCCTGCTGTGAGTGAATATCATCATAAATAACATACCCCAACCGGAAAAAAAAATTAAATCAGTATAGAGTACATTTAAGAAAAAAAAATTTATATATAGATAGATAATGTACTCAGAAAATTTACCTACACATTGTCATTAAGTTTTGTGTAGTACTTGAACCAATTGAGAACCCAATAAAAAAAAATTGCGTGTGATTAAACTTAAAATTCTGTAGTATAAAGCTGAAAACATTTTTAAAAAATTATTAAAAAGTATAGTATTATAATCATTTCAATCTTCAGTAGGTATTGATGTACTTTTTTTAAAAAAAAAATTTTAAGTAAATTTTATGAAACAGTATTTTTTTTAGCTATATATATATATATATTTAACATTTATAAACCCCGTGCACCACGCAATGTACGAGCAATGCTCGTATAACACGGGGGGCATACAACACAGACAGAAGAAAGGATTACAACACAAATATCCATGCCTTCTCCGGGATTCGAACCCAGTTCCTATGGCACCGTTTTTAGCTATATTGAGTAGAGATAATTTTAAAATAAGTTTTAAGTATTTCAAAACTAATTATTAATGGCAGGAAAAAATTCTAAATTTTCAAAATACCTTGATGTATATTTTACTCGGAACACATATTCCAGTGAAAACGAGGTTTTGTTATAGGTTTTGAAGGGAAAAAAAAAGCTTTTTTCATACAGAATTATTTTTTTAAAAAATAAGATTTCTAATAATAAGAATATATTATTACACGAAAGTGGCTGTTTTCTTTCATTGAATTATAATTTCTTGAAATAAAAATTTTAATTTGATGTATTGGGATATACAAATTAAATATTTGTTTTAAGAAATGAGATTGATTTTTCCTGAAAATTTTACTTCAATGAAGAAAAATGTATAAATTTTTCTTCCTCCTTTTTTTTTTTTTTTAATTTGGGGGTTGTTAAGAAGAAAGATTAATACATTTTTTCCTTCTCATGTTTAATTCCTTTAAAAATTTCCTTTGAGCTTGATTGCACATTATCCCAAATTTCCTGGGACTGTTCCGAATGTTCAGTGCTTGCTTCGATTTTTCACTACTCGGTTTTAGTCCCAAATTTATAGCATATATTTTTTTATAATTATCAATGCTGCATTGTCCATAAATGCCTTCACTTAGTCCAATAAGATGTGCCAATTTCAGAGGTAGATGGAAATACAACTGCATATTTTAATAAGAACCTGAAGTTATAGTTGTTCAAATGTTTAAAACAGTCAGAGTTCCCCATTTTTTTCTTCCTGGCACTAAGGCCAGAGGCGGATTAAGATAGTTGGAGGCCCCTGGCGGTAAAAGGTTTGAGGCCCATGGGCTCAAGAGTCGAAAAACTAAAATAGTGAAAAGAGCCGCTTCCTTTAAATTCTCAAAATAAAATGTATTGCTAATAATAAAACTCAACTGTTAAAGAAAAATCTTAACCGATACAAAAAAAAAAAAAAAAAAAAAAAAAAAAAAAACCTTACTAAAGAGCTTACAGTTTCGCTATACAAATTGATTTCTCTTTGGCAAATTCATCAATTATTTTTGCCATATCTATTTTGTCCAAAACATTTTGTTCTGTATATAATATGGCCATGTTGTTCAATTTGTCTTTCCTCCCATAGTATTTCTTAAATTATTTTAACACGTTTTAAAACTGAAAAAGATCTTTCGCCTGATGCATTCGATAACGGTACAGTTAAAAATATTTTCAAAAGTATTTCTACATTAGGATTTCTCTTGCAGCTCGATAAATTTCTAGTGGGGGTTTTCATTATATCTTTGTTTTCTTTTCTTTTCTTGATCCACAATTCATATAGTCAAAATTAAATGATTCAATATCGTCTTTGTAGATTTCCTTTAATTTTTGTGTAGCTTTCTTTTTAATACACTGGGCTTTCACCAACAGTTATGGTCGGGAGTGTGCAATTTTCTTTGATTGATGGAGCACTCTCGAGGTTAATTCACACACCTTGACTGCAAACTAGTACGCCAGTCTGGCGATACAAACTGTTGCACTGCGATTTATAAACATCATTCAAGCAGTGTTCTCCAACAGGATATCATGCTCCTTCATCCCTGTTGTAATTCAACAGGCTCTATAGAGTGACGACGCGTTGAGTTGGCCTGCTAGATCACCAGATCTTTTTGCAGTCGAGCAGGATTGAGACATCATTGAACGCAATGTCAGCGTCCATCCACAACCAGAATTAAACAACCTTATAATGACCGACCAAGAACAGCAAGCATGCAATTCTATCCCACATACTGATATCCGGTACTAGTACGACACGAGGCATGCACGTTTGTATGCTTGCATTTAAAATTGTGGAAGTTATACCAGTTTTTAATATATCATTATTTCACATTTGAAATGGCTCTACTCTCGCTTGCATGAACCTGTGATCTTGAAACTTTAATCAATTTAATATGCTACCTATACATTTGTATAGGTAGCCTATTACCGATTTGTATTGTTGAAGTTTTATTTGTCGACAATATTTTTTACTGCCGCCCATCCGGTATACTGGTCAGTGAAGCTGACTGCGGTGCCGTAGGGACTGGGTTCGAATCCCGGAGAAAGCATGGATGTTTGTGTTGTAATCCTTTCTCTTCTGTCTGTGTTGTATGCCCCCGTGTTATACATTGCGTGGTGTACGGGGTTTATAAATGTCAAAAAAAAATATTTTTTACTTGGTGTTCGGATTTTTTTTTCGATCATTGTAAAATGTACCCGAGAGTAGTCAAGCACGCCTGTAAACTGAAAACGAACTTGTTTGATTTAAATAGCATTCATTAGCTTGAAATAAAATTTGGGCAAAAAAAAAAAATGCATGTGAGAAGTTTGTACAAATTGCAACAATACAAGAGAAAGATAGCCAGGGCTGCTAAACGACTCAAAAACGAGAAAATATCGGGGTTGCAATATTGGTTCAAGAGTTTTTTTTTTTTTTTTTTTTTTTTTGCATGTTGAACTTATAACTGGAATCCATCAAGCTTGGGGCCCCTCTAGAGCTGGGGGCCCCTGGCGGCCGCCAGGTCCGCCAACCGCTTAATCCGCCTCTGACTAAGGCTGCAACTTAGCCAGTATTTAGCACCATGAACAATTCAGCAGCTTTTGTAAAACAATTTCCCTGACTTATAAATAAGATCATAACAGAAAAAGTTGTTCTGAAAAATATTCATGATTTTGAGAAATATGAGGGTACTTCAAAATAATTTAGAAGGGTTGCTGATTTATTATTTTTTTAAAAAATGAATACTGAATTTTTTTTTATAAAATTTGTTCTTTATATATATATTAAAAACATATCATTATTAAAAAATAAAACAAAAATTGTTTATTTTGGTATAAATATTTCCTGACCAACATAATTTATTTGTAAAAAAAATTTATATATATATTATATTTTGAACTTCAAAATCTTTGTCATCTTAATATATTGAAGCAGCTATTCATTTTGAAATGACATTTTTGATAGGAAGGAATAATATTTGCTCACCATTCCTCTTAACTATTTTTTATTTCAATATATGTAAAATTTAGTGAGGAAGTATTTGATCTTATAATTTACTGTTATGTGTGTGTTGAACAATTTTTTTAAAAAATTGTTTCAAATGTATAAAATTTCAATCAATATTCAATAACTTGACATGCTATCTTTGTATACTTTTTATGTGGAGGATTTAATCAGATAACATTTCATTCTTCTAAATTCCACACCACCACACATTCACAATAGGAAGCTATCATTTTTAGAATTTCAGTGTTGACTGAAATGTTATACTTCTTTGTATTCAGTTTCTTTTACTTTATTTAAACAAATATGAATGCAGTTTTTACCCAGATTTGATTTAACACGGGATAGACAGGAAACGATACAAAAAATAAGCATGAAAATGATACAATATTATTATAAATATTTTTAAAAAATACCCCTGCAAAAGAACAGAGGAATGGGGCAAAAATTACATAAATCTATTTATTACAGATACGAGTAGTGGCGAAATACTCAAACAGAAAAATAGCTTATTATGAATAATACTCTTAATTAAAAAAATTACCAAGAAGAAATAGCTTCCTGTGTAAGTTTAAGATGCATTTTTCATGGAACCTGAAACTTATTTTCAAGTAACACTTGGAAAAATGAAAAAAATTGAAAAATAACATAAATTCTCAATAAGTAAAGTTCGCAACACCATATACTCAAAGAAAAGGAAGGATTTTCTCTCTGAATCGTTTAAATTTGTTTTTAATTTTAAGAAATACTTAAATAGCAGATAAATTTAAAATTTTAGGTTTTTTTCAGAATACACAAGCATTCTTCCGTTTTCAATTTTATAAAAGAATGTAGTACTATACTGTACATCCTTCAAAAGTTATCTAGTGAAAAAGGAAGAAAGCCAATAAGTTTTTATTCTTTTTGTGCTCATACTTTTTGCTATTGAAAAAAAATGGAATAATTCCATAACAAAATTTTTTTGATGCTTTAAAGTTTGTACTTTACTGAAAAAAGTGAAAAATAAAACTTCATATGCAATTTCAAAAATTCGCTAGGTACTAATAAGAGCTTCATTTCTTACAAGTAATCGTGAATCGCAATACAATTAACATCATATGTACCAAGTATTCACATGCACACAGAAATTTTTAAAATCAAGAAGCGGAAAACAGTGTCATCCATGACAAATATTTATATTTTATTTAGAAATTAAAGATGCAAAATCGTATTCAAAATCTCTTAAAAATCGAATGCTGAAGCACGCATAAAATACTTTGCAATAGTAAAATTCAAACATTTAAATTAATAAAACTGAACCGTAAAAAATATATAATACAAAATTTATAAACACATTTCTTTTAAATTATATCTAGCAAAAAGTTTAAGTGAACATTTCGTATATAAATATAGATGCGATTTTTTTTAAGATGAGCACTAAGAAATTTTTTCCCTTAGAATACATACGAAAACTTAGGACTTCTCAGATTTTATAAATTTGGTTGTAATGGGCTTACAAAGGAAGGGCGGTCATCTATAAAGTTTTTTAAGTACCACCAATTGTCTCACGGAAAATATTAGGGACCCCCTATAAAGTCTGGTTTTAAGCCCTAAGCCGGATCTTACAAAGGATTACTTATTCGACATCAGTCAGTCTATGGAGCCCCTTGAATCCTAGGCCTCCCTGCGATGCGGGGGTATGCATTAAGCCACTGAGTACTATTAATATTTTTTTAAAAAAAATATATAAAATATATTTTGATGGATTTAAGTATTAAACAAATGGAATTAACTGATTAAATTTGATGTTTTGTGAAAAGTAGTGAAAAATAAATTAGCAGCTCGCATCAATAGGATGACGTTTACTGTAACGACCATTAATTAAAAAAATTTAAGTTAATTTATTATTTTCAAGTCAAAATGTTAACATTCATCAAAAACGTTTATATTCTGGATTATCTGTGCATGTTTTCACTAAATATTTCAACGTGGTTGACAATATAATATGGAATGTATACATTTATTCCTAATAATGTAAATGAAAATGATTTCCATAAATGACTTTCGTATTATATGCTGCATTAATTTGTAAGTCAGAAAATTTTAGTTTATTACAGTAAAGTATTTATACTATTTAAGGCATTTTCTCAAAATTTTCTTCCTTGAATTACTGATTTCAATACACATAACATATTCATTAAAGGTAATATTAGTACTATAAATGAATGGTTTGGAATCACAAGCAACTGAAAATTTTAATTTGGATAGGCGACGCAGTACCTCGAATTTCTGAAATGCTAGTGACAAATATGTGACACCGAATCTCGTTCCTCCCATTCATATTACGCCGTCTAAGGATTGCAAGGATCAATTTCGTTTAATATGAAGCATACTACAATATTCAAAACAACGGGTCGTGAAGGAAATCAAGATTCGAAACCATAGCTCATTTTGAAAGCCCATTTTTTAGCCTGACCATAACCCAAATATAAATTCTAATGCAAGCAAATGAATATAAAAATTGCAATAAAACTTTCTATAAACCTGATGAATTTTATTGAAACAGGTATGAAATGAAATAACTGGGGAGTTTGTGAAATTCATATATAGGATGAAATCATTTTAATACAATTTAGGGTGTTTTCCAATCAAAGAAAACCTTTTTATGATACTGAATTATCTGATGCCTTAAATTCATTTCATTTTAATTTTTTAAAAAACTTTCTTTTATATATTAGAAAATTACATTTAATGACAGATTCCAGTAATATCCTGAAATAATTTTTTTAAATAACATTGAGACTTCGACATTTATATAAGTGGCGTTCGAGATCTGATTCCAGTACAAAGACAGAGGCGGATTAAGTTAGTTGGAGGCCCCTGGCGGTAAAAGGTTTGAGGCCCATGAATTCAAGAGTAAAAAACTAAAATAGTGAAAAGGTTCGTTAAACTTAAAATATCGTAATAAAATGTATAGCTAGATTAAAACTCAATTGCTCAAGATAAACCTTAACTTTAAAAAAAATTAAAAACTTTATTAAAGAGCTTGTGCAATTTTGCTGTAAAACGTTATGTCTTGATTTCTTTTTGGCAAATTCATCAATTTTTTTCGTGTCTATTTTGTCCAAAAAATCTTGTTTTATACGTAATGTGTCAAGGTTGTTCATCTTGTCTCCTCTCCCATAGCATTCTTAAATAATTTTAACGCGCCTTAAAACTGAAAAAGATCACTCACCTGATACATTTGGTATCGGTATTGTTAAATATATTTTCAAAAGTAGCACATTAGGGAAGTGGCACAAAAGTGGCCCATTTTCTGCACATTAGGGAAAATCGATACCATCAAGGCCGGCTCTAGCAGTTTTGCCGCCTCGGACAATGTGGGAAGTGCCGGCCCTCTCGAAAGCAAAAAATTATAATTAAAACAGATAAATTGTTCACATCGATACACAACTATAAAACCTTAATAATTCTGACGAACAATATATATATATATATATTAAGCCTTAAAAAATACAAAATAATTCGAAATTAAGTACATAATTACCTATTATTATTTCAAACGAGTAAAATGTAAGAGAAGAAATGGCCCATTTCAGCGGGCCAATTTCTTCGAAAAAGAGTCTACTGATGGTGGGGATCACAAGTATATATTTTAACTAATAGTAACTACATTCAAGACTAAAATAAAATATCTCCTGACACTGGACATCGTATGGGTGAAAGGAATGTCTGTTTTGACCTCACTCCTGGATGTTGAGAAAGTTACCAGTGAAAGATGTGTAAGCATATCAAATTTCATGATTTAACATATACTCCCGCCTCGAACCCTTAAAGTTTCAACACAAAAGACAACTGACATTAAACATTCAGAGTACAAAATAAAGAAATAAGGCACGTTAAATGAAATATAAAATTCACACCAATATTTCAGAAAAATATAACAAACTTTTTGTAACACTAAAAATATTTTCCAAATTTGATCCAATTGCCGCCCTTAAAATTTGCCGCTCCGGGCAGGGGTCCGGTTTGTCCGGCCCTAGAGCCGCCCCTGGTACCATTTCTCTAGCAACTCGATAAATTTCTAGTGGGGTTTTCAATGTATCTTTGTTTTCTCTTAAAAATCGTAAAAACTAATCCAATACTTCGCGAAAATTAAAAGATTCAATACCATCTTCATAAATATCCGTTAGTCTTTGTATAAGAGCTTTCTTCTTAATTTTAGGTAATAATCTCTCGTCAAAAATACAATTAGGTGTGTTCTAAAACAGTTTCATATATCTCAGCTCTTCGGGATAGTTCTGTTATTGTCCTATCCCATATGACATAAAATGTGAAACCACTGTGAAAATTTCCCTTCTTTCAAATTCATAAACGATTTTTCCAAATTCATGTCCGAAATTTTGGATATAATGTTCTAGATATTTTGGTAGACTAGATCCTTTTAATAATTCACACTCAAATTTTTGCAACTATTTACTTGTAGCAATTATTCTCAGCAGTAAGATATTCCAAATCACGGTCATTAGGTAAATTTCATATTTGTCCATCTGTTTCAAAAGGGAAGTTGTGCCTTCACTATTGAACCTTTTTTTCCCTCATTCGCGTCACGGATTTCGGCCAGGGTATCTCTTGTATGCGTATAACCAAGTCTTAAAGCTCGTACGACATCTGCTTTTGCTGACCATCATATACCTAAAACTTTTATCACCGATATTGCACGTTTTCTTCTTTCCAGAATTTTATTAATATTCGCCAATGATGGGTTGATAAATTCAACTTTCAGTGGTGCAATATCCCAATAGAGGGCCAAGGCCTACTGTGCCCATCTCAATTTTCGTGACCTTGGGCACTGAGAAGCATGACCTCATGTTCCTGTCAGGTGGTCAGTCAGGCGCGAAACCTTAGTTCCCGAGCACAAGCTTGGTACTCATTTTATCGACCCATTGAAGGTATAAAAGGCTGAGTCGGCCTTGCCAGCCCGGGGTTTGAACCCTGGACGTGGTGTGAAAGCGCGACACGCTACCACTCGATTACAGATGGGGGAGAGAAAAATGCAGAGAAAAAATGAATAACTTCTGGGCAGCATAATATGTTTAATTACATCGCTACAACTTTTTGTTGCAAAATTTTCTACTAAATTTAAGGAGTGACTGGCACAAAAAAAAAAGTTGCGCTTGAACTGTAGTTGAATATGTGCCTGTAGACTTGAGTATTACCTGGACATATTGAATGCATTATCAAATGATTGACCTGTATAAATTTTAATATTTTATCCAAATTTAGCAAAAAGTTCTAATATTTACTGTCAGGGACGTCTTAAGGCATGGGCCAACTGGGGCTGGGCCTCGGCCACATTGGGGGCCTCATCTCGTTTTCGACTCAGCCTTAATAAGATCATGTTTCGAATAATTTCAACATTCGAATGTTTTTTCCAGTGGTATATTCTCCGAAAAACTTGGAATTTTGGATAATATGTCAACTGGCTACATGTGATGACCGTCGTTCTTATATAGACCTAGCCAATTTGTGCAATTGTAAGTTATACACATTTATTTGTTTGGGGTTTGTACGAGTATTTGACAACGTATGCTACGCACTGTTTACTTTTATTTCGTCATAGTTGGGGGCCTACATTTGTGCTGAGGCTCAGGGTCTACTTTTGCGAAAGGGCCCCAAGAAGTCTAAAGACATCCCTGCTTACTGTTCTAAATATAAAGAAGTATAAATGTGCTGTGTGTGAAGCCTTCTGTGCGTATAAATTGTACAAATCTTGTGGTATGAATTGCTCAAGTTTAGGGCCCATTCATACGCCTGGGGCCCCTGGCCGCTTAATCCACCTCTGCACAAAGGCCTTAATTTATCAGACTCTAACTAGGTCTGGGCCTATAGTATTTGTATCTCGTGCAGAAAGATTACCAAAGAAATTCAAAATTGAAAGATTTGCTAGATTTCTAAGCAAAACGATGTTTGATATCAGTGGCGTAATGTATACTCTCCCGCATCGTGTGTGTGTGGGGGGGGGGCAAAGCCCGGTGTGTTACGGTTTTGCAATTCTTTGTAAGATATGGCTTGAGGCCCAAAATCTGATTTTGCACGGAGGCCCTAATATTCAACGTAACGCCATTGTTAACTAGTAAATTTCTTTCATCAGATTATTTTCTTAAAACTCAATAAATGTTTTGTTTTTCAAAAAATTTAAAATTTTGCAATAAATTTCATTAAGTTCTTATGCATGTTTTTCTTCATTGATTTTTATTAAATACATGAATATTTAGATCTATATAAATAAAAAGTACTCTAATAAACTTAATTTTGGTGAAATATGTTTTTTTTTTTACTATATCCTTTAACACGAAAAAAATATTTCAATTCCAAAATAATCAGTTTAGTGTTAAACAATTTTCACCGTATTCGGAAATATACGTATTTAAAAAAAAAAAAAAAAAAAAGAGATTAAAAAACAAAAACATTAACAGCTAAACTAGTTTCATGAAAAATTTTATATTATTGTATATGTTTGATTTTCCTGTGCAAAAAATTTGTCTGTACTTCATAATATTTAGTATTTTGGATAGCTAACCCTTCTAGCAAAGTAGACATGTTTTTAGAACTTATAAATAATATTGTGCATATCTCATTACTTGGTACCATCCGAAACATTTTTCAAATGATTTACTACTTGCTAGTGTTTTAAAATTTGAACATACGTTAAATAATTAATTATCTATATAAATAAATAAAATTGAAATGTCTGTTTGTAATTTCAAATTAGCAGCTTTTTACTAAATGCATTTAAAGGCATATACGGTACTTATATCAAAAAATCAATTTTTAAAATTTTTGTCTGGCTGTTTGTTCCGGCTAATCTCGGGAACTTCTGGTCCGATTTTAAAAATTCTTTCACCAATGGAAAGCTACATTATCAGCGAGTAACATAGGCTATATTTTATTCCCATATTCCTACGGGAACGGGAACTATGCGGATAAAACGTTGACGTTGCTTACTCCCCGCCAAGTTGGCGCAAACTTACGCATTTGCTCAATAATGGAAATTTTAATAAATATTTTCTCTCATTTGTAACAAATAACTGAAACATAGTATTATTTAGCATCTTCACAAAAAGCAATTTTTTAAAGGGTTTTTTATGGTTATTATTTACGTTACGTTTGTTAAATGTCCAACTCAAACTTTGAGAAATATCACCAAGTTGGCTAAGAATTTAAATCCCAGATATTTTAATGCAAATTTTCTCCCACTTTTTAAAGAGGGAAACGAAATAAAGTTTTAGCGAATTGCGCACACGTGATATTGAAAATTCTATGGTAATATTAACTGACAGTTTCGTAGTTTTGATTAGTTTGAACTTTTGTAACCTAATTATGCAATATTCATATTTTGCACAAAATTTTTCACTTATACTGAATCTAGATATTTTACATGGAGGTATTACTTTGAAGATATACTATGGAGGCATCCATACAATGTCACTCTCCGAATAAAATTAGGGAGCTTTACGCAATACTTATTTCATCTTCGGTCCTTCTAATCCTCAAACCTTTTGGAATAAGTACAAAGACTACATGGCGGAAGATATTTTGCGACGAAAAACAACCAAATATACCTTTCAATGAACAAATCTGCAACGAAACGCAATAAAGGTTTTCAGAATGGTTAGGAAGAAGCTACATGATTTTGGAATGATTAGCCCTAGACTTGTCGACGGAAATGGCTTCGATAATGAAATTACATGAGAAATTAAACTACGATTTTATAGCATTGCAGCATCAAGTAACACCCCTCAATTAACTCCAGAACAAAGTCACGTTTTTCAACAAGTGTTACGCAAAGTAGAATCCATCAGTGGTGCACTCTTTTTTCTCGAAGCCCCTGGAGGAACAGGAAAAACATTTTTGCTAAACTTATTACTAATGACCATCAGAAAAACCCTGAAGATAAAATCCAGAAGATAGCAGTTGCTATGGCTTCTTCTGGTACAGCCACAATTTTACTGACCAAAGGTCGCACAGCACATTCCGTTTTAAAATTATCGCTTAATCTTGCATTTGAAGATTCACTCATCTGAAATTTCAGAAAAAATAGCTCTCAAGGCTGGATGCTTCCAGAATGTAAGCTTTTAGTGTGGGATGAAAGTACGATGTCTCATAAGAAAGCTATGGAAGCGTTAAATCGGACTCTTCAGGATTGACGAGATAGTACAGATAGCATAGGAGGAATAGTAGCTTTATTATATATTGCTGGTGAATTCAAGCTCATGTGGAAAAGTTGAAAAATTCAGTCTGAAAACGAATATCCCACGGAGTTTTTAAATTCACTTGAACTTTCGGTTGTACCCTCACATAAACTTCAATTAAAACCAAATGTACAAGTTATGCAGAATCTCGATGCTACTCGACTATGTAAAGGAACGAGGCTTTGGATCACAAAACTGATGCAGAATATACTTGGTGCCAATATTTGAACATATGTCATGAAAAGGGATAGTGTTATCATACCTCGAATTCCAAGTATCCCCACTGACCTACCGTTTTAATTCAAAACGAGTTCAATTTCCAGTTTTACTGTTGCTATTAACAAAGCTAACATTTCAGGAAGCAGGGGTGCATTTGGAAAAGCAATGTTTTTCTCATGGCCAACTATATGTAGCCTGATCGGTGTGTCCAATGCCCAAATCTTCACATATTAGCAACTGAAGGAAGAACATATAATGTGGTATACAGTAGCATCTTAGAATAAAATTCTGTTTTGAGCTCTTTTAAAGAGGAATTATATATAGTAGTAGGAATTATATAGTAGAGGAATTATATAGAAGAGGAATTATATAGGAATTAGTAGATACTTTCGCGATTTTTAAAAATATTAATAGTTTAAGTTATTGAGATATTTTGTTTTTAATTATTATAATAAATTACGTTTTCAATTGTTTTAAACTAAGCTCAATTTTAGAATTTTTAAATTGTATTGGTTCCAGCCACACCAAGCAATAAAAAAAATACTATATTGTATTATTTACTTTCTAATGATAATGATTACGACTTTGACAGTTATTTAAAGACATCAACGCGAGCGGAGCTGCGGGTAAAAGCTAGTATATTAATAAGAAAAGTTTTTCATAGGATTATAAAAAGATATTGATGTATTATATGAAATGCAATTTTGCTGTATTTTTACCACTTGTAAAAATGATCTAACTGTACTTAACAACTGTTAATATTCTTACAGATGGAATTTTATTGCAAAGCTTTATAAAATATTTTGCTTATTCAATTTTATGTGAACGCGGGAAAAAAAACATGAAAAATACTTTTTGAACTTTACGTAGAAATTTCTTCAATAAATTCCGACGTATTTCTTTATAATTGCATAGTTAATTTCGGCTTATATTTGATTCAAATTATTTTATGATAGATATATTTTTTATGCGTATTTACATTCTTATAAAAACTTTGCTTCGTTTACATATCGGATTTTCCCCTTATGATGTGTAGGAAATTTTTTATCTTTAATTATTTCAACTGCTTTACAGATAAATCAATTGAGGAAGAAAATATTGCTGTTCTCAGTATAACTACAGATCTATGTCACGCGGTAGTCTTTCAAGATAGCTTTGATTCTACGCTGCATTGTGTCAATGGAACAAACTGCTTCTTCAAAAAGTTTTCTAGGAAGACCACACCTCTAAGCCCCGATACTGTTGAACCACTTTGACCAGATGCCTCCAATAAATGTCAAAAGTAAATCATTCCCTTTTCGAGAAGAAGGCAATCAGACTCTCTGTCTTCGCCTTTTCATCTTTAGAATCTCTCGCACCCCTAAATCAGGGATCGGCAGCACATAATTGCTTATTTCACAGCCAAATCTTGAAAAGCGGCTTACTTTAAGGTTTAGGTGATTTAAACATCCCTAATAGAATTATTAGCCATTATAACTCATTTGGAATTATCCAATTAATATTATATGCATATTGCTGGAATGAACATAAAATCATTTCGCTAAAAAAAGGTTTTTTCCCCTTTCTTCTTTTTAAACCTAGAAACGATTTATAAAGGTCCATATTTTGTTTTTATAAATGTTAAGCTTAGGGTACGTAGTGATCTCAGTAAGGAAGTTTTCAATTTGGTTTTTTAGCCCAAATCTTATCAGGTATATATATATGCTGACAATGTTTTAAATTGATCGATTGGGTCATGGAGCAACACAGGTTTCTAATTTTACTAATTTCATGGTATTCAATTGTTATTTTATGCATTTTTTATATTAAGCAAATTTTTTTTAAACATTTCTTTATTTTATTGCTGATCAATAAACTGAATCCAATAGTTAGATATTTAAAAAAAACCCGAAATTTCGGAGATATTTATCGGAAAATTTTTAATAAATAAGGTGTTGTTTGAATTCTTTTTTATAATCATCAGACAAATCTTTGAAAAACATGCCCAGCTTTTCCAAAATTTTTATTAAATCCCTTCAGAATTTATTAAAAAATGTACAACTCTTTCTAATATGAGATTGCTGTGATCATTCCTGAGTTTCTCTCAATTTACTATCAAGCAAATTTTGTCTTGTTACACACATTCGAGCCTGTTTTGTATTTTGTTTTACATATGTTTCATTACTGAAATTAATAAATGCATTTCTTTCATTCATCTCACAATAATTGAAATATATCATTAGAATACTAAACTATATAATTGCGAATCTTTTATTTTGCAGCAATATCTTCTTAAATTTCAAATAAAACCCTTCCAAGATTAATAGTTCTACGGAATTTCATCATTTTACTAAAATAAAATTTTAGTATAATAATATAAAATTATTTTAATACATTTTTTTAAAAATCAGAACGATGTGATTGTCAAAAAGATCACCAAAGAAAAATAGAAGTCTTTATGCAAGTTTGAATAAGTAATAGTAGCAATTGAGACAGAGACATTAACAAACTTTTTTACGAGGTTCAATAAAAAGCTATCTTTCTATTTTAATGCGACTGATTTAATCTATCGATGTAAGATCGCTATTTGTTATGTGAAGGCCCAATTCATCAATTAGCTGCAGGTTTTATATATTTCTGAAAGTCTTCAAAACTTAGCACATCTGGAAAATTATTTTTTAAATAGTAATACAAGAGTATAAATCGCTAAAATATTGAAGTATTAATAGTATTTTTAAAAAAATTAATATTTGTTAAGCTGAGTATCAAGCATTATAAAAATAACTAGCAAAACCAAGAACTAAGTTATACTTTTATCTGAAAACCCTCTTAGGATTCTAGTATAATTTATGTGGTTGAAGGAAACGATTTTGGATGAACTTAGCTACAACAGAATCATTTATTATGGAAAGTAGCAAAGAAATAATTGACTTACATAACATTTCTAGGATTTCAAAACTGAATGAATACTTTATACCTTTTTTTAAAAAAAGAAATACAGTTTCCTAATTTTCTTTACAAACATGTACTGTTAATCATTTTTTTCTTAAATGTATTTATGTTGTATGTAAATGTTAAAATTTTAATATAAATAACTATGCAGCTAATGATTGTTTACTTATGGAACTTGTAAAAATTATGAAAAATCAATTATACAAGGTTTTTCGATTTAAGAAAAATTTATTACTTGTACCGCTTTGACATAAGATGGAATGCACCACTCTTTAAGCTACTTTACTGCACAAACCATTGTATTTTTCAAATGGTCTTGGATTATAACTACTGTATTAAAAAGTGTTGTGTAACTAATATTGTTGACAGTCTTAAAAAAAGTAGCCAATTGATTGCTTTTAAAACTAAATAAAATATTAACATATATTGTATTTCCCATCATATAAATATTACTTACTAATTAATTACATTACACAATCTTTAATGCTTTAGAAAGTCTTTCACAACTGTGATGCAATTATAATCAGAGGCGGATTAAGCTAGTTGGAGGCCCCTGGCGGTAAAATGTTTGGGGCCCCGTGGGCTGAAGAGTGGAAAAACTTAAATAGTAAAAAAATTCGTTGACCTTAAATTCTTAAAATATAATGTATAGCTAATAAAAAAAATTAATAGCTCAAAATTTTTTTTAAAATTTGTTTTAAAGAATTACAATTTTTTTTTTACTTAAAAGCTTAAAATTTTGCTATATAACTTTACGTCTTGATTTTTCTTCGGCAAATTCATCGATTATTTGGTCCAAAACATCTTGTTCTATATATAATATGGCCAAGCTGTTCAGTTTGTCTTCTCCCATACTACTTTTTAAATAATTTTTAACGCGTTTTAAATCCGAAAAAGATCTCTCACCTGATGCTTTTGATATCGGTAGAGTTAAAAATATTTTTAAAAGTATCTCTACATTAGGGAAAGTCGAGACCGTTTCTTTTGCAACTCGATAAATTTCTTTGTTCGATAGTATCTTTGTTTTCTTTTATAAATAGCAAAAACTGATCCAATTCATCGTCAAAATTAAACGATTCAATATCGTCTTTGTAAATATCTAATTTTTGTGTGTGCGGCTTTCTTCTTAATTTCAGGTAACCTCTCGTCAAAAAATACAAAAAAAGTGTTCTATAACAGCTTCATATATTCCATTTCTTCAGGATAGTTCTGCACTTGTCCTATCGCATACGACATAAAATGAGTTGACCAAGAAATTTTTCCTATTTTCAAATTCATGACCTTCTTTAGTTTCACCGAAAATAATTTTTCTCTTTTGCTGCCTGTAAGCTTGTCAAACTTCCTTTTCAAATAAGAGCCCTGATAAAGCAGTTGCTTTTCCAAATTCATTCTTGAAATTGTGTATATAATTTTCCAAAAATTTCAGTAGATTATATCATTTTAATAGCTCACACCCAACTGATTGAAATAATTTGCTAGTAGCACTCACTCTCTGGAATATGGTATCCCAAATCACGGTCACTAGGTGAGTTTCATACGTGCCCATCTGTTTCAAAAGGGAAGTTGCTTCCAGTATTGTGATCTTTTTCTCCTCATTTTTATCACGGATTTCAGCCAGGGCCTCTTTTATGTGTGTATAACCAAGTCTTATAGCTCGTATGGCTTCTGCTCTTGCTGACCATCGTGTATTTGAAACTTTTTTTCACAGATATTGCACGTTTACTCCTTTCGGGATTTTTATTTAAAATTCACCAGTAATGGGTTAACACAGAAGAAAAAATTGAATAATTTCTGTACAGCATAAAACATTTAATTGCATCGCTACAACTGGGCTATTGTCATTTACAAGCAAATACCATTCTGAATGTATTTTTCCCATCCTAAGTGTTATCTGTATTTCACTTCATACGATCTTTCTGTCGATCCGCTTTGACTGAGAAGTTTTTCCTACATTCCGAGCTCACGCCATTCCTTGTCTTCTCATTATTTTGAGTAATTTTACCAGCTTTTAAACTTTTCTTATTGCGGGTCCTGAGATTCAGAATTCACACGGAAAACTTATATCGTTTTAAGCCAGTGACATACTATTTTATAAACGTAAAAAAGAACTCTTAATATGACCATTGATAATATTTTACGACTTTTTGCTGACACACGTCAGGGGTCCCTGTAGCTAGGGGAGCCCATATCATTGATACGGTGGTAGCTACGCCCCCGATAAAAAGGAATAATGTTCAGGAATGTTTCTCAGAATTTGAAAAAAATCCATTTTTTTTATTTACTTCATCTATGGTAGTGCGAACCGTTAAAGTCTGCATGATTTCAAGAATTAGTTTGATGATTGTTGAATTTCAGAGATCTATAATAATACTAATATGCAAGAGTACATTTTAGTTTTTGATCATTCTGGGACCCCTACGCATAGCATCCGCCACACCACCCACATGGCTGGCCCTGTCCTAGTTCCCTTTCTCTAAATTACAAAAACTGAAAATGTAGAAATACTAAAAGGAAAATATTATCAAACAAGAAACACACGAGTTTTTCTCAAAAATCAAACATATGAAAGCAAATAGTGTAAAAATGATCCTAAGAAACCAAAACAATAAAAAAATTAAAGAACGAGATGCACATTATCTGAAATTTTAACTTTAAAAATTAATTAAATTTAAGTTGACCAATGGTAAAAAATGCAGCAAAATTCAGATCTTGTGTTAGTTTGCAAAAATCAGTGTGATCAATTATTTCAATAGCTAAAGATCCTCTACAGTTTTTTCAAAAAATAACTTTCATCTATTTCACTATTTGATTCATTCATCAATTTAGAGAAATTTCAATCTCACTTAAATATTTCGCTATTTTTGTCATGCTGACTGAAACAAAACTGTTACTAAATTTACAAAATACTTCGATCCAGTGCCGAATTGCTTATGAGGCGGAGTAGGCAATTGCATATGGGCCCCATGCTTCTTAGGGGCCCACAAAAGCGTGTTCTGTTTTCTGTTAGTGCTCCAAAAACAGGCTACAGGGCCCCGAGAACTCGACTGCCTAGGGGCCTCCATGTCGTTTAATCCGACACTGCTTCTATCTTTTTCCCCACATTCTCAAAATATAAACACAAAAATCCAGATAACAATAAACCACGAACCTTCACAGGGCCGATCCTAGCAGGTGTGCACCGCACGCGGGCGGCCGCAGGCCGTACATGGTTCTATCAATCAAACAAAATTTTTTACGTATTTATCAAAATAAAACTTATAATAAAAATCGAATTAATATCCTGAATTTTGAATAGTTATTGAAAAATCCAAGTCCCAATAACACAGCATAGCTTAAGAAAATTATAATGCTAGTGCATAGTGAGTTGGCCGATTGTACATTAATGTCTACGAGTCACAAACATCCTTCATTTGATAGAAAAAATTCGTAATGGAGCCGACAATACCGCATTAAAAATTTTTTTGTTTTTTTTATAGCGGCACTGTGGATCGATGCTTAATAAAGGCATCTTAAGAATTTTTTCAAAAGTTGCTTTACGAAATTATCTAATACGGTTAATCTAATAATGTTTAAATTCAATATGATTTTGAGAAAATTAAAAGTTTTCAATTTAATAATAGCCTAATAATTTAGAAAAACATTATATAGGAAAGAAGTGATTTTTGCCCATGGTTTTACAACGCTTATAAACAATGCTCGTTTTCCTTTTTAGTGAGTTATTCCTCTATTAAAATGTAGTTTCTAGTAGTTTTATTTGATATTAAGTTATAAAAAAAATTTTACACTTTCTTTTGACTTTTGACCAAATGATTTTCATTACAAAGCTTGTTTTAAAAGCACTTCAATATTAACATAGTATTATTAATGTTAGCGAAGTTTTAAGTTTAATTTTATTTTTTAGGAACTTAATGGTACTTAAGTACTATGTTAAAAAAAATGCTAGTTTTATGCGGTTTTTTTAAGTTCTAATTGTAACCAGATGTCATATAATCAAACAGGTGAATCAAGCGATTCACAACATAGCACTAAAAAACAGAAATAAAAGAAAGCATATATTAAAAGCTAATCCTGATCTATGTCTATCCGCTTACATGTATACTCCTAGTTGGAGAGTAATTTCATATGATCTAACCCACTTAACCCCTTACCGTGTTTACTATTGTCGCTATGTTAGCATCAGGGGTGGCTCTAGAGCCACGTAAACTGGACCCATGTCCGAGGCAAATTTTTAGGGGCGGCATTTGGACCGAATTTGAAAAATACCTTTTTTTTTTTTTTTGCGAAAAAATTGGTATGAAAATATTTTTTTTTTTAAATATTATTTATACTTTGGGAACTTGGTACCTAATTTAAGAAAATTGAATTTTATTTTAGACTGAATTGAAATGCCGACTACTTCTAGTAAAATTTGTAACGACTATATCTCTTAAAAAATAAGAATTACGCTGCGTGGGACGATATGTTGTAGCAAGTATATGGGCCCCCGACTTTGGGGCACAGGTACAAAAGATTGTCTTTTGTATATGATATTACTACAAGGGTGACAAATGTACACAAAACAATATTTTGCTTAGAGTAGCGTTTGGCAAATTGCAGTTCTTCAAAATTCTGCTTTTTTGTAGAGTTAAAAATTATGTTTGTTAAAAAGATATTGTTCACTCTTTTCTAATTTATAAATACATCTCTAAAAAAAATTACTTTATTTGCATGCCCATTTAAATATCTGACTGGCTTTTTGACAGAATTTATTTTTAAATATGTATTTGATTTATCTTTTTTTGCAATTTCCAGTTATATATTTGTACCCAGCGATGTGAATCTGGTATTTCATTTCATGTATATTATTTTCTTATTTTGTACTGTGTACGTTAAATCGTTAAAGTCAGTTTTCTTATGTGTTGACCCTTGAATAGTTCGAGGCTGGTGTGTACGTTAAATCAGGAAACTTGATATGTTTTTTCTTGAATTATAATTCTAACTTGATATGTTTGCCAGCTAAAATTGGCACAATTCAATCTCTTACATTTAGCTCGTTTGAAATAGCAGCAAGTAATTATGTTTTATATAAGTTCGAATTAATATGTATTTTTTAAAACTTAATGTAATATACAAATTCCTCCTGTAAGGTACACCTCTCAGAATAAGGTACAATTAATGTTGCTACTGGTCTCTTTGAATATGGACCTTATGTATTTACCTTTTATTTAAGGGGATATTCTATTTATATATAAGTGACGCTGAAAAAAAGTTTCTTATTTCTTTTTGTAAAATTTTAAGATTTCAAAGGCAAGTTTGTGTTTTCCTTTAAATAAATTAAATATAAATCTGTCCTGATAAATCAATGTCATTTAACAGAGGAAAGAAACAGAGGAATAAAAAATTACAATATTGTTTGTTCCACGCTTCGATTTAGAGACAAAACAGAATATGAAATAAAGCGATTGCAACTCGTGGGGGTGCTTTTTCTTTGGGTTTACGTAAGAAATAAAAATGCTAGCTTAGGTTGACACAATGCTCAAATTGTCAAAAAGATCCGTACAACGGAATGTTTTCAGTAAATTTCTGTAAGTACAATATTTTATTGCTCATTTCAAACATTTTTCTAATAAGAATTTTCATTTTTCAGGAGCTTCAAATTTTAAAAAACCTGTGACTAAGGCATTTATTTGTATATCAATTATCTAAAGATAAATACTGCTTGAATTTCTAATTAAATTAATTTGTTTAGCATCAAATGACAAAATATCCAATGTCTGGTCTGGTGGATTTAAATTTCTGGCTCTAGGACATATTGTGTCAAACACAAGGTTCCTTATTGGAAGGTAATGGTATAACATACACCCCCGCATTGAGGGGGGCCCAAAGCCTAACTGACGCCAAATACAATTTAGTCCCAAAACCTGATCTTGCCGGGGGGCCTTAATATTCTCGATTAGGCCACTGAAGGTACTATTATATTTTTACCCTATTAGGATAAAGTATTAAGGAATATTTTATTGTATTTGCTTCATGAAAAAAAGGACTGTAAAAATAATATATATTTAGTTTTAAAAATCTCTTTTGTGTGTGTTAAAAGAAAAAAATATATGTGTATACATTTATGTAATAAATAAATTCACATAAGTACATAACGATATTAACTGAAAGGATTACTGAGTTAAAAGAAAACTAGCTAATTTTAATGTCAATGAAATTATTTTGTATTTACATATCCTTAGCTATAGTTAAGAGTACATGGTTTGTAAAATTTCATCTTTGGATTAAATATAATCGAAATAATACTAATTGAAGTCTAAAGGATCTATTCACGTACCTATGACTAATCCTATTGAGGAAATTATATTATTTTAAATATTATTCAATTGAAAACTTTCTACCGAAGAAGAAGATGCGATTGAATCGTGTCGTATATGTAAGCATTAACTTTTAGGTCCGAGAAAGAGAGAGGTGTTAGGAGTTAGATAATAGAAGTTTGTGATTAACGTAAAATAATTGAAAGCTAGACGAGAGCGACTCGTCGATTAATTAATTAATATTTAAAATTGATATTTGACGGTTCAGTCATTAAGATATTAGAATTAGAATCATATCGACTAGAAGTCGATTATTTGAGATATGAGTTACAATTATTTCCAGACGTAAGTGACTCTACTTATAATGAAATATTAAATATCTCATCTTCTCGCTTTGGCTCCAATACTTTATACATGTACATTTCCTTCCTTGGATTAGTGAGACTAATAAAAGGATTAATAAATTATATTTGTTTTGATTATGGCTGGTGTTCATTCTGATTTCCAATAATTAATGGATTTCAGGGGAAATCCTTTACAGATGCTAATTTTTTTTTTCATAAGACAGGTTCCACTTCCAGAACGAGACATGCACATCCTTCATTACTGTTCCCACTATTTAAAAAATGCGATTTATTTGTCTTGTTTATTGTAAATTTTTCTTTTTTCTTTTCTGAATCATCTTGTGTTAAGTCAATATAACACTTGTGATTTTAGATGGTTTCTCTCTCTCTCTTTTTTACACATCAAAAGAAATTTAGTAATATTATGTTGCAATTATAAACATAGTCTTATAAGTAATTGTGTTATTGCTGATCAAAGAATCAAAAATGCATTTCTTAAAAATTCTTTCGGAATATTTAAAATTTGGGAATTAGGTCAATAATAGGTTAGTTATTTCAATGTTTATTTTCTTTTTTAATTCAAAGACAGATAAATTTAGTAGAATTATTAACAATTTATTTTCAAATAAGATTGCACATTTGTTAATATTTAAATGTTATCGAAAATATCCCGAAATGACATTTTTTTGAGGAAGTTAAAAGAGAGAATTTTATTGGAATGAGAAGTACAATGTATTTTTTTTACTATTAGGATAACCATGAAAATACTCCAAAACACGTAAACTGTATCAGATCGTGGTACGAATTAAAGACAAGGCCAGAGTAAAATTGTACCATTGACGCGGAACAACAAAATGTATAACGTAGAGAGAAAAAGAGATGGTGCGCCATCATTCAAAGAATGATTGCTGAAGTACACTGTAGCCGGTCAAAAATTTAGCATTCAGAGGAACTAGTATGAAGTTCAGATAATGGTAATTTTTTAAAGACAGGTTTAGATATCAGCTAAATTCGATCCAGTTATTTCAGAACACCTTAATAATGTCAGTAAATGCGAAAATAACAAAACGCATATTCCGCACTACTTAGGGCAACATTTTCAAAATGAAATAATTACTATTTTAGCCGAGTCTATTCGTAATGAGTAAGTATTAACGTCACAACTGTTCAGCTACACAAGGGCGTTTGGCGACGGAACTCGTAATTTTGAACCATGGTCAAGTGACAAGAACTGGTACCCCTCTCCAAACTACCACACTACTCCAACGTGACGACGTTTGAGCTCTTGACATATTTAACGTGCATCACTCCCCTACACGACGGGTCTTCAGAGGCACTAGGCTCGAAATCATGATATGCCTGCCGAAAGTCCGCTACCTTGGCCACTAGGCTACCACAGCCCTATTTGTAATGAGATAACACGCATTGTCAAAAAAGCAAAATATTACACTATAATTCTTGTTACTACATCAGATATTAGTCAGAAACAACAAACAAAGTTTTTATTGAATGTGAGAGCAATACTGATGGTAAGGTATATATTTTAGAATTTTTTCTAGGAATTTTTTAGGAACACAAGAAAAGCTTTCAGATATGAACACATTCTCCGTTGAATCCGAAATCTCTGAAAAAATTGATTTCAGCAAAATTATTGACAAATTTGATTTTCGGAAATCCAGAAAAGTTAGTTTATAATTAATTAATAAGTAGTTTTTGTAAAGGACTGATTTATATACTTTTCCTTTCATTTCCCGATATTTATGCTTTAGAATATTTTTTTATATTTTTTGAGTAAACACTGTTGTTTTGCTATTCTAATAGTAAAATGTCTATTTTTATTTCGAAGGTAATATTTATTAATATTTTGTTAAAGTATTTGTTACGATCATAACCCAATAGCTGACCAAAAATATAAAGTTTTGCACTTCAAATTTTCGCATTTTTATATTAATGTTTTATTTTTTACTCCGATAAACAGGTAGATAAATGTTTACTCAATATATAAGTATTAAATATACAAGTATTATAATAAATAAGTAAATACGTAAGTATTATAATAAGTAGTTAAATATATAAGTATTAAATTTAAGTATTAGTCAAAATATGAACAATTCTCTAGAGGGGTGGCACTTTAGGACTTCGCACGCGGGCGGCCGACACCCTAGGATCGGCCCTGAACCTTCAAACGCCAAATTCCTTCGAAAGAGTTAAACACTGGTAGTTGTTTATAGTCATTAATATATGGGATCAAATTTTTAAAAACGTGGAACCGAAAACATATATTAAAAACCAAAATTCTAAAAAATATTTTTCAAAAAAAAACCGGATTTTAACCGCAATTACATATAATGTATGAGTGCAACACTAATTGTTATACGATTCAAATCGTGGGTAATCATTGGGTTTGCAATATCAGTACAAATTGTTTTGTTGCACATTTAATTTATAACTGAAGTCCGTCAGCTTGGGGCCCCTGCTGGTTCTCGGGGCCCCTGGCGGCCTCCAGGTCCGCCAGCCGCTTAATCCGCCTCTGATTATAATGTATATGTCACCACAGCTGAAAATCCCATCTAGCACTCTTTAAGATCAAAAAGTCATTCAAGACTTTCAGAGATGTAAGAATATTTATTTCATTCATCTGGTTGATACACAGAACACATATAAAGCAACCTGAAAAACTATAACTATTTAAAGTATTTATAAAACAAATAGTATATCAAAAACTGGTCCATTACTGGACAAAAAAATAAATAAATCCTTATTAGTACATCTATACCTTAAAAAAGGCAATCACATTATATCATTACTTTCTCTACCACTTTCCTCATCGCCCATGAAATATAACATATGGATGAAATACCTGTTTCTAAATAGGCAAGGCAGATTTTCAAGGTATATTCCTGTGTAATAAATAGCACAAATATTATCAAAATGATGAATAATTTATTATTAAGAATTATTTACACATAAGTTAAAACATATTACTTACTTTAGTATATACTTTTGCTTGTATTGATATCAAGCATTAACATCACCTGATTCTATATATTTTATATTAAACACTTACCTGCAAAAAGTATACATGTATTTTCTAAATTCGTATGTTCCAAAAGTATAAATCAATTATTTTGCCTAAAATTTTATTAAGAATGAATGATATAAAAAATTACCATATTCCCATCACTTTCCAAAATTTGTGTGGTAACATTCAACTGCAATGGAATCTCTATCCTGCATGATTTTTAAATTATATGCTTCTAATATACTGTCATAAAGCCATTTATGACAAAAATTTGGTTATTTTTGATAATTACTTACCTCCTCATCTGATATAAAAATATACAACTTTACCCGATAAAAACATAGCTAAATGTCTTGGAAAACATAAAACAACTCCACTACAAGCATATATCAGGTGTTAAAGATACAATTAAGTTTTTTTGCAAATAGTTTTTGAATTGAGTACTGCTGACTAGCCTGAGTCAGCATTACTCAATTCAAAACTACAACTAGCCTGAACAACAACTAGCCTGAATGTTTTCTTTCTTGACAACTAAAAAAAGAACATTCCAGAGTTTTCCTTTTTACTTTTATATCCCTAATAGTTGGCTTAAATATTTACTGCTAGTTTAAATGATGATTGGGAGGTAGGTACATGAGGATCAGGTAAATAATTCTTTAGTAATTACTTTTTACTTTTCTTATACTGAATTGCATGTTGAGACAATTGTTCCTGAACTTTTTTACCTTGCAAATAAACAATTTAATACTACAAGTAGAAGTTCAGTCTCCTGGTTTTTCTTATGTCATTACATATTTCTTTGGCGGAAGACCCCACGCCACACTTTCTATCTGAGATATGGAAAGAAGTATATTCAACATTTTCAACAACATGGAATCTCTCAAACAATTTAAGAATGAACTTAATATGTTTACATGGTGCATGATTATCTGAGCATTCACATGTATACCAAGCTGAACATGATAATTTTATACACCTGTAATGGCATTGATCACACACACACACACATAACCTCTAACTGAAACGCTTCCATAATCTTTTTAACTACATAAAATACATCTCCATTAGTCTGCAATTTTACAAACCAAGAATTTGTTGCCTGGTCATAAATATCTGTCAGGAATCTTTAATTTATTTTAAAATGGAAATAGGTTGTGAGGATATTAACTGGGGAGAGTATCATTTAAAATTCTATAATGTGCTAAATATGTGTCATGCTGTATTTTCAACAAATTATCTGCTTGACAGTTAAATTTTCATTTTAAAATAATTGGACACTCATGTATTGTGAAAAGATTAACAGTATATATTTTTATCAGTATTGGCATGCAGAAGTATAGATGATGTGACTTATACTATTAGTAGGCTGAATTACAATAATTATCAAAATATTTATTGAAAGCAGGCTTTCTATCAGTCGATGCAATTTTAAAATTTTCCATTATTTGTTTATATTGAAATAATCAAATTAATAGTAATCGTTTCGTTACATCTGGCAACATCTTTAGTGTTTACCTTTTTTAATTACCTTTCTTCTGTAATGATTGCTGTGTGCTTTCAAGGTGCTTAGAATCTACATTTAATAAATCCTACTGCAAAGTATTTCTGCAACAGGTTATGGGCCCAGGAATCCCTGAGATTTGATAAGTGTCTTCGTGGAGAAAAGATTATTTTTTTTGAAAGAAAAATTATAAGTTAAAACACCGCGTGTGTTTGTTAGGCCTAAGCACGTGTACAGAGACTGAAATGGAATTCAAAGCTCATATTGAAAAGCTTGTGGGAGCTACAAATTGGAGTAAATGGAAGCGGCAAATTGAACTCTTGTTGCGACATCACGATGTTCATGATGTTGTTTGTGGAGATCGGGAATGCCCAAGTTTACCGGCCGAGGCTTCAGCTGAAGCGATTGCTGCGTATGAGAAAGCGCAGAAGGCTTTCATTAAAGATGACTCCCTGGCCCAACTGATTCTTGTGGGCAATATGGATGACAGCAATGCTGAATTGACATCGGTTTGCAACACAGCTAAAAGTGTGCGGGAAAAGTTGCTGTCGGTATATGAGCAGAGTTCCGGGCAAAGACTCGATCGTTTGATGGAGAAGTTTTTTCGCAGTGAAAAATAACTGGAGGATGATATTGCAAGCCATATTGCAAAGCTGCAAAGGAACTTTAGCGAATTAAACAACGAGCCAAGGCGTGTTGCTAAAACAACATTGCCGGATCTCCTGCTGATGAGCAGAATCATGTCTACATTGCCATCAGAATATTTTGAGTTCAAGAGTGTTTGGGAGTCAGTTCCCATAGAGGAGAGATCAGTCAATAAATTAACTGAAAGACTTCGCCTTATTGAAATGAGGCTACCTTCAAAGTCAACAGATTCCACAGCCCTGGTTGCTACTAAGAAGAAAGTTTTCAAGAAACCTGAGAGAAAATGTTACGTCTGTCGTAAGCCAGGTCATCTTGCTAAGAACTGTTGGAAGAAAGGAAGTAAACCAAAAGTTGAAGATGATGCTTTTGTGTGTACTGTGGAAGGTGTTCCAGAAAGTGAAGTGTGGATTGCCGACAGTGGAGCCTCTGCTCACATGACTAAGCACAAAAATTATTTTGTGGACTTCACTAAATTTGTCTCACCTAAGCCAGTATATGTGGGAAATAGTGATGCAATTATGGCTTATGGACATGGAACTGTGAATATTGAAATTAAGGTCAATAGCAAATGGGAGAAGCATCATCTGACAGAGGTGTGGTATGTTCCTGACATTAGTAAAAATCTATTTTCCATCAGTCAGATCTTAAAAAGGGGTTTCAAGTTCCAGGCATCAAAAGATGAGTGTTCCCTCTTGAGAGATAGCAGAGTGCGCTTGAAAGGAGTAAGAACTGTGCATGGCTTGTATGCATTAGAAATACGTGTTCTTTATCCAAAAGTATGTGTTGCTGCTGAAGTATGTGTTGCCTCGGCAGACCAATCCTTACAATTGTGGCATGAAAGACTGTGTCATCAAAACAAGGCCCATGTTAAGGATATACTGAGAAAATATCAAATAAAAGGTAATGCAAAAGACAGCCAAATATGTGATGGATGTTGTTATGGCAAGCAGAGTCCTCGTCCCTTTGGAACAAGGAAACAAAGGGCTACTACGTCAGGAGAATTGATAAATATAGATGTATGTGGTCCAATGCAGCAACACTCTCTAGGTGGTGCTAAGTACTACGTTTGTTTCAAAGATGATTTCACCAAATACCGTCAGGTATTTTTCATGCAGTCCAAGTATGAAGTTTCCAAGTGCCTTGAAACGTTTCTTAATGAAGTGAAAAATACTGGGCATATGATCAAGGAGGTGCTAAGTGATGGTGGAGGAGAGGTTATAAATTCAACAGTGAAGAGTCTTCTTGAAAAATCAGGAATCTCTTCTCGTATGTCAATGCCTTACACGCCTCAACAAAATGGAGCTGCAGAACGTGAAAACAGAACTATTGTTGAAAGTGCGAGATCTATGATTTATGCTACAAATTTTCCTTTGAAACTGTGGGCAGAAGCAGTGAACACGTCTGTTTATGTGTTGAACAGAACAGGGCCAACATCAGTTAAAGACAAAAGCCCTTATGAACTGTGGTTTTCCAAAGAAGTGATCAATATTGACCACCTGCATGTATTTGGAACCGAGTGCTTTGTCCATGTACCTCAACAAAAAAGGAGGAAATGGGACAAAAAGAGTGTTAAAGGAGTTTTTGTTGGCTACAGTGGTGAAAAAGATGGTTATAGAATATGGATAAAAGATCAGAACAAGGTTATCCTGAGTCGAGATGTGATATTCCAAAATGAAAAACTTAGCTGTGTTCCTGATGTATCTTCTACTGGTATTCAAAACTCAGATATGGAAATAGTGAAGAAGCCGCTTCAAACACCAGAAGCAGATGTGGAAAAAGAAATGGAGGAGATATCGTGTAATGCTGAAGATACAGAAGAAACCTTAGTTCAGCAGAGTAGCAGAAATTTGCGTGACAGGTCCATATTAAAGATGCTAGCCAAATTTGACAGTTTTGTTCTATTGGCAGAACACATAGAACCTGAGACCTACAAAGAAGCAATGGCTTCTGAAGATAGCGACAAATGGCTTGCTGCTATGAAGGAAGAGTTGGAATCTCTATCCAATAATAACACCTGGATACTTGTAAATTTACCCTCTGACAGAAAAGCCATAGGTAATAGATGGGTATTCAAGGTGAAACAAACTGCTGATGGAACTGTACAGCGTTTTAAAGCTCGACTTGTTGCTAAAGGATACAGCCAAAAATTTGGAGTTGATTTTAGTGAAACTTTCAGTCCTGTAGTTCGGTGGGATACCATCAGAACTGTCCTGAGCATTGCTGCTGCTCGAAAACTGAAGCTAGGTCAGTTTGATGTAAAAACTGCTTTTCTGTATGGAGACCTTTCCGAGGATATCTACACGACTCAACCTGAAGGATTTAGTGATAGTTCTGGTCAGGTATGTAAGTTACTAAAGTCTATATATGGTTTAAAACAAGCTCCAAGGTGTTGGAATAAATGTTTCAAAAGTTTTGCTGAACGCAGTGGATTGAAGCAATCAAACTGTGATCCATGTTTGTTTTTTAATGATAAAAAATCAATGTATCTTATTGTGTATGTTGATGATGGAATCATTGCAGCAGATGAAAAGCAGACAGTGAAAATGTTTCTTAAGAAGCTTGAAAGTGAATTCTCTGTAGTGATAGGGGAAGCTAATTATTTTCTTGGTGTGCAAATTGAGCATCTTGAAAGTGCTAAAATTTTTATACACCAAGAGGCTTATTGTAGGAAGATCCTATCTCGCTTTGATATGATTAATTCAAACCCAGTTGGTACACCTGTCGAAAAGGGTGCTATTACTACAGATAACTCAGTATCTCTCTCTTTCGGCTGATGTACCCTACCGAGAAGCTGTGGGTAGTCTTATGTTCCTGGCTATTGTCACCAGACCTGACATAGCATATGCAGTGGGAGTGCTTTCCCAGGTTTTGGATAAACCTCAACAGATACACTGGACCATGGTGAAAAGGATCCTGAGGTATCTTAATGGAACCAAAAAGTGTGGCATTATGTATCTGGGTGGTACTAGTGCTACGCTTGAGTCATACAGTGACTCAGATTATGCTGGTGATCCATTAACCAGGAGATCAACATTAGGAATGGTGTTCAAGTATAATGGAGGTGCTATTGCATGGAGAAGTCAACGACAGAATTGCATTGCTCTCTCAACAACTGAAGCTGAATTTATTGCAGCAAGTCAAGCTGTGAAAGAAGCGATTTGGTTGAACAATCTTTTAAAAGAACTGTGCTGTGTGACTTCTGTTCCAAGTCTTCAAATAGATAACCAAAGTGCCATCCGTTTAGTGAAAAATCCTGAATTTCATAATAGGACCAAACATATTGACATTCGTTACAAATTTATTAGAGAGCAATATGAAAACAAGCAACTTAATGTCATAAATTGTAGTAGTGAAGTCCAGGTTGCTGATATTTTGACTAAACCTCTTGCTAAAGATAGATTTTTAAAACTCAAGTTAAAAGCTAGGAATGTATAATTTTGGAAATTAATTAGAGCATGTGTGTATACATGTATTATACTATAATCATTGCAATTTTGTATTTAATGTGTTATTCTATTTTCTTTTAGCATGTGTATTCTAAGTGACTGATTTTATTAGTGTATTAAGGTGTATGTATATGTACCTTTTTTTATATCGTTAGATTATTTTGATTTAGGGGGAGTATTGAAATAATCAAATTAATAGTAATCGTTTCGTTACATCTGGCAACATCTTTAGTGTTTACCTTTTTTAAAATTACCTTTCTTCTGTAATGATTGCTGTGTGCTTTCAAGGTGCTTAGAATCTACATTTAATAAATCTTACTGCAAAGTATTTCTGCAACAGTTTACATATTATTGAACTTATTCCTTCCAAAAGAGCTACTAGAGAAATATCCCTTCGCATTTCAAAATTTGAAAACAAGATCATTTAATCATTTCTTCCAAGTGCATTGAAGGTGCCAATTGCAAAGCCAAACACTATTCCAAAATATGTTTTAAAAGCATGTGATACTGTTTGGTCATCATTGGCCGTAATGCAATTAATTTTTAACTGGGCACCCTTTCTCTCAGAATGTTGAAACACAATACATATTTCCTGTATTTAATTTATTAGTAATAACATGAGCAACAGAGTAAAGCATTCCTTATTAGTCAAGTACAATTAAACTTAGTAAACAGAAAATATGCGAAGTCAATTCACAGTTTTTTAAATCATACACAATATTTTAGAAGTTTTTCATCATTTCATTTTTTCTCTCAGCTTATTGTCAATCTTTTGTTTAAAAACTATTGTGTATTAGGCTCAAGTAGGGCGGGGGCCTTTGGATTTGGTGATTTTTATATAGATATCATGGTGAGATAACGAATTCATTCTTTCTTCCAGGCACATATTGGTAAGGGAAATAGCTTGGCGCGATCGATTTTGGTCGCCAAAAGAAATTGACATCTCCAAGAGCCCTCCTATACTACACTTTAACCGAGTAATGTTTTTAGCAAGTCTTAAAACCATATTAACCACTTCTTATTTCTTATTAACTGAATACATATTCTAATACTGAAGATTTTTCAATACCCATTTCAAGATTAGCTTTAATGAACTCTATACAAGTTTTATAAACCAGTTGAAATGCTTGATTATGCTTTGAAAAATATATTACACTATCCCTTAATAGTCTTTATAAAGAGTGATTCTATCAAGAGAGAGAGAGAGAGAGAGATTCCATTAATAATTAGAATATAGAATCTTTTTGATATTTCTATACAACTAGTTTTTCTTTTATATGTCTAGGAAGCTTCACATGTTAGCAAATGTGTTAAATATCTAAATCCACAATTTCACTCATGATATGGAAAAGGTAAAGGGAAAGTTAAATCTAAACATATTGTGTAGATCTTTACATGTGATTCGTATAAAATTTTTTGCGGTAGATAATACGTTCTCTAATAATGATTTTTTTCTTACTTTAATTAAATAAATGTATTTTCTTATTAAGAATAGCATTATTACCTTTGGTTGGATCCTAGCAGGGCACCCTTCTTTTACAAGAACACCTCCAGAAAATTTGTATTTTCTATTATTATTCTCACAATCATTTAAAAATTTAGCCAAACAATTTACCTCATATATTTACGCTAATTTTTCATAACAATCAATAGAACTTTCGATTTAACGACAAGAAAAAGTTTTACACTCACGAGATCCGCCAAGTGGGCAATCACCCAGCAGGAACTAAAAAAATAATGAATCTACTACAATAGTAAATACCTGGAAATTTTAAAACGTATTATTAAAACATTATAAATAATCAAAGCATAAAATTTTTACATTCACGTGATTGGAGAATCGAGCTTTTACACGGCAGAAGCTAGAAAGTCGATGAACGGAAAATGTTAATTACATCAAATCAAAGCACAAAATAAAATAAAAATACAATATAAAAAGAGTAAAATTATAATAATTCAAAATTATGAATCAAAGTTTTTAGTTGTTCACATAAGTTAGAAATTCCATAAATCAGCAAATATGTTAAAATGATGGAAAACTTAACAGGAAATTAATACAATATAAAAACGGAAATAAAATTTCTCAACATTATAATTCAAAGTTATAAAATACCTAATCAATAAATCTCCCCGCTAGAATTTTATATACGAACCTTTCAGCACGAGCGCTATAGCAAGAATGATTTTAGTAGGTTCAATTAAGCCAACGATGAACTTAGCGATTTTCAAAAAGAGGCCAAAAATATCAAAGTAACCCATCCTTGTTTGTAGATGATAGGAATAGGTGCTGCCAACGAAATTGCGCATTACACGTCCGGTCTTGTTTGTTCCTTTTATCTGTCTCTATCATAATAGCTTGGCTCTTTTTTTTTAAAACAAATTTATATATATAACAAATATCAAGACTGGCAACATCTAGTTTTTATTTATGTTATTTGTGTTATGATTTGCGGCATGTGTTAGTATAAATGATAGTTATATGTTATCTATAATATTTCAAAAATGAATTTCTTTCAAGCTGCATTAAGAAGCTGGAGAATGCTTGTAATTCGATTATTTCCTGAATCCTATAACCATAGTTCATTTTATCCGGGTAAGATATCTGACGAAAATTTTAACCATTTTTTATGTATATTCTTATTGCTACTTATTCAGATATATTTTTTTTACGTTTCGAAATCATTTTTCGTGAGTGCATTTAAAAAATACTTTTTGATCTGTCTATTTAGGAATCTAATTTGCTAATTTAATCGCATACAACTTAAATTCCAAATTGGGATTTAATAAGTTTAATATATTTATGAAAAACTTTAAGCTATTCTATGGTGGGCTTATAGTTGGCAGTTAAATCGTGATTTGAATTTAAAAATAGTTCCATACAGCAATATTTTTTTCATCGGGAATGTATGCTTAGGATTGTGTCAATTACAACCATGACCATAAATTAAATATAAAAATCACATGGAAATCGAATTCTAGACAAAAAATTTCACTTGTAGATTTATCAAACATATCTGCAACAATAATACGCAAATTACTAGAAGCCACCAAATGTCATTGATGGTATGTCACAATGACGAGAGTGTAAAAGAAGGGTATATAAGGAATAGTGGCAAAGAAGTAAAATTGCTCATAAGCATTTTGTATGCCTCTCAGTGACAAAACCGACTAGTTATGATATATTGGAAGCATGAGGATGTTTTCTTACATTGTAAAATTATTGGCAACATAGAACATAGCATACTCAGATGGAAGTATCAGAGGAACTTGGAATTACTTGAAGTGTCATCTCCAAGCTTTGTCAACAATTCCAAGGTAATGGAAATGCCAGTAGACTTTATAATACAGATCGTCCCTGAGTTACTATGCTGAATGAAGACTGATGTTAGGCAGTAACTCCAAAAAGAAGCAGATGGAGTAGAGCATCCAAGCTATCTTCAGCCACAGGTACAACAGTTTCCAAACAAACCATGAACAGATGTTTGGGACATATTAGTCTGTATGCTGGCAGGCTTCTCAGATGTGTTCTACTCACAGAAGCTCACTGTCTCCAATGCTTATCCTGGAGTAGAGAACATGCAATGTAGACATAGACACAGTGGGCATGTATGATGTTTTCCGATGAGTCTAGGTTTAGCTCGAAGTCTGATTCACGTCGTATTTTCATATGGAGATTGCCAGGTACTTGTCACCTCCAAAGCAACATCATTGAACTCCACAGTTACAGTGGTGCTAGATTGTTCATTTGGGAGAAATTTTACTGGGCTCCAGAATAAATATGCATGTTCAAATTGAAACCATGCAGGCCAAAATTATTGGGACATCTTTCTGAAATGACATTTACGTTTAGGGGTGCCATGAGCACAGAATTTGTGTGTATGGATGACAATGCCCGTCTTCACCAAACAAACACTCTAAACGAAAACTTTTAACTTTTAAAAGCTTCTCAAGATGCTTTCTCTTTCCCATCCAGAATTTGATCCATAGCAGGGTTCTTTCTGATTTTGCATATTTAAGGGCCCACAAAGATTCCATCCTTAATCTTTCTATAGCTCAATCTTGGAAATTTTGATCTAAGGTATCGGAAAGCCTCTTCATCTTTGTTCATGGATTTCACAAAATTCTTCATGATTCCAAGCTTAATGTGCAGGGGTGAAAGCAAAATGGTCATTTGGGTTTACTAGAGGATCATTTGGGACATTTCTCTCACCAGATTTCAGATTTCTAGAGGGCCATTTGTCTTGTATGTATTGCAATTTTTGATCTCTACTGTCCCACAAACACAGAAAACAGCAGTACTTCATATAGAATAACTGCATTCCCATGAGTAAAGCAAAGACTCTTGAAGTCACCACATATCTGCTATTTATGATTCTTGTATTTTATTAACTCTAGAAGTAATTTCACATTTGCATAAGTTTCCTTCACGTGAAAGGAATGGAAGGAAGAAGGTTGCAGTTGTGTAGTATAATACTGCTTTCAAATTAAGCTTGGAAGAGTCTATAAAAAACCACCAGTTATTTGGATCCTAACTAATGTTTGCGAAATTCATCAAACCATTGACACCAATACCTGCAACCACATGTTCTTTCTTCTCAAAGAAATGAAGATTCTTTCCATGAGTCATGTTCTCTGTAATCTTGACACCTGGTAGGTGTAGATTCCATTGATGCAATCTGGATGCCAGAAGCTCTGCCTTCTGCTTTGGCAAGTCAAGGTCACCTATTCTGCTCGATTTAGTCTGTGGAGTTCATTCAAATCTTCTGCCTTGAAATCTGGGTCATGGGATGTCCCAGGTCTAATGAATTTTTCTTCAACATAATCCTCTTTACAATGTCATACTTTTTAGGTGAGTCATGAATTCACATATCGGCTGAGTGAGGAACCGGCTGATGGAATGCATGGATACTGCAAACGGTCTTTTTTCTTTCTTAACCAACCATTATTTATGGGGGCGTCATACAGAATTAACAATTGTCAACATGCTTTGTTGGCTCATGCCAAACCACGGGTACACCAAACTGCATTACAGGTTTTTTCCTACCCAGCCACTCTTGCAGTCTCACCAAGCAAGAGTTACAACATATGTATGGGTCCCATGGTTTATCCTATCCACCTACTTTCATTCTGATGTAAAGGGAGTAAGCTGTCTTTACAACTGGGCTGATGGTTCGCTTCTGGGCTGCAAAACTCATTTCATCACAAATGTAACAAAAGTTGTCAGGGTTATTAACACAGTTCCGTGGCATTCTAATCTGAATTTTTTGCAGAAAATGAAAAATTTTGGGTGATATATTTAAGTGAATCTGCTTTTTAACATTTTCTGGTACAATGTAGTTGTTCTACCCAATCTGGTACAAGCAATCTTTCAGACCTAAATGTAGTTGAATTGATTTATTTTGAGTTGTAAGTCGAAAAACAGCAGACATCACTTGAATCGTGCACTATTGTCTGTTCTTTGTTTTAATGATGCTCTAGGTTACCCTCACAACACACTTGAAGAGGTGGCACTGTTACATGCCTTTCATAGAATTAAAAAATCGATCTTGAGGCAAGCACTTCCATCTATCCCTTCAGAGGAACATCATAAAGATTATACACAGAAAGTAAAGATTAGTGAAAAAACAGCTTTATATGAGTAAGGAGGAGTTCTTTTTCTTGAAAACAATAGCTAATCTGAAGTTTGATAATGGCCTAGGAGAACTCACACCCTTGGTGACAAACCGAAAAAGGTACCAAGCCAGAACAAGATGGCACAAAGCGAAACTGACTATGGCGGCAAGTGAATATAGCCATAAGGTGGATGTGTGATGAAAATATATGTAAACAATACAGAAATTAATCAAATATATTTAAGATAAAAAACAGCACTTTCTTACTGTTGATCTTTTCCGAGTGGAGGATACAGCGTAACGGACCACGAATTCTTAAATTTCTGCAAACATCATGAGCATTCACATCTTTTTTTGACATCTCCATTCAATTCTATCCAAAACAACATACTCGTCATGTGCAATCCCATTCCTTCCTTACATTTAGGACATTCATCGTTCGAAGCAATCAATCTTTCCTTTACATCATTCAATCAATTCTTTCTTACCTTTTGCATTCAACAAAGTAAAAAATTCTAAGGTATACTCATTCATACACTCAGCCATACTTCTAGGTGCCCAAGGATCAAATTCAAAATGCCGGCCTATAAAATGGCAAAATACGAAAATTCCAGAAATAGTTAGGTTTACCAAATCTAGTGTATCAAAGTAGAGTTACCAAGATGATGCAATTATTAACAACCAAAATAATTTGCGCCAAGGGTGTGGACTCTGCTAGGATTCAACCCTGAAGTTTTTATGGTGATTTTCATGTTTAGAGAGCCAAAATACTTCATAATAAACTATTTTTGAGCCTGAAACAGTTTTGGTGTTGCCTAGTGTTATCATACCAACCATGTAACATTATGTTTTTGTAAAGAGAGCATTTTTTTGTAATTGCTCCAGGGAGCAAAAATCATTGTTTTTATGAATGGTATCACACATATGCCGTCTTTTTTGTTCTTTATCTTTTTAATAAATGAGCTTAATGAGTAACTCCTATTTGTTTTGTCTCTGAACCTTTATTTCCTGGAGCTTGAATTATCCTTAATTTATGGACATGAGCGTATTTCGTAGTTTGGTTAAGCTAAAATAGAATTTAACCTTGATTTTTTTTTTATATGCAGGAAAAAGATATTTATATTTTTTCTCTTCGCAAATTTATTTTTTCCCCCTATTAGTAAAAGGTGAATGGATAAACATTTATTTCATAGAAAATGGAGGATGCTGTACACAAAACATGTTGTATATTTTTACACACATACAGCATGTTTTGTAGTTTTTTCTGAAATTCTTAAATTCAAAATTTTATACAACCCTTGATTGTGCCTTGATATTAAAACAAAGATTTGGTACTGATATGCTACCTTCAAAATAGGACAGAAAGTAGTTTTATTCTCAAGAGGGCTACTAAAATATGGGCTGTAAGGAATAAAAAAAATGGCTCAAATTTGATGAAGCAGGCAAAAACAGTAGAATTACAACCATTTTGAAAAAAAAAGATTTAAAATGTTAAGAAATGTATTTTCATTTTCTATGTTAAATGGCGCTGAAAAGTACACCAGGATAAAAAAAAAAAAATAGCGAATGTATGAAAAAGCAAAATATGCCATAGAAATTTTTTTTAAAAGTGAGAAGTCAATGGGGTACTGTCAAATGGGAAACAAATTATGAAATTATTTATTAAAAGTGAAGCAGTGAAAAATTCACAATTCACTGCCATTTAAAAAATAATTCTGCCTGACAAATTTATTATGGCTGTGTTAATTTGCACCATTAGATCCACAAGAAAAAATTTGACTATTCAGTTTATTACTCTTTTGAGAAACTATTGTTTTGTCCCTAACACATTTATCACAGTTCAAAAAGGTAGAAATCAGTAGAATTTTAAGTAAGATTGGGGGGAAAAAATCCGAACTCATGGAAAATGAAATTGACCAAAAGTGTGAATTTGATAAATATATTGGTCCATAATAATTAAATGCAGAATTATTATATTCTTTTAAAATGTGATCCTGATACTCACCAATGATTTCTGAGATAATCATTATCTAACAGAAAGAAATTGTGTAATAGAGACAAAAATTGCAACAGCATCCAATATAGAAATAATTAAATGTTTTTAGAAAAAACAATTGCTTCAAATTAATAAAGTTATCACAATAAAAAATAATTATCATACACAAACATTATAGCAAACACAAAGCTAAAAATCAAGATAATTCTATTGTAAGATTATCCCCCAACTGGGGGAAGCTTAAAATAATTTGGCAGGTAGCATACCGATATTTTTGGTCCAATTTTGAAATCACACAAAACAGATTTTTGGTGATCATTCTAATACTGTGATGCTGTCATGTTATCCTTGTGAAAATTTTACAACTACTTTGGTGGAAATATTCTCAGCATACTAATATTAAATTAGTTTCAATAATTTTTTTAAGAAATCAGCATATATTTTCAAAAAGTGTGATGTTTAATATAAGTTGATTTATTTTTTGTGTTGTCACAGATATGATTCTTAAGTCATGAGCTAATATAATAGTATATTCAAATTTGAATTAAAATAAGCCACAAACCTTGTGTTCAACCCCAAAACAGGATTCAACTCTTGATTTTAATGCATGCATAAGCGTGTAAGATCCCTTTTCCTCTATTTACATGTCCAAAAAATACCCTAAAATTTTTCAAATCTCTTAAGCAATATAAAATAAATGAAGAGTAGAAGTGAAACAACTTTATTCTTTTTTTGGAGAATTACCTTTTTCCCCCCCGTCATACAGCATAAATGATCTTCCAACTTTCCTTTAATATAATAACCTGTACTCACCACCCGGTAGCAACACAAATGTATTCAAGATTTACTTTTCAATGTTGTTTCATTCCTGCTTAAATTGAAGAATGAAATTGTATGATGTCCTACAAGTGTTTCCAGTATGTATATTTTTGCCTTACAACTGTTAGTTGTTTGCATATCTTAGAAATGCAAATTGGGTTTTTATCACTGCTGTTAATGTTTACCTTACAAAAACATTACCGTTAACTAATTCTTTCATCATTTTAATAGATATATGTTACCTTTTACATGCTTGTATATAAAAATCTATTAGTAAAAATATTTTGATTATTAAAACTCATCACTACAACCCAAGAGTACATTAGTCATAAAATGGTAATATAAAAATAACCTTTGCTGTGAATCCTATTTTGACAATTTGTATTTTAAGCCTTACAATAAAAACGAAACATTGCTCAAAATTGCCATTAAAAGTCAATATCATACACTAATATGCATTTTCAGAAATGTAACAAGTAAATATATTCTCAAATTTTCAGTAAATATTTATTTGTGATTAGCACTTGTTCAGTGAAAATGTATCTTTTTATTTTTGTTCAGAACTATGCTTGGTTGAAGATTATTATTCTCAAAAGGGAATTCAGCCTTCTGGTGACAAAGATGCAAAATCCGCATTAGAGAACATTATCGGCAATGGATTTCTTTGGGCTGTTCCCAAAAGCAGACGATCATTGGAAAAACGAATGACCCGAAGAATGGGTTTTGGAAAAATGATACTTCCGAAGAGGAACCTTGTTGTCTGTGACGATTGTGGTCACTTTCATCCAGTTCATACTGTGTGTGGTAAGTGTTCGTCATTTTTTAAAAAAGTTTTACTAGTTGAATAGGGGAAAAGCATTTTGCTTCCTCTGTGTAGTAAGAAAATATGTAATCTGACAAAAAAATTTTAATTTTGTAAGACGAAACATTTTACTACTCTATAATATTCAATGAAAAAAGTGTTCATATTTGAAATTGCAGCAATGGGCATATTTCTGATACAGAGAAATTTCAATTACTGCAATTCCGGCTTATCATGCGTTCCTATACTTTCAAACTGGATTTTTTTATTTTTAGGTATATTCACTATAAAACACACCATATTTTACAAAGAAACCTGAAATATTTGTATTCTATGCTTTTTTTTTTGGAGTAATTTATTTCTGGAAGTTCATTAGGTATGTATATTAAATAAACAGTATTTCAACATATTTAGAAGTCCAGTTATTTTTATGCCCATCCCTCTATTTTTATACCCGGCATACAACGTACTCCCGTAAATTCTGATCTTATTTTTTGTATTAAAACTTTATATGCTGAATTTTACGTTAAGTTAAAAGGGTGCTTATATATTTCTAAAAGCTGACTTATCACTGGTTGGTAATTATAACTTCAAATGACACTTTTTTTCAGAGAGCTTGCTAAAAGTATTCTTTGTTTGCAGGACATTGTTATGAGAAAGTCAAAAGTGAAACTCAACTAATGCAAGATGCTGTCATGAAAGAATTGAAACGTGATCCAATTGATAAAGAAGTGGTTATATTATATGAAAATGATTCAAAAGATAGAGACAATTTTGGAGGAAAAAGAATTATAGAAATGACAAAAGAAAGACCTTCATGGTTTAGTAAAAATCTTCTCATTAAGGACAGTGAATGGCTGAGAAAGAAAAATGAATCTTTAAGTGAAACTTCATTTTCAATTGAAGTTCAAGACAAAAAAGCAATTAAAAAGTAGTTATCACATAAATCAAATTAGTTTTTTCATAATAAAATGTGTTTTAAGAGACATTTTTTATTTAGAAAAAACTTTTCTAAATTTTACTCACTCATTGAAACAAAAATATTTGCTTATATATGTATAATAACAATGAGAATAGAAAAAATGCTATTCCATATCCTGTCAAAATAGTACATGGATTAATTTGTTTCAAAAAGCAAAAATCTTACTTCCTGCAATAAATATGAGAATCTAGTTTCTGAAGTTCAAAATGCTGAGATATTGGAAATTGACTTATATTTGGAAAATTAGAGAAAAATATTTTTTAAGTATGTGAAAAACATGTCTCAATGATAAAATTCTAATAAATTTTCTCTGAGACTTAAAAGAAAGCTTCTTCCACTTTTGCATGCTAAAAGTAAATTATACATCCAAATTTAAAAATTGACTGTAAATTACCTAATTGTTTTGTGACAATTTTGGACAAGAGGTCAGATTAAAATATTAACTACTTGTGGTATGTTACTCGATTCTTTGTTATTTTTCTTCAAGCCATTGATTATCTTTACTTGGGTCATAAGTATATTAGAACCTTGTATATAATTTTTTCCCCTAATTTATTAGACAAGTGTAAATTTAAAATTCACTCCTAACATACTACAATGCAGAATGTGATTTGTGACAATTATATTTCAGTTTGAAAATACTCTAGTATGAAAAAATCTGCTTGCTATAAAATTTAAGTCCTGTTATGCAAAAATACTTTAAGAAATTTTCGAATCTAAATTCAAATTTTCCTCCATTATTTAATTTAACATAGCATTAGGTTTAAATCTGTTGTGATGCACCTTAATCGGATGAAAATGAAGTGTTAATACCTAGCTTAGTATACTTGGAGATTAATTCCATGTAATGTGCAGAACTTTCCTCAAAAACTACAACTTGATCTTATTTTATGGGACAAATTAATCTAAAAAAATTTCTAGCATAAATTAATATACAATCATGAAAAATGCAAGTTGGAGACATAAAATGGTGAATACAATATCCTTAAATATTTTAGCAGAGATTAAAATTTATACGACAAACTGTAGTTAAAGAATAGTACACCAAGTAATGAAATTTTTTCTCCAAAAGGGTGCACTGTGATGTCTATTTTATAACTACAGTAGATAATTAAGAATATTTATAATTGCATAAATTCTAACTTTTAGAATTTTAAAGTCTTAACCCTTATTAAAAATTTTCTATATACTGAAAAATTCTGGAAATAAAAATTTAGAAATCTGTACTATTTTTTACTGTAACAATCCTATTATAGAAATGCAATAGCTTTTAAATAAAAATTCTAATATATTTGTTTTCATATAATCTGACACTAAAAAACCATTACATTTTACAATTCCTTTAAGGAAAATTTTTTAAAAAGAAATATGCAAATAAATAATGTATTTGAGAAACAAATGTTTACAATATCCATATGAATAAATTAAATTAGAATTAACTTTTACATAAAATATTTTACATTTATATCAAAGTCAATGGGCTAAATGACACAAACACCTGATTAGTAATTTATTTTCTTTTTATTTTTTTTTTCTCTTTACAATTTTGAACAAAACTATATTACACTAAGCATAAAAGCAAAACGCACCTGGAACAGTACAGAAAAACATGATTAATTATTTACATAAGTACATGTATCTTTTTTTTTATATATAAAAACCAATATTCCTTTTAACATTTTCAAGGTTTTTCCATGCTTTGGCTATGTTAGGTTAATTGGTGCACACTTTCCTTTCTCTCTTTAATGATTATGTATGACTAAATAACAATATAATTACAATTTATCTATACAGCAATATTGTCGAGTCAATATACAACATATATACAAGTTATGATCTGAGGCAAGGACGTACAAATTCGCTATGATGATTTTGTACAATATTTTTTGTCTGGATCTGCAATGAGACAAATTATACATATGTAAGTACATAATGTTTCATCTCAGTGCCATTCATGGTCACAGCCAATATTATTGAACTGTACAAGAGACAATTTGGTTTCCTTTACACGTAGTGCAAGCAGTACAGTGTGCCAAACTGTAGGAGATAGAAGTCGAATTCCTTGAAGCAGATGCAAGAACCTTTTTCATCTTTTGGCAAATTTCAAGACCAACGCCTGTTCAGGGCCACTCTCTCGCTTCACAACTCTCCATTCAGGATCAGTGACATCCTCTTCCTCAACTGTTGAAGTGCTACTTGTGGTACTAGCAGGAGAGGCTGGACAACTCGGTCCGCTAGCTGTGACATCTGTATCATCTCGATTGTGATCAGATTCAGCTAGTAATTCTTCCACCATTCTCTCAGAAAGGGGGAAAGAACGTGGCTCATATGGGGGAATTTCGTCATAATCTGTCACATTTGCTCGTGTGGTAGATTCCTCCTGCCTCTTTGCTCCGCTCATCTTTTTCTTCACATTGCCCAAAGGCGGTTGTGAATCATCAGAGATTAGGTTTGCAGAGCTTGGAGTGGTTGGAGGCGATAAAGCAGGAGATAGAGGACTACTTGCAAGCATTGAGTTTGTATCTTGAAAGAGAATGTCTTGATCACAGATCAAGACTGGATCGGGAGTATTTGCACCACTACTGTCAGCACGAGAATCCGAACGATGCTGGCGCCTTGCCCTTTTTTGCCATGTGTTGAAAAAGCACAGAGCACCACCTCCATTACGGATTATCTTTCTTTCTTCTACTTCATAACCTTCATGCCTTTTAACAAAGGCAGCTTCAGAAGTATCCTGTTAAAAAAAGTATCTATATAGAATCTTTACTCATTACACAGACATTAATGAACCACATAAAATGTGTTCTATAGTACTTTACTTCTGAAACAGGAAAACTTTCCTTTGAGAATGTGAAGAATAAGAAAGAGATTCTAACTATATAGATCTGATAAAACAAAGGAAAATTGGAAAAAAATCAAGATTCTTTTGAAAATTTTGAAGTTTTTATGCAGTAAGAAAATTTTATTTCACAAGGGGAAGGGAAAATAATTATATTCTTGTGCTTGCGCTTCTTTCCCAAATCCGAAAATAATTTAAAGCATTAAAAAAATGTTGTATAGTTATCAATTTGTCAAAATAATTATAAGATTTATTCATATTTAATTGCAACAGAATACAATCAAACCACATTTTAAAAGGTGTAAATGCAAAGGAATCGTTACTTGTTTAAAAGTTGAATATAATAAATTCATTTCAAGTTTAAAATCATGCACACAAAAAAAAATTACTGCAAATATAATTAGAAACAAGAACTAAGGCCATTCTTTTATATCAAACTGAATAATTTTAGGTATAATCTTCAACAATGAAACAAAAAGTAAATGTCAATACTAAATCGAAAATTATAAACTTTTTTAAAACTATGCTTTTGAAAAAATTCTCTTACACACTTTTTTCTTAATTTACCTAATCTTGTTTTTACATTTTTCAAATTTGGGATTTAAAAAAATTCTGAAGTTATTTTTACTTCTGTTTGCTTAGTAACAATAACACTTATATTTCTTCATTATTTTAATTGCATTTATTTCAAAAATGGGATATTTCCAAATTATATGTATAATCAAACTTTCTGCTGATTTAACAGTAAATTTTTAGAAGCAAATGTGTGCATACATCATTGTATTTATCCGTTTGGAATTTTTTAAATATATTTACTGTTAAGTAATAAGCAATTATAGCTTTCGTCAAGTTTATGTAATTTTATTAAAATTTTAAGTTTTTTAGCCAAAAATTTTTTGAAACACTCATACAAAAGATACATTTAGAAGGATAAAATTAAAATTTTACAGTTACAAATGTAAAATTTTTCCATGAATAAAGCCACTAAGAACAATAAATAAAAAGACTATCAGTGACCTTCTACAAGTTTGAAATGTTGCAATGAAAATGTGTAATTAGCATTAATAATATGGCTAGATTTCCATTAAAACCAATACAAATTCTTATGAATTACCTCATTAGAAACTTTTATACATGATTATTTTATGTGTGTACAATCCTACTACTTCAAAACCAATTAGCGCTCAAACTTTAAAGAAAGATTATACATTGATTTCAATAAATGACATAGCAACACCCTTAAAAATATAAATACTTAACCTCCAAAAAGAACAAAAATATAGAAACAGACTTACCTCTTCTATATCAATTGATTTTAAGTCATCAAAGGCTATCGATCGCCAACTTAAAAATAAAAATAAAACAATCAGATACATAATTTTAAACAATTTTAAATTATAAACTAAACATACAAAATTTTAAAAATTCAATTTAGTTCCATAGAATATTTATTTAATTGCATTTATTTTGATATTCAGCTAAAAATAAAAAGGTCTTCAAACTTTTAACTATACAATTAAGACCACTGATTACAAGAGTGATACACATGATCCCTGTTTACACTCAATTTTCTTACTTTAAATTTATCCTTATAAAAACTTTTTTGATACAAACCAACACTAATTTCTCTATGCAACAACAGCATTAGTGTTCTACGACTATATATTAATATTAGTCGTAGTGTTACTAATATTTAATAAATACATTTTTCTACTAATCAAGCCTTTTTAATGCTTAAAATTTAAAATAAAAGGAATTATAAAATAGTTATATAATTCTATAATTCCCTGCACCTGAAACCTTTGTAACAGCATGTAATAACACTGTCAAACTTTTTCCACCTCGCCACACAAAATATATAAAATACTTCAGATATCATAAAAAGGAACATTCTCCAATTTTATTACGAACATGTCTTAAATTTATTATATTTGATGTTATTTAAATGATATAAACATTACACACAAATGCTAATTACCTAGGAATTTCAATATCCTTAAATTCAAATTTAACTAAACGACCTCTTTTGTTGCTGTAAGGAATGATAACATCATCAATATCAAATTGATTGTCATCTCGCCTCCTTCTTGCATCATATCCAGAACCTACAGGAAATTTAGTCATATTATTCATTAGAAATAAATCATGTTAGGACAATGCAAAAAGTATTTATAATTTTTAAAATTATATATGTCAGGATTTTAAAACAAATCTGCCAAGTTCACCTAAAGAAAGAAGTCCTAAAGTCTGAAGTTCCCAGATAAAAGCTATTTCTGATCTCTACAGATTAACAAAAGAGATGGTTACACTTCTATTACTGTGATATGAACCATCTGCCCATTATCATGTTGAATTAATACGAGTACATGTTAAGCAACTGATTAAATACTATGCAAATCTTCTCCACATTATAAAAAGTATATGTATATTTCAAATAACATCATAGAACAAGATTTAATCATTACACATCTAGGGAGTTGTAGCTCTACCAGGGTTTAAAATTACTCCAATTCCATCACAATCATATAGCCTCCAATTTTCACAAAAAAATTCTATACCTTACAAGCACAGGCCCTCTTGTTAATTTTCCAATTAAAATTTACAGTTTTAAAAAATTGAGAGAGAGCTCAGGCAGTTACATTGCCATTTATTTAAATAGTAATAAATAAATAAGAGTGTAAAAACAAGACAAAACTGATGCATAAAACAGAAAGAGTGAACCTAAATGAAACATTTTTAATTTAAGCTGAAATGTTATATGAAATTAGGAAAGGTACTAAGAAATTTTTTTTAGCTTTAGTTCAGGCAATTGCTTATTTTTTAGACTCATCAGAAATTTTATGCCATGAAAGTTTTAGTCAAATTCTAAGTGCTACTCAATGACTCCTACAATTTAACATAAGCATAGGAAGAATGCAACAAGTAATTTACACTTCAGAAACATTTTTAATTTTTTAAGCAAAGTTTATTTTGCTTAAATTTAGTTTATTGTAATATATATCTTTATTTCTAAAATACATTGTCATATACAGCATTATTTCCACAATGAATCGGTTGAGTTAGTATCAACACTAAACCAAAACAAAAATTCAAACTTATCTTGCAACAAACTAAAAATTTCAAAATGAAATATTAAATTTTACATTATATACAATTCAATAAGATATGCATTCAAACCAAATTTCTCACAAGTTGTTCACTGGAATAGAAAAATCCTGTCTAAAATTTTAATATGGATTAATTGATTATCTACATCAGTAATATGAGGAGATGGTATTAATAAGCTCCTTGGAGAGCCAAAACTGACTGCTGGAACTGGAGAAAATGTAACTAATGTTACACATATCTAGATGAAAGAGAGGAATATCATGGAATTGGTTTCAGCAATATGCTTTAATGATGCTTCATTTGTGCCTTTCTTTCTCCCCCAATACACACATAAATATGCATGCTTGTGTGAAAGACCACAGCACTGGGGAAATGAATCATGCAACTTTCCCTGGGTAGTTAGAAGAGGTTAAGCACGAAATTGAAATTCTTCCAGAACATTACTGACTACAAGTCTTTAAAATTTAAGGTAGTAGGTGGAAAATTTTTTTACATGTATTGAACTACCCTACTACAGGCACTATATATATAACATAGCATATGCAAGAACTATGGTCACATAAAAAAAACTTCAGACTTTATCCAAAAAAAATTGGTCCATTACATTCACTTTATCAAATAAAACAATAATCAAGCATCAAGACTTTCATTATAATTATTTTTTAACAGGAATACAAATAAATCTAATATTTCAAAGACATGATATACAATACACAATGAAATTACCATCATCATATGCTGACATTGGTGATGGGACTGGTGAGTCATGTGAACTACCACTAGAGGCGACAGAAAACCTTCGAAAACGATCTCTACTATGAAAAGAACCTAAAAGTGAAAGACAAAAGATATTTATAACATGCACACATTTAATAACATATTTACTTTTATCTGCATCTTACCTTAAGCTTTTGCAAATTGATTACTTTTTTTCAACAAAAAGGAACTGTCTTCAAAATGGATTTTTTTTTAATAATCCCCAATTTTTTTACAGATCCCCATCCACATACAATATATTCAGTTAGAGTTTTACTTAGATGAAACTCTTTCAAAAAGGATAGAGATGGCTTAAACCTTTACATTTATCAGTAAATCCTTTCCCTCTTTACTGTTATAGCCTACATGAGCAAAATGAATACTTATCAGTTATTTTTGTAAATCAACACAATTTTTCGATCATCCAATAAAAACCTCTTTTGATATACTACAATAATCAAAATTTCTAAATTATGGGACTGAAGAAGATACAAGGAAATTGTAAAAAAAAGTAGCACCTGTTTTTAGAAATTATTTCAGAAAATTTTATCTAAAAATTGGGGGATAATTATTGCACACACACAATCAACTATAAATACATTTCTTTAAAAAAGGGAGGTCTTCCTGATTCACACTATGATGCTGGTGACCCACACACATGTTACCTTATCAGTGTGCATCTTGGACAAAGGGTAGGAGATTGGACAGACTTCTGTTCTGAAGAACATACCTTCCCCTAAACTCTTTTGATATGATAAAGATAATGCCCAATTCATATAATTTTTAAAGATAAAACAGAAATCACCTGTGAATTTTATTAAAATTTCAAGAAAATTTTAAAAAGTACAAATTTGCTAGTCATACGAATTTTTAGAAAATCTTAGATAAGACACTCCAATAATACTTTAAAAAAAAAATATTGTACCCAATTTAATATGAAATTCTAAAAGCATGCTTACTTTTATTATGAAGCTTTCTCCACTTTCCAAACACAAGTTTATGCTTTCTGAAGTGCTTTTTCTTATTTCTATACTCTGAAAACAAAACTAATGTAAATACTTTACAACTTTAAGTTTAACATTAAGATACAGAAAAAGGAAATTGCTCAAAGTAAACATTTTAATCCAATAAAAGCAGCATTAAGAAAAATTCTTATTAGCTCAAATCTTTTCTCAAACATATACAATATTTCCAAATTTTGCCATAAAAAGTTACTCTTAATATATTTTTTACACTTGGCATACTTTTTACAGATTAATTTCATTTTAAAGTAAAGGTTCAAAGCTAGGCAACTATTTGCCAAATATATGTAGGTACAAAGCTGAGAAAATCCCAATATTTTAAATATAAAATTTGAGATAAAAACATTGCACACATACTACCGAAGTAGTAATTAAAAAAAGTTGAGACTTTCATTGATTATCAACCAATTTTATCAAATCAAAATTTGTAGCCATATGTCGTGACATGTAGCAGCTAACAGTGGAAAACTGTTCCAGTGCACGTTCAAACACAATATTCTTATTTATACAAGCATGCATATTTTTAAAAATAATTTATTATATTTCTCTTATTTTGATAAAAAGATTAAAATTTATAAAATATTTTCTGTTGAAGAGAGCCTTTCCATAAATGTAACCTAATATGCAAGTATCCAAAAGACTATTTAGTTTAGCAAAATAACTTGTAATGCTATCCGTACAACAGCAATTAGAATCGTGCGGATTTACACAATGTGATATCAAAATAACTCATTAGTGATTTTGAACACAATCATGACATTTGTCACCAGAATTCTGCAATGTATGTAAAAGTGGTATATAAATTTTTAACTTTTTGCAGATTTATTTGTTTACTAGTTAATATATGGAATGAGCCATAAGCAACTATTTGTTTCAGCATAAGTAGAAATGATAACAGTACTAGGCAAAGTTAGTTAAAGGTATAATACAAAATTTTAAAACAAATTCAGAAAAGAAATATTGGAAATATACATAGCAGATTCCCAATTTTACTGGGAGTGAGTATTGATATTCAGTGTATTCAAACATATTTACAATTCACACACGCCATCAATTAATTTAACAAATAATCAAGAAAAGTAAAGAGAACTTACTTGCAGATAACAACGATCTTGCATATCGTTTCAGATTATGACTGCGTGACTTGGCATCAGTTAAATGCTTTGGTTTGGTCCCGAAACCTAATCTTCTGTGACTACGAAATTAAAAAAATTATATTAACATTAAAAGCAAAAGTTTGATATATTTTTTAAATACATGATTTACAAAAAGCACCAAAAAAGTCTTTCTGATTAAATGCAATAACATTCAAATATATAATTTACAAATGGATACACATTAAATTCCTTATTTAAATAAATGAAGCCATATAATTTGATTCTAAATTGAAACATTCTATAATTTTATTCTAAATCTGGCATTAAGGATGGCTATAAAATTAATATGGTAATAACATTTAAAAAAATGCATGACTTAAATCCTAAGCTATTGACAGCGTAAATCTAACTTGTATCGCTATCAATATGAATACACTTTAACCTGTTCAGGACCATGATCACATGTGATCACTTCAGGGAAAACGGTATTGCATGCAAGATTGTATTTTGCCCGTTCTGAGGCATTTGATTACATCATTGTGATCTGAATTTGGAGTGATTATAAAACATTTTGGCGTATTTTTGTTACAGTAACGATTGATTTTTTAAATGATGTTAGGCTTAACAGGAAAAACCACGTCCCCAGTGGGTTGATATATATAAATTATATATATAAACACAGAGTAATTATAATTTAAAACATCTTGTGTGTAGCTAAAATAAGTTAGCCAACTACTACCAAATTTCATATACATAGACTATAATGTACACATGAACTCAAGAAAAGTGAAAAGGGTTCAAACTATCAACAAGATGAAGCTTTGCGTAGGAAAGGTAGCTTATTTTATTGAAAAGGAGTTGTGATGTAGACCAACTTGATGACCTTTGTTACACTTGCACACATCGCACTAAATCACAATGAACTTTTAAACACTCTTCCTTTGAAGTTAACAGGTGTACAACAAGTCATAATCAACAATTTCTGCATTGTATTGAATGAATTAAAAACTGCTCTATAATTGTGACATTTAATCATAATTTAAAACAGTTTTTGAAAACCAAATCATCCCTTCTAGTATAAAGTTAATTTTTATTGCAACTTGATCAAAAACTACTAAAAATGCTTAAATTATTCAAGCATTTTATGTGGATCAACTATTGGTAAATTTGAAAGATTCTCACACAAAGCAGCATCTAAATGACAGCTCTGAACTCTGGGAAATTCCTTGAGTGTATCACATGTACAAAAAATATTTTCAAATTTGGTAGCAATCCACCCACCCTAATTGGCTGCAAAAAACCAATAAAATAACACCAGATTATAGAAAATCAGTAAGAGCATATGAAAATTAACATTAATATAAAATATAGAGCACTTATGTTTAATTACATATTATATAATATATAGTTGGAAGATATTTAGATGTACAAAAATTTTTTCAGATCACAACCACCACTCAAGACTATTCAATACAACTAAACCAGTTAAGACCAGGTGATTTTTCCTGAAAAGCCTAACTCCATTTAAAATTTCATATAAAATCATCCAAATTCCATACCTTTCAAATTCAGATCACACCAGTGTGATCATGGGCCCCACGATATTATGTAACCTGAAAGTGATCACATGTGATCCTGAACGGGTTCAGAATTTCCAAACTAATTAAGTTATTTCTTAATACAAATTAATAATATGCACTTTTAACTTTTGGAATAAAATTTTAAAATATTCACCATAAAATAATTTCCAATACTTAAAAATCTATGCAAATATGTATCACCCAGCGGTTCTTAAACTTTGATTGCTGCCCCCCCCCCTTCATGTATCAAGGTGACATTGCAGACCCTTAATATTCCCTGGCTTAATATTCTTGATCAAAATACAAGCTCTTGTAGAATTTCTTCAATGGGGACTCTTTAGTAATCTAATCTAGTATGGCCCATCCTTAAATTTTTCCAAAGGGTCTTTTAGAGTCTGTAAAAGAGGGAAACTTAAAGCTACGAGACTCCACAGACCCCCAGAAAGGCATTGCGGACCAATTTAAGAATTGTGTGTGTGTGATGCTCTGATATATTCTCAAAACAAATTTTTAACCAAAGCATTCTTATTTCCATTTCTGCTAAAATCGAAAATGGAGATTAATGACCTAGACCAGAGGTTCCCAAACTTTTGTCTTATAAACCCCCTGGCCATGTTTTTCTGTTTTGGGTAGACCTCTACTTAATTAATATTGAATGTTTGCAAATTTATCAACTTAAATGCCTTTTTGACAACTGTGGTCTTATTCCTACTTTAAAAGCATTAAATTTCTAACTGTAATGAAGTAAAGTGTTTAAAATTTATGAAAAGCACATGTTAATTAAATCAAAAATTAACAAATAAATTAAATTGTTAGGTAAAATAACCAAACAACAAACAAATTATTTTAATGGGAAGGATGAATCTCTAGCATTTACAATATAAAATTTTCAACATTTTGTATCAAGCTTGTCTGGTTTAATCTTAAATCTCCTCAGTTAGTATAGTGTCCTGTTTTCTTTTTTGTTTTGGAGATTGGCAACCACGTTGAAACTCCTTCACACTAGGAAAAGCAATGAAAAACTTCTGCACGATATTCCATAAGTCAGGATCAATAACAGGTTTGACTTTTTAAAGCCAAAATTGCTGACGTCCGTTTCTAAACTAAGGTCTTTGTTAATGCTTATTATGATCTGTTCCTATTGTAAGGCGACTTTTTTTCAATATGACTATATGAACTCATTGCCTACTAAGGTATTGCCATAGTCAAAGCATTCTCAAATCTGGTTTCAAAATTTGAATACATTTGAATGAAATTTTGAACATAGGTTAAAACGTTCTGACAGATTGTCTGACAAATTTGGAAAATTCGGGACCTCCAGTATTATACTTCTTCAGCTTAACTCAGGAAAGAAAAGCTGAAATGGTTCTTGTTCTAAAAAAATGTATGCTGTCAACTTGTAAATGCAAATTAACCTCATTAAATTTAGTAAATAATTCAATTAAATAGGTAAAATTTGATATCCACTTGATTAAATTTTCTTTTAAAATTAAAGCCACAATATAATTTGATGAGAGCCACTGTCATAGACCCCCACTTAAACTTCATGGAACCCCAAATTAATTTTTGGATGACGTAGACCCCTGGGGTCTATATAGACCACTTTGGGAATTACTGGCCTAGACTAACAGATTAAACAATTTAATTTTTTTTTTTTTGGTTAAATACTATTATTATCAAAAGCAAAATTTAATTTTAAAATTTCAATTATTTTAATCAGTTATTTCAATTTTGTTTCAATATTCATACTCAATTCAACAAATTTCAAAATAAGTGTGAAGTGATTACCCAGAAAAATAATAGAAGATACTATATCATGGTCTCAATACCCATGTTAGGAATATACATTGGTTAAGAGTACAATTTTATCACACAAAAAATTTTCCTTCTTGAAAATAATAGTTGAAATATAACTGCACAGCTGGTCAGTCAACATGGAAACAAATTTGGGGGAAAGTCATGTATTCAGTAACAGGTTATTTTTTGTAAAACAAAAACAATGCTATTTTCCTAGCATAATATTTTAAAGATATACATGTAAACCTTAATTCCTACATCATATATTAATGTTAATTTCTATAAAAAAAATTATAAGTTAATTTTTTTACTGATTAAATCAATTTACCATAAATAATGTAGAAATGTCATCCTAATGAAAGTATTAGCTCTGGTGTAACTGAAAGGAGAAAGATTAAGTTGGCATGGGGATGTTAACCCCTTAACTGCTGCTGACATATATATAATATATACAGCTTGCCCAGCTGTTGCAATAGCCCCTTTGTGCCGATCATCACATAAACGAATCTTGTTCACCTCCCAGCCATCACATTAAATGTGCCAGCTACTCAGAACGTTTCTTAAATTCTTAAACTTTTGCACAAGATGGCATTGTATGTGCATAGGATTTGAGATACATGCACATTTGATCCTTTAATTGAAATAAGTGACTCGCATGGACATGGATTTTGATTTATAAGCATAGGAGGAGAGTAATGTTTCTGAATGGCATTCTTTATAACTCTTTAAATATGCCTGTCATATTTGTTTATAATAAGGAGTTTTATTTTTGTTAGAGCATTAGGTATTTGGATTTAGTCTTTTTCAATGGGTAATTAGATTGTGCAGACAAAATTTTTCCCATTTCTAGTATTGCAAAGTCGAAACATCAATAATTAGACTTGAAATAGTGAAAATGATGCAAAAAATTTCAAATATTCATTCTGAAACACTCAGAATAGTGATAGCGACACTATAATAGATTCTGATTGTTTTGTTCATAAGGAATCTAACCAATTTAATTGTGATGACATTTCCCAACATCTATAAAACAAGAACATCAAAAGAAAGTACTTCTCCATGGCCAACCACAATAGGAAATAATTCCCATTTGTTCATATTCGAGCAAAAACCCTTCAAAATGGAAAACAAATTATTGTAAGAACAAGGATTTTAATGTGTTTCCAATTTTTTTAACACTAAAAAAGAATTTTAATATATTCTGTTCTCAGAAGTAATGTTTAAAAGTTATTATATGGTAAGCAAATACTTAAAATGTGCAAAAAATGCATTTAACAGAGAAATGAAGCAAATTATGTAAATAACTATATAAAATACATATCCAGTTTATACATTCTACAAAGCATTATTAAACAACGTGTCCATATTTCAGTATTCTCTGACCTGCGAAAGACAAAAGAAACCTCTAACCTCGCAATATATGCACATTTGTGCTTTTTGTCCTGAAAAGGTTAACTGTTCGTGGTATATATATATGCCTTTCCAAAGTGCAAGCTTTTGCATTACACTCCAACAGTTAAACAAATCTGAAAACTTTGGAATGCAACACAATGACCTTGACACAAAGTGTCTGCAAAGGATTTACTTATTCCAGAGAAGGATTTATTCATGTCTTTTCTTTTTCTTCAATATACTACATAGCTGTATGCACTTGTGTGAAAAACAGAGGCACTGTGAAGTAAATTGTGTAATGTTTCTTTAGCAATTAGGGGTTAATATAATTAAGAATAAAAGACGAGTTAAATTTTAAAAACAGGAAAATTAACTCTTAATGCAACACCTCTCATTAAACAGTCCATATAGGACAGAAATATATTCACATATATATAAAACATTTAAAAGCGTAAAGAAAACTATTTTATCCACTTGAAATGGAAATCATAGCACACAAAGAAAAAACTAAATACCTTGGAATCGGTGAGACAGGACGTACACTCTGATACTGTGCTTCATTCTTTTTCAAAATATTTTCAAAATGCACTAAAAGAGGGATATCTGAAAGGAAAAGTTTCAAGTCGTAATCATACAATACAAAAAAAACTAACATTTTAAAATTATTTGTAATTAAAAATTGTTATACCACTTTAAATTTTTATAAACAGATATTTGCCCCACAAATCCATAGCAGAATCAATATACACACTTAAGATATTGTTAATTAAAATAGAATATACAAGTAGAAAAATAGTTAAATAATTTTTCTACGTTAAATGAGAAATAGCTTCAATTAGTCATTAGAAAGATACTCCCTTTCTTTACTTCTGATGTAAAAGTGATAAAAAATTGTATTTAATAATGAAAACTTTATTTAATACGAAAATATAGGTTGTTACGAAAGTGTGAACATATTAGGATTTGAAAAATAGCTGTTAGACAATTATTTTAGATCCATGAAATAGCTGGGCTTATAAACCTGCAATACAGGTGCAGCAATGAAGTCCTTCATCTTGAAAGATAATTTTTTTTGAAGAAAATCAGTGAAGAGGAGATCTAAACGTTCGTCACTGGCAGATGGAAATTGTCAGCAAAAATATTATGCATGTTTTGGAAGAACTACCAATCAGAACAAAGGAGCAGCAGAGAGCAAATAAAGAGCTGGCCTGAGAAAAAATTGGGGGGGGGGGATGAATTATACAAAAGCCAGGCTGATTAATATACTTTAGAATCTGTAGAAAACAAGATTTTGGTAATGGATAAGGTTTGCAAAGTAGTCGATATTGTTAAATTTAATTGCATTTTTATATGCATGGTTTGTTTTAGAATAGAATTTTTTTGTCTTTCTATCAAAATCAAAACTTCTCATAAAACAGTGAGCATAAGTATTAGTCTTAAGATAATGTTTTTAATTCTAAAGTATATATATATATATAAATCAAGTTGATCTTTACTGCATGTTTCCAGACTGTGTGGGGAAGGTTAAATCAGAATAGGTTTTAGGATCACCATGTAGATAAAGCAGCTTGTTTCTTCTACTTAATTTAGATTTGGGCAATATTAAGGGAAATAAAACATGTACAGTATCATTAATCCCCCCCCCCCTAACATGTGAAACAAATTGCTTGATAGTTAGGTTTTTATAAATAATAAAACCCAGGTATTGGATGTGCTTAGACCAGGTAATCCAATTTTGATGATAAATAACAGGAGATTGAATTCTTCAGGAGAAAAAACTCCCTTTGTTATTGATATATTGAGCATGATTATCTACATTCTGAAAAACCAGTCTTTAAGACAGGTCAGATATCTGATAAGAATATGAACTACAAGTCTTAAATTTTTATGTTGTATTGGAACAGCAGTATCCTCAATGCACATACAGAGAATTGTGTTGTCAGTGATGGGAATATCATTAGAATAGAGAGCAGCATACAGGTCTGATGATTGAGCCTTGAAATGCACTCGTTGGCATCAATTTTTCACTAGAGTTCATTTTTATGGAGAAGGTTCAATTAGAGATAGAAGTGAATTAGTGTTATTGGAGAGAGAGGGGAGTGTTGCATTTGATGAGTTCTTAAAATAAGGCCTCTACGCCGTACTCTATCAAAGACTTTTCGAATATTCGAAAAAACTATGCTCACATAATCTTTCATTGTTTGCTTGATTTAAAAGATTTTACTGTTGATATAAAAGTTAATAGGAGAACTGTGGTCTACTATAGAAGACTAAAAGAAAATTTAACCTTGCAAGAGATTTAGCTGATCATAAAAAAAGATCACCAAGCCTTCATAACAATATTTCAGCACCATACCTTCAAAAAAGTATTTCTAAAAATTCTAGCCTAACAATATACATAAGCAAGCTATAATGTTTTGGAGAGTTATCCTAAACAGATAACTTCCAAATACAAATTTTTTTTAAATTGCAGCGTCATTAGTAAATAATTTCGTAATTTTCCACAATATTCAGAAAAATAAGTTTTCACTAAACTTTTTATCAATCCATAATGAGAATGATTAGATACCACATATTCTAGCATATAATGCACACCCTTTTTTTAACATAAGAACCCAAAATACAGATGCATGCACGAAGCTCTTATTTTTAGAAACGGCTTAAAGAATTGTGTATTTTTCCAATATACAGAATTGATAAGCAACAGCAAGAACATTAATATAAACTAGAATTATAAACTTATTCCAAAATAGATTTAGTAAATAACTTTCATTAAATGTTCTGATTGCGATTATTTTATGTGATGCAAATCATTATATTAAGCGTATTTATCATCAAGTTATTAATCTTTGTGTTGTTCAAAAGGATATTTCTTTGATATTTCCTATCAATGAAAAATAATTTACGATTTGATTAATTCTTTATACTTTTTTTTGTTTGATTGACAATATGTACCGGAGGAAATCTTGAGGAAGTGCACAAAAATAATTATTGTACATTTCCTTTGAAGTGATCAAAAAGAATGCAAATGAAAACTTTTAAACAACTTTGAACTTGTGTAGTTAATTTATGGCATATAACCATATAGATTTGCAAGACAAAAAATTCATTAAATATGCGATTTAAGTACATGCCCAAATATCCTTGATGCTTAATTCATTTCCTCTTATTTGCCACACACATTAAACGGCCATCTAATTTTAATATTAAACAGTGCGCACGATGTACTAGAATATACTTCAATTTGAATTGCTAGACATTAAATGGTAATGATTCTTTAAACTATGTTAAAAACACACAAGAACATACTGGATACAGGATGAAAAAGATATGAAGGATTATGCCAGAAAGAGCCCAAACAAGAAACCATCATATATTCTCAAAAAGATTAGCAGTTTGAATACTAGTAGGAAGATGTTCTCAATTACAATGAAAGATATTAATTTGTTCCTTATTCTTTAACAAAAGAATGTTAGTATAGGGGACAGAAATGCTTAGAAAACAAGTATTTTCTATTGAAAGCTTTCACACTTATTTTTCTCTTTTGAAGAAAATTTTTTCCATTCCAAGGGTAGGTTAATTACCTTTAAAAACAGCAACTCATTTAGAAAAATTCTAGTGACACAAAGTAATGAACATAGTAACAATTTAGAAAGGCAATAAAAAAGAAAATTACCAATCCAAGGGGAATGCCTTTCAAAAACTAAAAAAAGAAAAATTTTAAAAATCGTCCATATGCATGACAAGTTACAACATTTAAAGTAATTGCAACGTGTTGGGCTACATTTTGCATAAGTCGTCACAAAAAAGAACTTTTATTAATATTAAGGTAATATTAAAAATGGCAAGCAAATATCAAATATAGAATACACAAAATAAAAAATTACATTGATTTAAATAAAACATTCACTATAGATAGGACATTTCATGATGGCATTTTAAACAGATAATTTTCTTTTGGAATTTTATTACTCTCTGCTCTGATATTCAAATTCACAGAAAAAAATAAATATAAAATTTTAAACCTATTTCTTGCTTTTAAACAAATGTAAACAGTTACATATATGTCCAAGAAAATACAATTTAACAAGGAAATGCTCTAATATTATGATGACCTTTCTTTTTCCAGATAATTAAATGAAATCTTGAAACAAAATTACACTATCATAAACATATTCAAGAAAAACACAATTTTTAAAGTATCATAGTTAAATGCAATCTTTCTCTTAATTAGCATTTTTCACACTAGATTTTTTTAAGATGCTAATATATTAAATTTAAATAAATCATGAATGTAGTTAATAAAGCATACACATTTACATGTAAGCTATCAGTCATGAAGCATTTATCAGATAATTCTAATGATAAATAAGTTTTCAGTTATGAATTGATACAAATGACAAGGGTAATGAATTTTTGACTTGCATCTAAAAAAAATTACATGTTTATTTTAAAAATCTACTCAATTACAATAAATGACAATCCTTAATCCACATGATGTTTTGGCAAAATAAGGGTGAAACTTATAAGTGAAGAAGATGCAAGCATTGAGGAATTTTACATATAACATGTTCCTTTTGAACAAAAATTTACAGCTATCTATTCCTTATTTTTAAAATTGTTTTTATCTTTGTGGAACTCAATACTTATCTTTATTAACGTATCTTAAGCAAAATCATTTTTTATTGCCTACTCCCCTCTTTTTTAGAACTTGAATTAAAAAAAACCTGTTAGCAACTATCAAAGAGAACTTAAGGAATGAAAAAAAGATGCAACTTAATGCATTGCATTCTCTAAGTACAATGAATAGCGATCAGAACATTTGGTAGAAAATGCAATAAATCTTTTTTTGAATTTGTTAACAAAACTTATCAATACTCACTATTACAAAATTAAGAGCAAATACTTGTGTGTACAGTTTCCTTCACCATACACAAAATATTTTTAAACAAAATTACACACGCAATTGACAAATATTTAATCTGATTTAGTAAAATTAGTTACCCCATGTCTTATTAAAAGTTTCCAACATTTCTTAAACTTCTAACCCAGCACATTACATTATTAGTTTTGTTCTCTGTGCTTCTACTCTCTACACAACAGAAATTAAAATGCTAAAAGAGGCAAGAAATATATTTTTCCACTGGATTCTCTTCTAACGAAGCAAAGTACATTTTTAACTCTTTGAGCAACAAGTTAATCCCCCCGTGGTGAGTTTTTGACAATGCCACCAATTTTTTTTTCACTAGTGAACATGCTCTAAAAACATTAAAATAATGACTTGTTTCACTTTGCACATCATATTTTAAGGCAAGACCAGCAAACAGGTAATTTTAAATTTCAACACTAAATAGCAAGTTTCAAAACAGGGATAAACACTGAGACTTGTGTCGCATTCTTTACATATATTCCTGGTGATCTGACCTCTTCCAGGGTTTTTTTAGTTGCATAGTGGTAAACATAATACATTCTTTGGGCTCCAATGAAGGGGAAGTGCCTGGCAACTACCTTTAGAGGATAAAACTAATACTATTTGCTACTCAATAGATGGCCCTACCTCCCTGAAAAACCTCACAGGCTGATGTACATAAATTGCTTTACCACCTAGGGCTAAATATATATACGTTCAGACCATCTTAGGCGCAGCTTCTCACTGACATATATTATTGTCGTTACCACTCAAAGGGCTAAGCATTACAATCTTAAATTTTAAACAAAATTCCAATCCTTGTTGTTAAGATGAAGTACCATGTTATTTGAAGAAAAAAAATTTTCAGAGAAACAAAAATTTAAGAGAAAGAATAATAAAATCATACAAATACAGCCCAATACAATATTTTTTAGAAATACTAAGACATAACAAATGAAATAACTTAAAATCTTAACTTACATTAGAATAGTTTTTACAAATGTGAATACATTGACAATTTAAAATTTATTCATATAAATTTTTCATAAACCTTTCATTAGCAATTAAAACTAAGGTTTCACATATAAGGCCAACAGGTTGGATCCTATTTTAATAAACACTTTCATTCTTCCTCAAATTAGCAAATTATCTTTATATTAGCTTGAAATCCAAAATAAAAAGTCTAAGTTTGGGCACAATTTCGCATTTGTCACCAATGGTGAGAACTAAACAAGGATTTCACTCAATCAGCATTATTTTTACTTTTGTCTAAATAAATTTACATTACCAATACAACAGATATTTAAAATACAAAAGAGGTAAAAGCTTAGTTTTTTAGTCGAAGTTTTATAAATTTGTTGACCAGATAAACAGACTGAAATTTTCCTCTATTTAAAAATATAACATTTTTCAAAAAGGAATTCAATGTACAGGTTTCAGCATAAAAAATAAAACATAACTTATCTTTATTGCAGAACAATTTAAATAATTTTCCGAGCACAATCACAAAAAGGACACCAAGATTAAACGACATGAAACTCCCAATACTTACATGCAATACAAATTTAAAAATAAAATGTCTAGCTAAAACTAGAGGAGCAAGATGTAGACTCTGAAGCACACTTTGAACCTTACCTTTTTCTAAAGAAAGAAGTGGATGGAAGTTAGGATCCAACAGAGACACTCGGTCAAGAAGAGGCAATGAATCTGGATCAACACTTTGTATGCAATTGTAACGCCCAGTGCAGAGAACACAAGGAGGCATGTCATCTTGACAGTTGCAAACACAGCTGACTGATGAGAGTTTTGCAAGCTTAGAATTTGTCAAGTGTAATCCAGTTGTGACAAGTAGCTTGCGTTTGTGGAAATTAGATGTTTTAAGAGCCCGTGTTCGACTACAGGATTCACTGGTATCCATCAAAGTGAAGGAATTATTTAATTTTTGTTCCAATCGCAAAGCTTCGGAACCACCAGGAGTTGTTCCTGAATGGATGGCACTGTTCATAGAACTATGATCTAAATACCCGTTTACAGGCCTACCCAAAACTTTTGATCTGTTCAGTTTAACAGAAGTCTGTAAGCTTGCATCACCAGCACTTTCGGTTGATAATGCAGAACTTGCAGAGGCAGGTGGCTCCTCAAAATTGATATCTCCATAAGAAGAAGTCACTTTCTTTAAATAGTTCGCAACATTTCGAAGTTGGTTTTCCAGCTCACGAATTTTCGCAACAAGTAATGTGGAACGGCTCGCCAGCGCTGCGCGCTCCATCATAAATTTCCATATTGCTTTCTTCTGACTATAAAGACAACATGAGCAATGTGTTCAGTTTCTTATATTTAAAGGATGCAATACAAAAATGTACCCACACAAAAAAAGAATGAAAATTTTCTATTTAAATTATATACAGTTAATTTTAATTATTCAAATTAGAAACACTAAAAAAATATTAAATAAAACAAATAGTGGAAACTTCTATTAAAAATTTGAAAAAGAATCGAATCTTTTACAACACAGTTATATAATGCTTAACACTTTAAATTACAGACCTTGGTTTAAGTATTTAAAAAAATGATACTGTTTTACAATACATCAGTGATAATCATTTTGCAAAAGAAAATTTGTCTTGTTTTAATTATTTACATACACCTGTTTTCTAAATTTTTTTAGATTGAATTCCATTATTAGTTACTTTAAATTCCTTTTAATATTAAAGATTTAATTTTAATTTATTTTTGAAGCAGTCATTATATAAATGGAATTTAAATATTTAAAAAAATTTTTAGTACTTGCATATTAACATCACTGCAGCAAAATTGGCACCAAATCAATCATGCCATATAAAAGCAAAAAAATTTAGAGTTTTATATGAGAAAAAAAGCCAGTCAGTCAGATTGTGGCAATGCAATTCGCCTGGCACTAATTCTGCTGTAGTGATGCAAATACGTAAGTACCAAATTTGTTATAAGACCTACATGGGTTCAGTCCTAGGAGAGTCCACATCCTTGACATGAATTATTTTGGCTGCCGATAATTGTGCCATCTTGGTAACCGTACTTTGATACACAAGATATGGTAAACCTAACTATTTCTGGAGTTTTCGTATTTTATCGGCAGGCATTTTTAATTTCGTCCTTTTGTTGTTGGGTGCCAAGCTGGAAGTATGGCTGTGTGTGTTAGTGAATTACCTTAGGATTTTTTACTTTGTTGAATGCGAAAGGCAAGAAAGAATTGATTGAATGGCGTATGAAGGAAGAATTGATTTCTTCGAGTTATGAATGTCCTAAATGTAATGAGCAAATGGGATTATATGAACGACAGTTCTGTTTTGGATGGATTTGAATGGAGATGTCGAAAAAAAGGTACAAATGCACATGATGTTTACAGAAGTTTCAGAAAGAAATTGTGATTTCCAAAGAGTAAGTTAAGTATGCATGATATTTTGCGTGCGACTAAAATGTGGTTTGGAAGATGTATGAATGATATGTTCCAAGGTATGTTCACGCCAAGGGTGTGGACCCTCCTAGGACTGAATCCTAAACTTTTAATATAAAATGAAAATTAATGGATAAGTGAAAACTGGATATGTCTTAATTTTTTAATCTTGACAAGATACATGTTTACTTCTAAGTAAAATTCAACTCTCTCATGAATAAGATTTAATTGTTGTTGCTTTAAAGCATGATGTAGAAATTGTTTTTAAAATTTATTTTGTTATATAAATTTAAATCAATACTAATCAGTGTTTTGAAATAAATCATTTAAAGAATTTAAAAACTGAAATTCATTAACAAGGCTTACAATTACACAGGAAGCTGAATTGTTTACTTCAAAAAATAACTTACAGAATTTATAAAATTCAAAAAAAAATTTTTTTTAACATTAAAACAATTACAATGTTCTCAAAATATTCTGGAAGGAAATTCTGTTATTGCCATAAGTAAAAATATTAAGTATCACAAGTACTTGAATTTGCAGAATTTGGAGCAAACAAGCAAAAAGTATGTATTGCTAAAATTCCTCAGAGTAATAGAGCTAGACATAATATTAAATGTATACAATTTCAATGCTTTAAAAATTTGATAGAAGTTAAAATTTTAAAGAATAAATTCAGAATATATTACAAGTTTGTTAAATTATCATATTTTCAAAACATTACTTGAAGTTATTTATTTAAAACATTTCACATTTTTAAAAACTGATAATCATCGATACTTTTAATCAATTAAAATAGTAGCATTAAATAACCCCCTTCCCAAAGTAAAGGATTCTTATTATGAACAAAGTATAGGGATTAAAGATTATGAATGAAATAGGTCAAAACTCAGCATTTCTTTATTATTACGTGAATATTATTAAAGATCATATGACAAAAAATTTTATTGCTAAAAAATTAAATTAAAAAAATTTTATAGTACAAACAAAAATGACATTAGCTATCGCACATATACTGCTCTCATTTTTTCTCACTTAAACATGAATTAATTTATGTACGTAAAGATTTCGTTATTAAAATTAACACATTTTTATCACTTTTCTAACCTAATTTCCAAAAGCAAATTCAAGTAATTTTTTTGAAAAAATAATTATAAGACATAAAAATTTCAATTACTTTTTAAAATATAGAAAAAAGTTCCTGTAAGTCATTTTACAGAAAATTTATATCACGAAATATTTTCATATATTATGATAAATTTCTCTTTTAAAAATATTTAACTTTGTATTTTTTCAATCAAAAAATTTAAAATAAAATATTTATTAAAAAATGAAATTCAAAAATTAAAATAACCTTAATTCTTTATTGTACTTATTTTAAAGAGAAAATATTGATTCTCCTCAAAGAGAAAAGTAACTATTTCTGCATTATGTTAACATTTAACTGTTGTTTGTTAACCCAACCTAAGTTTTGAAAACCAAACAGGAATATTTGTTTAAAAAAATTCCAAATGAAAATTTTCTTCAAATTCTTGTTAACTTAAAAACATATTTCATGTAGTTTAACCATACAATTTTACAACACTACCGTGAATAAAACCTGAAATTACAGGATACAAGAGAACAATTTATTAAAAATCTGATTTAAAAAAAAAAAAACCTCAGAATTTTTTCTCATATTTTCATCAAATAAAGGATAGGAGAAGAGACTTGATTGCTGGGATAGAAATTAAATTCACCATTTGCAAATCCAAACTTCAGTGGTCATTTAAAAATACAATATCTTATTAAGTTTTAATTTAAACTATGTTCTTATTTTTCATGTACTATTAGTTGACGAGATACTTGGGGATCAAATGAAAATGTTAGTTGAAAATTTCCCCAGATAAAAAAATTAGTAAGCATAAGGACAAACATAACAAAATTGCTTTGTAAAAAAAATAATAACGTATATCATAACCCCCAAATAAATTCATAGTACCAGATAGATGCACAAATTTGAAATCTAATAGGATGACTTAATTTCAGATTGTCTAGCAGTCAAATTAACTTATGACATGTTATTTTGTGTAATTAAAATTAACACCAAGAGACTTTTAAAATAGATACTTTAAATATAACCCAAAATAATGAAAATAACTGAAAAACCAAGCTATTAAAAATTCTGGGTACTTTTCTGTTTCCTCAACACAGCAGATGCAATAAAATCGTCCAAAAATTACTTGTTATTTATCCGGAATTATGGAGTGCCATGAAAAAGATTTTAATTGCTTTTCCTAATGAGAAGGAGTTCCAGCATGGTTGCCAATCTCCAAAATAAAAAAAAGGAAAGCAAAAGAATGGACACTACTACCAGATTTAGAGTTAAACCTGACAAGATTGATGCCAAATGATGAAAGGTTTGTTATTGAAACACTAGATTCATCCCTTCCATTATAAACATGTTTTTTGGTCTTATTAAATTTTAATGCAATACTTTATTAACATTAGAAATTTAAATCTTTAAAAGAAGTAGCTCTATACCAGTTGTCAAAAAAACATTTAAGTTGATAAATTTGTAAAAATTCAATGTTAGGTAAGCAAGGGTCTACCCCTAACCGAAAAACATGGCAAGGGGTCTATGAGGAAAAAAAGTTTGGGGTGAGTGAGTGATTAGCGTTGCACTGTTTAAGCTACACAAGGGCTTTTGGCAACAGACCTCGTAATTTTGAACCATGGTCAAGTGACAAGGAGGATTCCTAAGCTGGCACCCCCCTCTCCGAACTACCACACCACAATGGGAGGATGTTTGAGCTCACGACAGATTTAATGCGCATCGCTCCCCTACACGGAGGATCATGGGCTCGAACCCATGACGCGCCAGCCACGAGTTCGTTACCTTGACCCCTAGGCTACTGCGGTCTCAAAAAAGTTTGGGAATCTCTGCATTAAGACTTTTAGAGAATAACAGTTCAGTTCTTAGAAGATGCAAGTTCAACCATTTCAATGGAACAATAATCAAGTAGCCATTTATCCAATTGCTATGCATTCTCAGCTGGGAGAAGAAAAATGGTTTATTATAATATCAGAATGTTTACTACACAACACTGCTGCAGTATATATTTATAAGGAGAACATTCTTCCTTGAAAAAATAACTTCAATGGTTCAAGGAAAGATCTCAATATCTTTGCTGAAAGACCTTTCGTAGATCAAATTATGAACCGGTTTTCATTGACACCAAGATAATAAACTCCGTGCATTTTTGCCCCCCCCCCCATAAATGAGAAGGATTCAGAATAAATTTTTTAAACAGTCCAAGAAACAAAAAATTTCACAGCTTTATGCTATTAAGTTGTAGACAGATCATAAGATATGCTCCTTTAGTAATGATACTAAAAAGTTTTATATTAAAGAACATGTAATATCTATGGCTACAACTGAAGTAAATAGATTTGTAAGTTATAAATGACAAAAAATACTATTTAACACATGCACTATTAGTAGATTAGCAAAACAAAGGGATAACTGCAATTTTCTAGATCTTGTAAACCTAGGAAACCCAGATGACCTTCAGAGAGAGCAAACAAATTTTAACCGAAATTGACCTTACACTGAAAATGGCTGTACTTGACAATTGACAAAAAACAAAATGTTGGTTGCAACTAAGGATTGCAATACCGGTATTCACAAGTTTAAATAGTTTTTTTCGGTATTTACTAATAACAGAACTTAAGTTAACATTAGATTCAAGAGAGATTCTAATTTATTAACACTAACGCAACAATAAATTTCATGTTGCAGTCACTGAAAGAACAGCACACATCACTCTCTGAAGAATGGTTTCTTATGGTTTCTTTCTTGTAATGATTTAAAAAATTAAAATGAAAAAGAAAAAAAAAGACTATCCAATTAAAATTTAATCAAGTTTACAGTAAATGTTCTTAAAATTCTTTACCCACAAACCTATTCAAATTCAGAAGAGTTCGGTACAGTTATCGAAGATGATGTTGATACTGAAAAAGAATTGTCTCCAAAAAAATTAGAATTAGCGATAACTAAAAAGGTTTCAACAAACCAAAATACAATACAGAAATCAGCTATACCCAAAACCATTAGAAGAGAAATGGATTTATTTGAAGATGAGGGATAAAGAGGTAATTACGTAGAAAAGGTATATCGTGCATTTTGATAATAGTACCACCAATTAGTGTAGATGCCGAAAAAGTGTATTTGACAGCTGGTAATTTTTGCACAAAATTACGCTCCAGGCTTAATGACCAATAGTAGCATTGTTTAAGATCACATTTAAAAAATTCATAATAGTACCACACAGACTGAATAGTGATATTTATACACTTTTTGTGATTTAAATAAATAAGACGTTCCTTTACTTAATGATTTAGATACCATTACCATTTATAAGTTACACATTTTTTGTGACATTTACACTGTCAAATAAAACAAAGAAACATGTGTTTTCTTCCTTTTTCTAAAATTTCTAAAACAATTTAAAACTATCATGGTTTAAAATATTGATTAAATCACAAAATACTGTTCAAAATCTTGTTTAAACCATACTGTTATTCCATAATATCTGTTACCTTACAGAAGGGAATACCAAACAATTGTTACCTTGGGTTTTTTTTTTAATTGGAGATTTTAAACTAAAATTGTGCAGTTTAAAATAAAGAATTCATAAATTTAAAATTTTTATTTGAGTTAATTTTTTTAATCTAATTCTTCATATATATCAAAAGTGTATGATATTTTCCTACTGCAAATAGCTTTATTCTACATTGGTAAATCCAGCAAAATTTGGCAAATTGTAGATTTTTTGAACTTTTATTACAGGAAAATTAAATTAAGTTAAACAGAAAAAATACAGATCTGACAACTTTTCATGATATACAAGAAAATTTGGTTGAATTGTCGAATTGGTCACTTATCCGCCAAGTGTTTTCTCTGATCATGTTGTGATAGGGTTGCTAATATAAAACAAATGCAAAAACGTGCCAAATTAGTGGTTTTTCAAAATTTGTATAACTGAAAATATAGTAAGGTTAACAGGTGGTTCATTTGGCATGGAAAAATCCTCCAGAAGAGTGATAAAATATAAAAATATTCAAAACTTAAGTAAAAATTCAGCGATCCACATAAAAGTAAACGCTAAAGTAAAAATTACTTCCTTTATAACAGCAAAAAACTACGCTTTTCTATAGGTAATCAGAATTATCATACATATATATACAGTAATATCTTGACTTAAAGCAACCCAGACATACACGATGTTCAAATCTCATCAATCTGCCTTTAGTTTGCTACACAACTCACTCAACTCCTTGCTGCTAATGTACATGTGTTTGGACATATCACACAAAAACTATGCTTAGCCATAGTAATTATTATGTTTTATTTATTTCTTATCTACTGAGTGTGTGTTTGTTATTGCATATTATAATTGTTGAATGTTTGTTATGCATATTATATCTGAGAGAAGGCTATGATATATCCAAATTAAATAGAACCGATTCTTTTGCACCAAACAAGAAAAGAACTTCATCTTTGGAATGTAAACTTAACATTAGTGCAGATACAAAAATAAAAATATGTTGATTAGGAAAGGAGTTTTAATTTAACAAAATAATTATTTAAAGTAAAAAAAAAATTTTTTTTTTTGACGTGAAAAAAAAAGGCTGTATTTTAATGCAACCATTGAAAGTACGATTATTAATATGCTTCAAGGAAATTTCACGGGAGAAAAAGAAACAATTGAGCTGGCAGAGACTACTTTGTTAATTTTATGAAAACTTCCAAATCAAAATAACTTCAGTTTGCGATTTTGTATTTGAATTATTTAAAATTTTATTAAACATTTTTTTTTTTGCTCTAAAATTGTTATTTTCTTTTGTTTTCATCCTTGTCCCAACTAAAAATGATTTACATGTATTTATATGCGAAATTATATCCCAAGTTATGCAGCATTACAGTACATATATAAATACTGTTTATTCTTTGTTTTACTCCATATCCCCTAAAATGAAACAGATTATAGGGCATTCATTAAACAACACATTTTTCATTTATGTTGATGAAACCAACAAATAAGAAAGTTTTGATGAATGAAAAAGAAAATTTTAAAATTTCTTAGGACATATCAAGGAACCTTGTCTTCAATGGATTCATATCACTGTTTTTATAATATGACTTTTTGCACAACTGACCCAAAAATTGTTAAATGCCCACATAAAAAAAAAATTGCATAATCTTTTCTGCATTCACAGGTTCATTATTAATGTATTTAATGTTTAATTCCAATAAATTTATTGCATCAAAACTCTTAAAAGACATTTGAGGATATTTTTAAATTATCACAATCACCACATTTAAGTTGGCAACTTTTCAATGAAGTAATTTAAATAGAAAGTTATTTTTATTACTGCTAGTACATAATAGCTACATTTTAAATTTAAATAGAGGCTCAGAAATTCATTTCTTCACTGCTCGCAAGTCACATGCAAATATTTACATACAGTTGCGTCTTTTTTTCACCTATGTGTCAAAAATTGTGCCCACAAAAAAACTGCTTTCCTTTCTCTTTTTGCTTTATAATTATCTATCGAAACAATTTACCTGTATTTACATATACACTTAAATATTAAAGTGGCATAAGCAGTTACTTCTGTATTAAATAGTTTTTCATTAAAAAATTTATTTATAATAGACTAAAACATTAGTGAGTGAGTGATTTTGGGGTTTATTGGCGCAAGAGCCGATTTCGGCTATACTGCGCCAAACATTTGTTTTAATATCTGTGGTCTAGACGGGAAGAGAAAGAAATAATGAACTGAATGACAATAGAGAAGGATCACTGGGGTACCCCGGGTTCGTGAAGCCCGTGTTTACCAAAGACAGTAAACCCCGTGGGAAAAGGAAAAGATCACTAGGGCACCTCGGGATTGTGACACCCGTACTCACCTAAAGAAGGTGAGCCCCCTGAGGGGGACTAAAACATTAGAACTAGTCATAAAGCAGTAAAAGTCCAATTCATTGGTGAAAATGCCATCATAGGAAGTGATCAAAGTGATATCTTGCTGCATTTAGTTGTACATGAATTTAGGAACTTTTACAAATGATTTATGCTTGGAGTCCTCAACTGAAGTACCAAAAACACATTCTATAACTTATGACATACCTTTGAGTTATTAAAAAAGAATATTAAAATGACTTTATATGCAAGAGTAATCAAAGTTAATTTTAATTATTAGTGTAAACATGAAATTCCTGAATAAGACCTCTAGTGCTATTTGCGGAAAATTCTTTTCACAAAGCTTAAAAATTCTCAAAACAGTGGAACGACGTTTATACGAATGTTTATTATCCGGAACGTCAAATATCCGAACCAAAGTTCGGATACGTTTTTGAACAGTGCAATCCTCAACAGTTGTTTTTCACGAGGCCAAAAGTGACAGGAAAATCTAGGATGAGGGATATATGGGAATTTCAGTTGTGTGATTTGGTAAACATCTGCGCAGAATATTAGGCCAGTTTGTTTCCATGTGAGGGGGTGTATACATGCTCTTTTGTTGATGTAGAAACCTGGATGGCATGCGATACAGAAGATTGGATTTCAAATGCTAAATGATGACAAGATTGTGACTTCCGTGCAAAAAGAATCCGACTGTCGATGATGAAATGGATGAAGACGAGGACAACAACAACGAAAGTAAATGCTGACATGTTTCTACGTTAGAGACAGCTATGGAGTGGTACGAACGACAAAGACTGTTGTCCTACTCAACTACTGCTACACAAGAGAATCAGAGACCTTGCAATGGAAAAACGAAGGTGTACAATGGTACAGCCAAAAATAAGTGATTATTTTCCACAGTAAAGGTAAAACTGCGACATTTTGCACTTATTTTGCTTTTTCTTCAAGCATGTTTCCCGCATGTGATGATTTTCAATATTCGTATAGTGCCTAGTTTCATATACTGCATCGATTGTTTTCGGTTATCCGAACGGTGTACGGTCCCAATTGATTCGGATAAACGACGTTCTACTGTACTAAATTTTGACAATTGTTGTTCTTGCATTGAGCTACATAAAAAAATATATCTTTGATAGTTCTCAGTTTCTCTGAAAGAATGGAAAATTTTATTTGGTGGAAAATATTCTTCAAATATTATAAAATTATTAATTAGGGCACAACAGTGTCTTGATTGTTATCATTCTGGTACATTGACTTTCCTGGTATACATACATGCTTATAAATGGTTGATATTAGTTTTTTTTACTTATAATTTTGCTTCTCTTTCTCAAAAGTTTGTTGGGTCCTGTTCCATAAATAGATTTAAGAATAGCTTAAGAACCAAAATAGTACAGCTTTGGTAAAACAAAGGCAAGTATTTGTGAAAATTAGTTATTTTTAATTCGGTAAAATCGCAGGAGAACCCACACCCTTGGAGATAAACCAAAAAAAGCACCAAGCAAACCAGACAATGGCTGCAATTGAATATAGCGGGGCAGGGTGGATGCATAATCAAAATATATGTAAACAATACAGAAATTAATCAAATATATTTAAGATAAAAAAAAAACAGCACTTATTTTCTTACTGCTTTTTTTCTCCAAGAGGAGTGTACAGCGTGATTGCAGACTTTAAAAGTCTTGAAGGTCTCATCGCTAAGTGAATGATCATGGAAGCGCCGCCATATATATTGTGTGAGGTGATGGTCCAACATAATCATTCATACATCTTCCAAACCACATTTTAATTACACACAAAATAGCATACATACTTAACTTACTATTAGAAAACCACAAATTCTTTCTTATACTTCTGCAAACATGCGAATTTGTACTTTTCTTCGACATTTCTATTCAAATCCATCCAAAACAACACTCTTTTGTTTGTAAAATCCCATTTACACATTACATTTAGGACATTCATAACTTGGAACAATCAATCCTTCGTTTACACCATTCAATCAATTCTTTCCCCCCATGCCTTTCGCATTCAACGAAGTAAAAAATCCTAAGGTAATTCACTAACACACACAGCCATACTTCCAGCTTGGCGCCCAACAACAAAATGACGAAATTCAAAATGCCTGCCGATAAAATACGAAAACTCCAGAAGTAGTTAGGTTTACCACAAGTCAGGTTGTCAAAATAATTCATGCCAAGGGTGAGGGCTCTCCTAGGACTGAATCGAATCCTGAATGAAAATGGCACCACTGTTTCAGAAACACAAATGTGAGTCAGTGTATATAGTTGTAAAGTAACACAAGATTTACAGTAATACCTCCACTTTCGCACATCTCGATTTTCAAATCTCATCAATTCGTCTTTTGTTTGAGAAAAATTCAGTTAAATTGATAATGGGGTTGAAGAAGTTGCCAATCTTAGAAGGCAAATAAATTTAGAAGTGGAAGTGATAATGTTCAAGAATTGCAGGATTATCACAATCAGGAGTTGACAATTGTGAATGACCGATTAGGAACTCAACAGAGGTCTTAGTTTAATATAAAAAGGGTTAAATTTTTAGAAAATACAGACTGATCATGAGTGTATTTTTCAACGAAACAAGGAATAAAAATTTATTAGCTTGAAACGAGGAAATTTTGATGGATAAAAAATCTTTGAGCAGGTAGTATGTTAAATTTTCTGAAATCTTCCTATCAAAAATAACTTTGGCTTGTGATTTTGTATTTGAGATATTAACCCCCTTTTTTTTGTAAACTATTTTCTTTTGTTTCTGGCCTTCAAGTAAAAAGTTTACGTGTGAATAACGTATCTGTATTATGCAAAATAATACTATGACTACACAAATTTGACTTGCGCATTAATCACTCAGTCCCACCAATTGTATATGTTCGGGTATTACGGTACTAGAATTTGAAAGTTGCAGTATAGATTCAGGTGTCCCTTGGGGAAGTTAGCAAATTTCAAAGGTTACCAGACTATCAATAGTTGTTGGCAGATAGCAAAATAAGAAATTCCATCATAGAGGGGACTCGACAGAGCACAACACACTTTAATCTTCGATTTGTAAAAATTTTAACCACTGTCCAGTGTTGATAAATATTATAAAGAGAAAAATTATTCTACTTTAAGACTAATGTACTTTTACCCAAAATAAATTATAAATTAATACTAAAAAGAGCTTTTAAAGGCTATAAAATGCATCAATTCAGATATCAGTTTTGTGGATGGAACATGACCTGGCCAATCCAGTTGCAGCCAAGACATTTGAAGTTATGAATTGAAATAATACGACATAATACGGATGCCAATACAGCATGTACAACACATGGGAAAATGGGATATACAACTTAGCGAGTTATTAATAGTGTTGGTGATTGTTGCGACAATATGCAAGTACCCAAATTAGTTTCAATTAAAAAGGAGTATAATATTACAGGAATTAAGCCTTTATATAAAACTACTCTAAATACTTCTAATACACTATATCGTACAGAAAATTATTGGTTATTTCCCCAATAAATATAGGGTCAAAAACGCCTGCCTTTGAAAGACAACTACATATATTAATTTTACTTTCTATAAAACTTCCATTTTAATTATTCAACAGTCCCTCATAACTGTTTCATTTTTTTTTCTATATTTGAATTTAATATATTTAGACTTAAAATATACACTTTAATAATAATAAAACTAGCTCAAATAATATTTAAAGAATAAAACTTACGCAGGAGTCTCAATGGGCTCATCCATCTCAATATCACTGTTCCCATCATCAGAGCTCTCGGTTAAATCAGGATCAGCAGAACGTAACAGCCTCTTCACACCATTCAGTAGAACCTTGCTTGTGACCCTCACATCTGCACACTCTTCGGGTGAAAAAGTTAATGATGACAATTTGTTTCGTGACTGCTCCGAGTCTGGCAATGCAACATTCTGATGAGGCAATAAATTGCCAGCATTACTACCAGACTCCAATTTACGCACCAAACTCACTAAAGCCGCAGTAGACAAGTTTTTAACATTTTCATTTTGCAATAATTCTGCTTTTTTATCCACTAAATCACGGGGTTTTGAACCACTAAATTTTGTTTGTCTCTGGCACGGTATTGTAAGCTTTCTTTGGATATGTTGTACTAAAGTCCGCATTTCATTATAAACATGTTGGATTGTATATTTTCTCAGCAAAGCTTCAGTTTCGTTGAGAGCAACTGAGATTTTTCTTTCATGTTCTTTGACACGTTCTTGAAAATTTGACAAATCCTTCTCAGCAAGTGGACAGCATGTTTTGCGCATAACGTGCATTTCGTCATCAGAACCTGCAGAATCTGAATTCAATGTCAAGCACAAAGCATCAGAAAATGCAGGAGCTACAAGTTCTTTGTGAACTCCAGATGCAGATGCTAGAAAAGAATCAGGAAATGTAATAAATATTTTTTCATTCCCCTCGTCAACAGAAGAAGGAATGGGAGAAGCATCGGCACTTAATGTTGAACTTGTGATAGAGCCAGTTTCAACGTCACTTCCAATTAAAGAATGATGCGATGCTGGACTACCGGGTGATGCAACAGAAAACGGCGATGCTTCAGGGTCCAAAGATGTAGTAATGTCATCATGTGTAGAAACATCACATAAAGGAGAAGGTAATGGTGAAACAGAATTTAAACAATCCACTGAATCTTGAAGCTCAGATTCTTTAAAATCTGAGATTGAAGTAACAACTGGATTCAACTGATGTAATATTGTAGAAGATTCACCTTTAATTACAGTTGTATCATTAGATTCATCTCTTATAGGAATATTACAAGAGTTGGGAGACAATTCATTTGAAGACTCCAGAATGGGAGATCTGACTGCATCTACATCGCGACATTCTAGTGCTTGTATTGAGCACTTTGAGCCTGTGAGCGTAACACACAAATTAGAATCATTTAACGCAACAGCAGTATCACTGGGACATAGAGATGACAGTGGAATATTGGTGCCATCTGATACTAGAATATCAGAACTCGATTTATCTACAGGAGACATAGTATTATCTACAGAAGGTATTGTGTCACATTTTAAATCACCACTAGAAGACACTTTTTCTGTATTTTGTCCTTGTACTGGTTGTACTATCCTCACAATCCTATATGGAGCTTCCAGGTCTGAATTCGTAGAGTCTGGAAGATCTGGTGAACTTTCACCTGACTCGTGAATCAAATTTGAAGGATTCCCTTTATCTCTGTGAGACAAATGTGCAATCCTGTTCATTCGTTTCATGCTGTGCAACCCTAACGACGTATTGGTTCTGGCTAAACCCATATTTCTTAATGAACTATTGTTCTTGTTCATTGTATATTTTAACCTAACCTTGTCCGCCACAGCAACAGTAACATTTGTACCATGCCATGATTTATTTTTAGAGTCAGCATTTATCCTTACCTTACTGTTGAGTAAGGACTTACGGAGGTCAAACTGAGAATACCGATTTTTATCCGATATTTCCGAGTTTCTCATGTATGCGCGCAACCATGCTTTCTGCATAAGGTGCTTACGTTTATTGAATAAACAGGTAAATTTGTTGGGAAATTTTGCAAGGGTGAAGTCGTTGATTTTGTCTTTCCTGTTTTCGGGGTCGGCCGGGAACGGGAGCACAACAGGAAGACAATCTGCTCGCCTATCCGCCTTCGTAAGGGCGGGGGCCATAACGGCTAAGCAACATACCCTAAGCGAAGCCGGTGACAACATGCAAATAATGATCCCATTGAACACCGGTAAACTAACAACATTCACTTGCACCTTCCTTTTCTTCCATTACACATTTGCAACTCATTTGAAATGCAAAATAAGATAATAAATTAAAGAATCTATGGTTCTTTTAACCATATTTAGTTCTTAATGCTGTATTTGTTATTACGCCAACGCCTTGGTATGGCGCGCTTCCATAATGAAGCCACGTGATCTTATCCACTGTTTAATCCTTAAAACAACAAACAAAACACAAACTTACACTGGTAATTTACAACTTTATCCGTACTGTTGCATGGCAAGGGAACACAAACACATAAACATATTGCAAATTCTCGTTAACACTAACGCACAAAGGATATAGCAGTGCAGGTAGAAAAAAAGTTACCACGTGATGTTGACGCACTCTTGTACTGGTCTCCAAATGTGGCTGCGTATAAAGACTTGGATTGTAATACAAAGGAATCCACTAGTGAAATACAGCTAATCCAAACAAGAACACAAAATTTGATGGAAAACTTGATGTTACGCGTAATCACGGGTAGTGTAAGATACGTAAACGTTCAAAAGTAGGGATATTCCGCAAACTCTAAGCAAATGGCGGCCAACATAGCCTCAGACACAAAAAATAGCGACCAACTCCGCGCTTCTTGTCGTTCTAGCGCGAGTGACGTCACAACCTCTCGATTCTGATTGGCGGCTTCGAAGCTGCTCCATCTGCTTGTAAAGTACAATGACAACGCACAAAAAAAAAAAAGAGGAATAAAAATAGGAGTTAGAAAAGTAATTTAAACCTGCGCGCGGTTTATTTACTCAATAAGAATTATTTCAATAATCGTCGTTAATTAGTTTGTTTTAAAAAGGAAAAGAAACGAAAAAATGAAAATTATTTTTCCAAATAAAAATTTCTTTGAATTTTTTAATTTTACTTTAATGTTTTTCAAATTTATAAATTAATTTGAATTTTAAGTTATTTTTATTAAAAATTATTGATGCATTATGTAACCTAAGGCTAAAATTTTTTTGTCGATTGAAAATGATGTTTCATTACGTATTTTGCATTCAAAGTTATCAGAAATTTCAAAGCCAAAAAATTCTCAGCTTTTTGAACCCAGAATTTAGCAGAAATTTTTAGAGTATTTCACCTTTGATAGACACTGAGAAAAATTCCGAAAATATATTCAGGAAATTAATATCTTTTCTCTTTCAATACTGTGTCAGTTAATTATAAAATTATTTTTGTGCTTAATTCTTCCCTTCCAATAGCTGATAGATAGCATCCTAAGAAAATAATTGTAATTTCATTTACTAAAGATGGAAACTAAAATAAGCTTGTTCCACTTCTTTCATATTGAACTTTCTTTTAAGTGGTTTTTTTATTTTCATGTACAGTGGACCCCAAAAGTGTTCGTACACTTGCAATTTCCTATAAAATTTAATGTTTTCGACTAATAAAAATTAATATATTGGAATTGTAATTTTTTTATGATATTTGCAACTTGTTATTATATGAATGACATAATTATTTTTTTAAAAATGATATAACTATTATTTTAAAAAATTAATAATCAAAAAGCTATTGAAAAATTACGCCACAAAAGTCTTCGAACACCAAACAAGAATCTCAACTTAGCTTTAAATATTGTTTTTCCTTCTTACTTTAGTACTTAGTAGGATATCTTTTAGTGTTCAAAATAACTTTTAAATGTTTTGGTGTAGATTTAATCAGTTTTTTGTAATTTCTGCATCGGTTTTCCTCCATGCTTCTGTTATTATTGTTTTTACTTCCCATTATGTTATGTTTTCTTTTTTTTTAATCAAATTCTCACCAGATATGTTCTACTGGGCTAAATAAACTGATTGAGGAGGTTTTTTCAGAATTTTGGACAGTTATAGAGACACCAGCGGCGTACATTGAAAGCAGAGCGCTTGGCGTCATTATCCTGTTAATAAATGAAGTTATTTCGCCGGATAATTTAAAATTTCACTTTAAAATATTAAAATAGAGCTGATGATTCACAATACCATAAAAAAATACCAAATTACCTAATTCTGTGGCCGATTTACACCTCCACGCAAGAACACTTCTATTTCCCTGGTTCATTGATCCAATTTGATTCTTGGAATTAAGTTTCAGAAAATTCAAAATTGACAGAAAATTGATTGAGATGACGGAAAATTAAACATTTTTGGTTCTTATGGGCATATAGTAGTTTGTAAATGAAAAAATGAGGAATTTAATCCCATGAATTTATGTGGAACAAGAACTCCTCCACCTCCATGCTGAAGCATAGAGATGGAGAAGTTCTTGCGTGGAGGTGTAAATTGGCCTCAAAATTAGGTAATTTGGTATTTTTTTATGGTATTGTGAATCATCAGCTCTATTTAAATATTTTAAAGTGAAATTTTAAATTATCCGGCGAAAATTTGGATATAGGAGACTACTTCATTTTTTAACAGGATAATGACGCCAAGCGCTCTGCTCTCAATGGACGCTGCTGGTGTCTCTATAACTGTCCAAAATTCTGAAAAAACCTCCTCAATCAGTTTATTTATCCCAGTAGAACATATATGGTGAGAATTTGATTTAAAAAAAAAAAGAAAACATGACATAATGGTAAGTAAAAACAATGATAACAGAATCATGGAGGAAAACCGATGCAGAAATTACAAAAAAACTGATTAAATCTACACCAAAACATTTAAAAGTTATTTTGAACACTAAAAGATATTCTACTAAGTACTAAAGTAAGAAAGAAATACAATATTTAAAGCTAAGTTGAGATTTTTGTTAGGTGTACGAAGACTTTTGTGGCGTAATTTTTCAATAGCTCTATTAAAAACTAATAATCAAAACTAATAATCAAAAAGTTATTAGTTTTTAAAAATAATAGTTATATCATTTTTTAAAAAAATAATCATGTCATTCAATTCATAACAAGTTGCAAATATCATAAAAAAAATTCCAATTCCAATATATTAATTTTTATTAGTCGAAAACATTAAATTTTATAGGAAATTGCAAGTGTATGAACACTTTTGGGGTCCATCAATAATTAATTTTCCTGATTGATGATAATACAATTTTTGCATATTTTTCTTAATCAATCAAATTTAACCTTTATTTTCGTTACCAAGTGAAACATAGTCATTGGAGGGATTTTTTCCAAGTGTACTTGCTTCGGCAGTACATATACTAAAATTGCAATGATACAGAGAAGATTAGCATGACCCCTGCAATTGAAATATAAACTTTCAAAGAATAATTCTATTTAGTTAAAAACATTAATGATCCCATTATAGTAAGTCTTAAATTGTTCGTACAGAAAATCTAAAATTGTTTTCTTCGACTTTAGAATTTATTTTCCAGAATTAATTTTAATTAAAATTTATAGTTTTTTTTTTCTTCTGAGATTTTGAATTTTTTCAGCAGAAACGTACTGAAATATTTTTTGTTCTATTTATAAAAAAAATAGAATACTATTTTCTCTAACAAGAAAAACAAAAACTTTTCTTATTTTATAGAACTTCTTATTTTATTTCCTATTTTCTCTAACAAGAAAAACAAAAAAAAATCATATTTTATGGATAATGTATTGTTAAAATTTGAAAAGGAATATAATTTTATAACGTAATTTTTATACTCTAACATTTTGAATATTACTTAAATTTTTCCTTTTCAGCTAAGATTAATTTTAAAAATTCATCATATGAGAAGATAAGAACATCGTAAAATTAAAACGAATAAGTAGAGAATTGATTTTTTAAATTATTCTCTGTGTTTAAAGACTTGTTTTTTTCTCCATCATATGAATTGTAGAAAATCGATAAAACAATAACTATTAAAATTTGTTACATAAAATATCAAACTGAACCTGAATCATATAAGAACTTTTTTTAAATCTATTATTTGGCACAAAAAAAAATTTTGGCTTGCATATTGTGACCGTTAATACTAACAAATTATGTTGAAAAATTAAGAGTACTCTCTATAAAAAATCATAAGCATTAGGGTCTCTTTGGTCAAATATTAATACATGATTTCTTGTAGTAGTTGAAACCAAGACAGTTTGATTCTTGTGTGGGGTTGCATTGGTTTTGATATTTGTAATTTACTATTAAGAGTTATTTAAACAAACAAACAAAAATGTGCTTGTGCATATAATTACAAAAGCATGAGTTTTCTCAAAGTATTTAAAAAAAATCTCAGTTTTCTTTCTTTCTTTTTTTTTTTTTACACTTGACTTTTAAGAATTTACTACGATTACTTATTTTTCTGATTATTTTAGCATGTTACGTTATGAACATAAATTAATCATTGAAACTTTAAAACTGCAAAATTAATTTTTATGAACCATAACTTCTGATGATTTAATATAGATTTATGCTAAAACAGAAACAATATACATTGTCATCGCAATTCATATACTATTTATTAAAAATAGTTTAAAGCTTTGGCTCTCGGAATGTTTATTATTTTGAATAACGCAGTTGTAATTGAAATCGATTTTTTAAAAACACAAATTATTTTTTTTTTCTTCATTTTTCTAAGAAACTATTTGAAATCAATAGATATAATAAACATGCCATTTAAAATTAGTGTTTTTTTTTTTCGTAAATAAAAAAATTAGCTTTTTGAAAAAATATTTCTATAAATGTATTACTTAGAGTAATATTTTTATGAAAAATGGTAATACACAAAGTTCATAATTGAGAAATGTATCAAAATCAATAAATATATATATTTATGAGAAGTCTGGAATAAATTTACAAGTCTGTCAACCAGAACAGTGATAGACTCTTTACAGTATATGTGTACTGTAGTCCGAAAAATTTGGCCGTTTCTTAATATTAAAATTTATTAAAAAATAAATAATTTTCTCTATTTTTATTATTTCTATGAGCTAACTAAATTCTTGTAGCGTTTTTACCACTTATCTTTTTCTTTCTTTTTCTAGGGAGGGGGTAGAGAAAACTTATCAATAAAGAAAATGATACATGCACACACATTGCATTTCCTGATTTTGCTTATTTATTTATTTTTGTAGATTATTAAGTTCTTTTATCATATCAATGGTTCAAAAACCGAGCATTTTGTGTGTGTGTGTGTGTGTTTTTTACATTCAATGCATCTGTAGTGGAACTTTACAAAAATAGTTCCTTTTATTCTTTGTCTCATCTCAAATAATTTTTTTTTCCTTTGAGGCTGCGGATTTGTACTTTTACTACCGCAGACCTAGTACCAGTTCCCCGGGAGCTAGTAACACGTTTTAATGTGGCAACATATAGGTATATACCAATTGCCACAATGTAATTTTGACGCCCAGTTTCCTCCCCAGAGGGTGACACCTGACCTCTAACGATGCAAAATTGTACCAGAAATTCAATTTTTCCGACAGCATGCGAGCCCAATAGGCATGGGATCTGTAACATGTCGCATGATTAGGCGGCATGTTAATTTTCGTTGTGGAATTTTTCCATCATAAAAATCCACTTATTTGGGCCGGGTCGAATCCGCAAACTCGGGCGTATAAGGCCAGCTCCAAACCAACTACATCACCCAGTCGGCCATCTAAAATTATATGGGGAGCAATTTTTTACATAAAAATTGAATTCAGTTGAAATTGTCCATTAAGTCAGCGGAAGTCATAATTTTTTTAACAATTGTTAAAAAAAATCGTTGTTATTTTATTTCCACCTGGAAACATATATTAATGTTTTCTCATGATCCTCTGCAAGATTTATAGTCTCCATTTTTCAAAAATATGTATTTATAACTTTTCTTCAACTTATTCTTAACATAATGAGTATTAATTGTAAATATTTTCTATTATTTGACTAAGGGATCTCAGGGGTGTTAACTTTTTCTGGAGGGCTGAAAATATAAACAATATTCAAATACATATAACTCTTTTAAATTAAAATTAAATAATTCGAATCTTTTACACATTATTTATAAACGAATGAGGCTTCAGAAAAGTGTATAAAATGTTTAAAATATAATCATAATTTTAAAAATTATAAGCATATGAAAATAAGAAATCTTTTTATAAGAAATATTAATTAAGTTTTACTGCGCGCATGTTATTTTCAAAAGAATTAGCTTTAATTACTAGCAATAAGTTGATTTATGAAGTTAAATGTATCCTTATTACACCGTAGTAAACTTAAATAAATAGAATAATAAATTATATTTTTTATAAACAAAAAAATTATATTTTCAAAATTTTTTTTACAAAATTTCAATATTTTGAAATACAAAAGACATATTATTCTTAATTTACTAGAGCCTCAAGTGTATGATGCATTTTATAATTCTATAAAGTTTTGTGCATCAAAGGCAACTATTTTAGAAAACAGCGTCGCGCAGTAAAACTTTATTAATATTTTTTATAAAAAAATTCTCATTTTCATATGCTTATAATTTTTAAAATTATGATTATATTTTAAACATTTTACACTTTTCTGAACCCTCATTCTTTTATAAATAATGTGTAAAAGATTCGAATTATTTAATTTAAATTTAAAAGAGATATATGAATTTGAATATTGTTTATATTTTCAGCCCTCCACAAAAGGTTAACACCCCTGAGACCCCTTTTAAGTTAGTTATATGTATCTTTATAGCCAAAATTATATGTTTACATTTGATAATTATCCAAATGAAGATAATTTCTATGCAATCACAATATTATCTAATACTTAGATATATATTTAACTAAGAATATTTTTAGAATTCAGTAATGACGCATACCTGGCTGGTAATCTAATTTAATATAAAATTTTGTACGGACACTCATATTATTTGCTAATTATTGATCTATAGTGGTGATCCGGTACCATTCCATGGACCAAATAGTACCGGACCGCCTGGGGAGCATTAAATTATCTCCATTTCATTTAATGTGATGTATTTATCTGGGTTTTAGGTGATTTTCCACGGAAATCACTTCATATTCCATGTGAAATCTATTTACATTCTTTTTTGGTGTAACCTTATTTTATTCTGAAAGCAATTTGAATACAATTAAATTAAAACTATTAAATCAAAGCAATTTAAAATGTAAACAATCAGCGTCTCCCCCCCCCCCTTCAGTTGACCTTCGGTAATATTATCAAACTTTAACCAATCCGCGGCAATAAAAAGGTTAACTAGCACTGATCCAAAACTTGGGATCAAAGATAAGTGACATTCCTCTAACCTTACCATTCTAACCATATTATTATAATTAAATTCAGCGAAAAAGACACACAAAAAAAAAACGCGTCATGAAAACCATATTTTTTTTGACCAATTTTAATTGATTTTTTTAGCTTCTCTGCAAAACGATATTTATAACCATATACCAAATGAAAATAAAATACATGCATTTTCGATTATGAGAATTTTCAGCTCAACATTTTATTGAAAGTAAACTTTTGTAAAAAAGGGTATTTAAAGTTTGAAAACCATACACATTCTTTGCTATATATTATTACTTTATCATTTAAAATTTTTACTAGTTCTTGTTTTAAATCTTCCTTAAATTGGATCACTATATATATATATATATATTTATTTTTTGTGTGTGTGTGTGTGTGTGTGTGTGTGTGTGTGTGTGTGTGTGTGTGTGTGTAATGACTTCTTCTAACTCTCCTTAACTGTTCCCCGTGAAATTATTTCCTAGTTCTTTCGCCTAAGACTGTTATAATCTTAATCTAATTGTTGCACGCGCGCATAATCTTAATCTAATTGCTCCCGCGCATTTGCAGCCAATCGCGACTCCTGTGATAAAAGAGTCGTACGACCTTCACCGCCAGTATAAAAACTATGAACACACCGTTACGCGCGCTTCTTCTCTTTTTGTCCTTTGTCTGTTTTGTCGACTGTGTGTCCGTGTCGCTGCTAAGTGTTACTTCTGCTTTGTGTGTGTGAAACTCCGTAAATTATGTTAATGTGACTGCCCTTGCTTTTGGGTGATGTTCAATAAACGAAAAAAGAAACCATCCACACAATAGCGATCATATTATTAAAGAAATCATGTCAACGGCCAACGTCGCTTACATATATATATATATATATATATATATACAGGGTGGTCCCAAATTCATGGTACAAACTTTGAGGGTAGGTACAGAACATTGAAACAATCATTTATTGTATAGGAATATATGGGCAAGGGTTTCTGATTTCCCGGAGTTTTCCATTCCCAGGAATGTCCGGGGAATCCTGGGAATGTAATTGTCGTTCCCGGAATTCCCGAAAACACATCAAAATTTCAAAAAATTTAAAAGCGAGTTATTTTTAAATAAAATCAATAATTATTATATAAAAACATACAAATATACACATACAAATTCCAAAATTAATACTTATTTATATAATGAGCTAAAAAATACAAAAAATATATAATAAATTGATTATTCATTTTTAAAATAGGATTTCAGAAAGCATAAGCAATTTATACTTTTATCACTCAGCCTAGTTCTAAACTTTGTGACGAACAATCCGGCAGCAGAAAATGCTCTCTCGGCTTCAAATGACGTTGAAGGAATTGTTTTTAAAACCTCATATAGTTTTATAATGTTTGGTGATGGATTTTCAGTCGAGTCGAACAGCTGCATCTCTTGTTTCATGATTTTGTTGAAACTAGTACTTTTTTTGGTTGAAAATTTTAAACTTTTGTCTTAGAGTAACTTGCTTTATCTAATTTTCGTCCAATGTCAGAGGTTTTTCTTTCAAAATCTCCATGCTCTCTTCCTCTGAGTGTGAAGAGTTGGATACTAATTCCTCTTCTTCGCAGAAAAGCCTTATCCCTATTATTTGTGTGTGTGGGATTGTCTAACCAAACAATTTTCATAAATCAAGATCTTGGAACTTTGATCAGATAGTGCTGGTTGGCTATGAAATGCGATTGCTTTAAAAACCCAATACTTCTTGTTAACGAAGCTCGATACACAGATAGACAGGAATTGAGATCTGGACAGATACTCGTTCCCACGGCTAGTTGGAAAAATTCTCACTAATCCAACGTAAGCGTTAATCTTTCTTTCCCCTATTACACTTTTACCCCACAGTTGCGATAACGAACATTCTTTCATCCAGGAAGTTCGGGGTGAACGATCGCAAATTGCCACAGTAGTGCCAGCTAAAGATTTCCGAGGTTGAAATCTACAGTGAGGTCAAAAATAGGTGCCTTATAGAAATTGGTCCCGTGTGATTCCCGGGAAATCCCGGAAACGAAGTATAATTCCTGGGAATAGAAAAAGTACAGAAATTTTATGATTTTCCGGGAAAGAAACCGTAGTGAGACACAAACACAAAAAAAATTAGACGAAAGGAGTGACAAAGTGTTTATTGAAAGCGTCGTTGACAAGCGTAATGTTTGCAACATTTCTTTATAACTGTTTAGCACATGAACTATGAAATCCAGCTGCAGCTGACATTGCTGTTCCACCCATTGGCAGTCGGAGAAGATAGCCTGCGGGATTCAAAACTTGTACTCGCTGAAAACGGAAGGGGTGTAAGTGATTTTCATTTAACACTCTACAAATGGTCTGATGACTCACACTTACGTGATGAGCAACAGCTCTTGTGCTGACTCGGGTCTACCAGCCACAACGTTCAAGTTGCTTTCTTCCATGCTCGGACTGCGTACAGCCCTTTATCGACCAGCATCCTGTCAGGTGAAGTGGAACGAACGTGTTTCACGAAGTTGACGATATAACCGCTGAAAAATTCTGTGATCCGGCATTCGTCGACAAGGAAACTGCGCGTGATACATTCGTAGCGCAGCTCTGCCGTTAACATTTACATGGCCGTGAATGTAATGCATGTCTGCATTTCTGGCATACGTAATGTCTTCCATCGTAAACGTCAGCGCAATTGTGAATGGCGCTTTCCCCTACTGAGATGCATCATGTTGAATGGTGGCTAGACATCTACTGCCCCCTACCAGCAACGAAACCAACCATTCTCTTTTCTTTTGTTTGTGTCTTACCGCATCACTTGCGCGTCCATACATTCCTATACAATAAATGATTGTTATAATATCTTGTATCTACCATCAAAGTTTGTGTACCATGGATTTGGAACCACCCTGTATGTATACATCAGTAACAAAAACGTTGAACGTAGATAAAAATCTCTCATTCTGAAAAAGACCAGATTCCAAAATTTTTATATTATCTTGTTTGTACGGAAATAAGGCATTAATGGAAAAACTCATTATATGAATCCTGAGTTTAAAGAAGGCGTAATTCTCAAGTATTTATTTTTGAATAAGAGAAAAGTAATGAACCAAATCCCATTTTCTTCTTACTTTCAACAGTGGTGGATTAAGCGGGTATCGGACCTGGCAGCCGCCAGCCCCCCCCCCCCCCCAGCATTGGTAGGGGCCCCAAGCTTGATGAGTGCAAAGGCCAGCGACAAACCAACCACGCTACCTTGGAACAAAAAATGAAAAGAAATCAAAGTTACAATGTAACCCCCGCTAGAAATTTATCGGCATGCAAGAGAAATCCTAATGTAGAAAAACTTTTGAAAATATTTTTAACAATACCGATATCGAATGCATCAGGTGAATGATCTTTTTTAGTTTTAAAACGTGTTAAAAATAATTTAAGAAGTACTATGGGAGAAAAGACAAATTGAACAACATGGCCATATTATATACAGAATAAAATGTTTTGGACAAAATAGATATGGTAAAAATAACTGATGAATTTGCCAAAGAGAAATCAAACTGTATGGCAAAACAAGCTCTTAAGTTAGGTTTTTAATATTTTTTTTATTTATACAGTTAAGATTTTTATTTAGCCGATGAGTTTTATTATATCACTACATTTTATTTTGAAAATTTAAAGAAAATGACTCTTTTCACTATTTTAGTTTTTCGACTCTTAAGCCCATGGGCCCCAAACCTTTTACCGCCAGGGGCCTCCAACTACCTTAATCCGACTCTGACTTTCAATCACGTAAATGTTACTTTCTTTTAAAATAAAAAAATAAGGTTGAGGACAGACATAAAACCTACAATACCTCTGCTAACTAACCAAGAAACACGTACTTTAACATTGCGAAATTCTAGGTTCCGTGAAATTTCATTTTGGTATGGAAGACTGAATTCGAAAGAGAGATTGAAAACTAACTTGACTTCGAACTATATATAAAATATTACGAGTTTCGCGTTTTTAATATTCTATATCGGGAAATATCTTAACATATTTCGATTTTGCGGAAATGTCACCCATTTACAATTACATTTTTGATAAATCAAAATAAGTCTAAGAATCTCAAGGAAATATATTCATTGAAATATTTTCCTCCCACTATTTTCAGTTTTTCTTATATAATTTTCACATATTTGAACATAATTGAGAAGAGGGGAATTCCGATCGTTTTCCTTTATGTACGTATTTTTAGAAAAATTTAATCTTGCTCAGTTTAACATGTTTCATTATTTTAAAAAATATACTGAGTTCTACATTAATCCCTTAAGCGGCTTGTCCGTCCAACGTAAGGGCTACCGAAAGTTGACCGCAACTGATTAGCCTGTACGCTGTACGGACACCGATATATATATATATATCTTTTATTGATTTGTGCTTATTGATGTGTAACATCTTTCCTTTCGATTGCTGGATATTTGTGGGAGTGATTTCGTGAAAAGGGGCGGAAATGCGTAACAGGAAGTTGGGGAAGCGCGCGCTATTCAGAGAAGTTCTGTTGTTTCTCCTTCATTCGGGAGGGGCTCCACCCCCCTCCCCCACCCCCTGCGGTCTAGGCCGTGGGATCTTTGTTTTTGTTTTCGCACTTAAGGATCAGAGAAGAAGCTAAATCCTTTAGGCAGAGCCGTAGTTAGACAATGACGAACGTGTTTCGATACCTGACTTCGATTGATGCGTACAATTTAAACGACCGGGCCACAGAGCAGCTGGTGTTGCGATCTATCGGAAACAGAACAACTCACATGTTGTGGCTCGACATATGGATATTACTTATCGTCAAACAAGTGGACTGGGTATTGTTAGTCAAGATATTGGGGACATATGGGCGGCAAAATGCTTATTTGAAAATGGACAAACAGTAATTTCGGTGGCCGTATACATTTCTCCGAATCAAATGGTTCAAAAAATTAAAGATTTCCTGTGTTTTTTTTTTACTTTTACCATATACCGAAGGTGGTGAGTCGTGGGTAGCCTAGTGGTTAGAGCATCGGACTCCAGACCCGAGAGCCTGGGTTTGATGCCCGATGCCACTAAATACCACCGAGTACACATGGAGTACGTGCTCGTTAAATCAGTGGGTCCGAATGTCTTGTGGGCGGTCGCAGCAGAAACCACGAGTGCAGGGGGCTGGAGAATATTTCCCTCCCCTTCAGTTCCATGCCAAAATTGTGGAGGTGGAGATAGGTGGTGTCGCCATCTATTGTTAAGCAGTCCAACCTGTCTCACAGGCAATGACAACTTTCATTCCTTCCCTGCGGGAAGGACACGACAACAACAACAACAACCGAAAGTGGTTCTGCTCTTTTAAAAAAAAAACTATCATTTGCTTCTTATGATTTTGAGTGGTGATATTAAAGTTAACTTGAGTTTGCTAGAAGCCGGGCCACTCATAGCTTTTTTGAATGATGAACTCAAGCTCGAAATGAACACAAATTGAAATGTTTCGACAACTAACAGTGGTACTGTTATTGACGCTATTTTTCAACTGTTTTTAAATACTTTGAAAACACAAGTATATGTGTCATATTTTAGTTATAAATTATCATTACCACTCTTCCCCAAATTGAACAAGAATAATTATTTTTGATAAAAAATTGCATTACTCCTAGTTTTAATTAAATAAAATTTTCATTAAAGATATAATTATTACATAGAAAATTATTTCCAATCATACTCGATTCATTTTTTTCAGGATTTAAATTGTTATTGCGAATTTACCACGATAACATGTCAGATGTTACACATCGTATGCGACTACTGTAAGGCTCGTTCCTTTTTTTTTTTTTTAATCCTTTTGATGTATTATTTAGTGCTAGTATTTTTGAAAAGGTGGTACCGTTTGTCTCTAGTACCTACTAAAATGATTTTCGAACGATTTTTTTTGTGGCGAAGGCGGGAATTAAATAGTGTTTAGCTATAAATAATAAAATAATGTGCCATTTTTTTTAAGCATTTGGGTAAATAAATGACCGCTTAAGGGGTTAAACAAAATTTGGAACTTTCTTGTCGATTAGCATTTTTTTTTTAATCTCTACACTCATATATATATATATATATGGTGACACATTATTAACTGAAACAATGCCTGGAAGTAGGGATATTTAAATGGAATTCTATTATCATTATTATTTAGGAGTTACTTTTAGATTATTTGAAAATATTTTTACCCTAGTTTTGCTTGAGCATTTGATAAATGTGTTTACCAAAATTTTAGATCATTGCTATCCAGAGTCAATTTTTAATAAATACTTTGAAATTTAAATTTGAATACTAATTGCTCTTAACATTTACACAATTAATAAAAATTATTTATCGAAAACTTAGAAAAGCTGATATATACTCCCCCCAAGAAACAAATATAATGCAGTTTACCAATCCTTTCCAAAATTCTTCTATATGCACTTTTTTTTTTAAAAAAATAAGTTGTTTTCTCATTAGCAAGGGGCTCAAATAGATATTATTAAGTTTCATTAAGTCTCCCTCTTCTTTTAAATAAAATTTTCCCCAGTTTCAAATTTTCGTTACTAATTTGCGATTGCTAATACTTTTAGACTGTTAATTATCTCAGAGAGAGATATTTCGTAATTCCTTTTTGTTCTTATTTGACCTTTCAATCTCTGATTTCATGAATAAAAATAAATTCTGGGCATTTATAAAGACCATTTTATTTTATAATAGCAAATATTATATGTGCTGACAAATGCAATTTTTTTTTTTTTTTTTTTTTTTTGCAAAATTGATTTTCACGTCTAGGTTTAAATCAAATATGTTAAAGAAAACTAATCCAGGTTGATTAATAGTACTATGTTGATTTGTTCGTTACATTAAAAGGCATATTGCTTGTTTGGGGTAAAAAAATATTGATGCATATTCTAAAAAAATTAATAATGAAGGAAGGAGGCGTTGAGTAAAAGACTGAAAGCTGATGAAAGAAATTTGTGTAATTTGTGATTATTTCAAAACAATTTTTTAATATTAATACAGGGAATAAAGTAGTATATTTATTGTGACACGAAACGTTAGCCATATATATATATTTAAGAAATAAAATTTGTAATGATACCATGGAACAAAAATTTACGAATATGGTTGCGAATTTTCTAAGGAAAAACGCAAAACGAAAGCTGTTGAGAGAAAAATACTAAAGAAGCAGCAAATATTATTTACAAAACAATCTAAAGTTCAAAATAGCACTAAAGTTTAAGTTTCAGGGCAGCCTACAGCCTTGCTAAACGTGGCAAACCTTTTCCGATGGCGAATTCATTAATCAGTGTATGGTAGAAGGGACGTCTTAAGGCCTCTTGAGGCCCTGGGCCCATACGCAAAAGTAAGCGCATGGGACCCTTCGCAAATATAGTCCCTGGGACCCTGCGCAAATATAGGCCCTGGGACCCTGTGCAAATATAGACCCTGGGACCCTGCGCAAATATAGGCCCTGGGACCCTGCGCAAATATAGACCCTGGGGCACTACACAAATATAGGCCCTGGGACCCTACGTAAATATAGGCCCTAGGACCATAAACAAATGTAGGCCCTGGGATCCTATGCAAATATAGGCTCCCCCTGTGACCAATAAAATAGACAGTACACAGCATACGTAGTCAAACACTGGTACAGACCCGAAACAAATAAATGTGTATGACTTACAATCACACAAACCTGCTCGACCGACTGCCCCCTTTTAACTGAATGAGTGGTGATAGGCCTACACTTATAAATGGTCATCACATGTAGCCAGTTGACATACAGTCCGAAATTCCTAGTTTTTCGGAGACCACAACCGCAAATAACATTTGATCATCGAAATTATTCGCTTCACGATCTTATTAAGGTTGAGTCGAGAACGAAACAAGGTCCCCCTTGTGGCCGAGGCCCCTGGCTTGGGCCCAGTTGGCCCATGCCTTAAGACATTCCTGGTCTTGATGTGAGAAGTAAATTTGAAAGCATTTGATGTGTCTAGGGCTACAGCGCCTTGCTCTGTGAGTTCGCCACTAATTGAGAGATGAACTCACACACAGAAAAGCTAAAGACTGGGAATAAAGATTTTATTTGGTTTCCTTTGGTACTGAGAACACAGAGATATATACTGCACAGTTTTAAAAAAATTTCGTCGTCATAGAAAAATGACTTGGCTTAGAATCGATGAAAGCTAAAATCACACACACACATTGGTTAGGATTTGCTTGAATTGCCGTGAATTGTGTGGATAAAAATGGCTAGTGTGTGTCCTGAAACAAAATAGTATGCATTATAATTGATAGGGCCAGAGCTTTCGGTAGAAAAAATGTAGGTATGCTTAACTTTTGAGAAACAAGACGTTTAGTGATATCTTCTTTTCATTACATTTCGCATCAGAAGGGTCTTTGTAAAACTACACTGGACTCAAAGCATGTGGTAGATCCTATAGCTAATGTGGTGAATGAACACAATTAGAGTAAGGGCACTCCACAACGACATTTTAAATCTTTTTTTTGTAATGTGGAGACAGAGTATGAAGACGTAATTTACCACAGTAGTGTGAGGTGGTTGAGCCAGGATACAGTGGTAATAAGAATCATGCAAAACGAAATCCTCTTATTTCTATGTATTAAAGAGATCTATCCCGATTTTTTATTACAAAAGGTATGAAGAGTGGAAACAGGAATTGATGCTTGCCCTTTATGTATTTAATAAAATTGAAAGAATTGAATAGGATGTTGCAGAGAAAGGTGGGGGTCTAAGCGTGTTAAGCAGCGTTTCTCAAACTGTGGAGCGCGCCCCCCTAGGGGGGCGTAATAACTCTACAAGGGGGAGCGAGCATATTGAAAGTCGAAAACAAAAGTTTATTTAGAAAAAAATTATTAATTTACTGATATAATATGCTGGTATATAAACACTGATATAATACACTAATAAATGTATCGGCACTGAGTGCAATGTATTTTATAATTAATTTAACACTACTAAGTTCAGAACAACATTAATAATTATCAATGACCCCCATGGGCTTGTCATATACAAAATTATACACAAAAATTAACATTTATGTTGATCATTTGTACGGTTTATAATTATTCCCTTTACTGCCGAATTAAATTTACGTGATTCGCTGCCGAATGCCACCGTTTTCCACGTGGGCGCGCATATGTGATGTATTGGGGGTGGAGAGAAAAGGAATGAATAAGTAAAACCTCAGAAATAAATAAAAGTCCTTCACAAATACTGAGTGTCAATAGGTCCTTTTATTGCATTCGGAATAATTTTATGGACACTAGTGCACAGAAAAGATCATACTTCGGAAAGACGTATATATATACGTCCGGGGCAATTAACACTTTCGCTGAGCGAGACGTTTATATACGCTGGTGTTCCTTAAGGTATCCGACTGGTTGCGACAACTTTAAAAAAAAAAAAAGAGCCATGTTTTTTTTTTTTTTTTTTTTTGTTTGCTTATTTTAGATTTGTTTAGTGCATTTTAAGAAAAATGTACTAAAATTAAGAAGAGAAAAAGAAATTATTATTACTAAAATGGGAAAAAATAGGTAAAAATTGACAAAAAATAGCATAAACGCGGCCCATTCTGCACCAAAGGTTTATGAACAAATTTTCAATTTTTTTCATTCTAATGTGTTGCTATATTATTCAATTTTAAAATGACCTCAGGATAAGAGATATTTTCTTTTTTACAAAAACTAGATCGCTTTACTCGGTTACTATATGAAAATGTTTAAAAAGACAGTGATTATATTCACATAAGGGACTGTAAATTTTGTAATAAAACAGTGATTGATAAATCTGAAAGTTAAAACAATTCTACTATTATACAGGACCTACAGAAAAAATTTCAGTTAATTATGTTCTCAACTTTTTTAGCAATCGCTGACCCCGTCTGATTATTTTCAAAAAATCACATTTCGAGTCAAACGCGTTTTAAAGTATGACATCTTGCTTAAAGTAATGGCATCTGCTTTTACTAAAACACTTGTAGTTTTTGTTCTAGTAAACGGAAAATGATAAACTTGGTATTTTTACAAAGCTAATAAGATGGCCCATAAAATAAAATCATAAAAAAAATTTGTCAATTTTTGACAAAATTCACAGTTTTAGGGTAGTCGGATACCTTAAGAGATTAAAGTCTTATTGTACCTTTAACGTCAAAGTATATTATTGAGTTAAATACATTGTTATTGTATGGAGAGGTGGGGGGGGCGAATAAAATTATGATTGAATATTGGATCGCAAATATTGAAACTTTGAGAGGCATTGATGTAAAGTCATTGAAGGCAAGGCTAGGTCTATTTTTAAGTCAAACAGGTGTAGGCAATTTCTGTCAATTCCCTTTATAAGGACATAAAAATGGCTAAAAGAGTTTTAGATAAGGTTAGGGATTTTTTGTAGAGTTTAGAGAACGAGACCACAAGAAGATTTCAAATGAGCTTTCTCTCTTTTTTCATAGCGAGGGATATTAAAACAGCACTTAAGTAGCTGACGTTTTGAATTATTAACGTTCAGTCCGATCTCATTGTGAACGATATTTTTAACGCTGCGACATTAATTGACTTTTTAAAATCTTTATTTACCGAAAAATATTCATATGCAAAGAAAACTGCTGGGAGAAATGTTCTTTATGTTTGTGTCGATATATATTTGAGAGCAAAAATTTTCTTGCATGAAGATCAACAAAAGTAAATATGAAGGCAAATTGGTTGACATTAACTTGCAGGTCGCGATGAGAATCTAAACTAGCAATCCTCCTCTTGATTTAAAAAATAAAATAAAATAAATAAAATAAAAAAGTATTATAGAAAAGTGTGATAGGGTACATTTGTCTCATGAAACTGATTCTAAAATGAAATGTGCTTGCAGTTATAGCTGATAAGAAATTACCACAATGAAGAAATTGAACAAAACTTCCACTATTTAATTTAATTTATATTTATTGATTTTTATGGTACGATTTATACCTTTAAAAATGAAAAGCTAACTTATGAATGCAATAATTTTAAGAAAATGCCACCCTCCGGTGTCCTTTGCTTCCCTCGAGCCAAAACAATTGCCCCTCCCTGCTTCAAAGTGTAAGTTACAGATACAAATGCATTAAAGTAAATCTTATTTAAGGTATCCGACTACTTGCGACTTTTTTAAAAAAAGAAATGGAGACATGGGGATTTTTTTTCTGTGGTTTTTATATTTGTTTAGTGCATTTTAAGAAAAATAGGCTAAAATCAAGAAGACAAAAAGAAATTATTATTCCTAAAATGGGAAAAAATGGGTCAAAATTGACAAAAAATAACATAAACGCGGCCCTGTTTGTACCAAAAGTTTATGAACAGATTTTCAATTTTTCAATTCTTATGTGTTTCTACGGTATCCATTTTCGAAATGACGTTCAGGATAAGAGATGTTTCAATTTTTACAAAAATTAGAGCACTTTATCTTAGCTATTACATGAAATTACTTAAAATAACAGTGATTATATTCACATAAGAGACTGTAAATTTTGTAAAAAAAACAGTGATTGATAAACCTGAAAGTGAAAACACTTCTACTATTATACAGAACACACACACAAAATTTCAGTTAATTAATTTCAAAACTTTTTTTGAGCGATCTCTATCCTTGTTTGAGCATTTAAAAAAAACACATTTCTTGTGAAACGCGTTTTAAAGTATGACATATCTTGCTTAAAGTAATGATAAACACTTGTAGTTTCTGTTCTAGAGAACGGAAAATAATAAACTTGCTAGTTTTATAAAGCTAATAAGATGATCTATAAAATAAAATCATAAAAAAAAAAAAAAAACTTATCAACTTTTGGCAAAATTCACAATTTTAGGATAGTTGGATACATTAAGTATGCATTACGAAAAAAAAAAATAAGCAAATAAATTTTTCTCGAGAAGTACTATACTTTTATATACGTGGGGTTGTATTACGTTCCATTAGACGTTAATCATTCCTCGAAACGAGATCCGAACTATTGATCCGTCTTTAGAGATGAATTAATTGTAATTAAGGTGGCATTTAAGGCTGGTTTGTCCGAGGAGTTCTGTGATCTGTCTTTCAAATGGGCTTCTTGTTGGTGAAAAAAAAATGGGAATTTCTTTGCTTTGGTTTTCTCAATCCCATGATATTCATTTGTAGCAATACCATCTCAATTTGGGCATTCAAGGAAAGGAATTGACTGACTAATTAACTAATGCTTGGTTATAATGATCTCGTTTCATCTTCACATCTGCCCTTATATCTAGAACTATACTCGTTCAATGAGTATCAGAATAGGGTAATTTGATCAGACCCTCACATCTATGATGTATTGGAAGCAGTCCAAGCCTATTTGTCTAACTTGATAGCGATCGAAGCCAATATTGATACAGCACCTGAGGAACTGCAACTTAAATTTACTGACATGCAGTCAGATCACGCTGTGAGAGATATGTTTAATGCTGAGCAGGGGCGTACCAATGATACAGAGCCCCCAAGCTACAGGGGCCCAAAATGTGCAACTACAATATCACTAACAGGGCTCCCATACCTTAAAAAGGGACTCAAAGGTATTATGATACAGGCACTACTATAAATTGCAAAGCCATTGATGCTGAGACACTAATTGACTATTACAAACCTTAGTGTGATAAAAAAATTTCATATATGATGTAAATTGCTGGGAAAATTTTCCCAATGTTTGGGTCGATATATAATTGTGAGCAAAGTTTTCTTGCTTGTTTGTAAATATAAATACTCTTTGAAAGAAATGAATTTGCTGGCTATGATCAGAATTTCAGCAAACAATTTCTCTCCTGATTTAAAAAAAATATGTGAAAGGGTACATTTGTCTCCTGAAATTGATTCTAAAATTAAGCTTGCAGATTACATGAAATTAGCACGTAATGAATAAATGGAATTAACCAGCTATTATTTCATTTAATTTATATTTACTGATTTTTATGGTGCAATTTTATTTTTTTTCTAAAATACAAAGTTAACTGATGAATGCAATCATTTGGAAAGAGAGATGTGAATTTCCGCTAACCTCCGCTTCCACAAAATGGCTCTGAGCCAAAGCAATTGCCCAGCCGTGATCTAGAGGTCTTTTGGGAATCAATGTTATTCTTTTTTTGTTTTAATAACACTTTTAAATTTTGAGGGTTGTACTTATTAGGTAATGATATTCGTTTTAATATGTATAGATATGATACAGATTTGTATAAGAAAATGGGATTCACACATCTAAAGCAGGATCATAGCAAGATATTGTTTTTATGGATGACAACATCCATCCCACACTCTCTTCTTGAAAATCAGAATATCCGTAAAATGGATTGGCCAGAGTTCCCTTCTAAATTGAATCCTTTTGAACTTGCATGAGATGTGGGAAGCGATGCCTGACGGTACTATCATATATCATCCGGAGAACTCCAAACAGTTGACATATATATCGGTGTTTTGTCACTTGTCAAAGGTTCAAAATTACGAAGTCCGTCACCAATAGTTTTAGTATAGCTTCTGAGTGGTACGACGTTACTAAGCAATCAATCAACCGACACGTATATCTTTGGGAATGGGAACTCTTTCCTCAATACCAGTTAAATAATTTGGAGTAAATAAACATACAATGATACGTATTCACTGCAGTTAAAGGAGGTCATATCCCTTACTAAAGGACTTCGGTTTGTTGTTCGCCCTCTTGGCTAAACAGCATTTGGTATCAACATCATTTTGTCAATAGAAAGTTTTTCTGTTTCGTTGCCTACTGTATTTGTTTTTCGTTCTTTTTGCTACTATGCTTTGTTTGTCCTTAAATACTACATTCTATCTGCGTAGAACGAATTTTAGGTTCACCTGTTAATTTTTTTACGGAATTATGGCAAAAATCAGAAGCTTTACTTTTACTCGCTAGTGTAGTAGAATAATTTATTAAAGTCTCTCAATCTAATTTTCCAAGCTTCAAAGTGCATTTTTTTTTATATTTATGCTCATTAAAATAGTTTTGCCAAGACAATTTAAATAAAATATGCTTATTACTGTCATAAGAAGCTTAAATGTTTTAATGATATCAAGAAGTCTCATAACTGATTAAATAAAGTGCCTGAATCTAAATCAAATATGGATGAAAGTTTCTTTACAGTGACTTTTTTCTTTAAGGATTCTCCCCATCACCTCGATTTCTATTCTCAAAATACATCCGAAGTATAACAAGGTTATACAATATAAAAGTCAAATACTCTCTTATTCGTCATTTCTATGTTTGTGTGTAATGGATTGTTTTTGTTATTAGAAAAGTATTTGATTTTCTCATTTAAGGCGATATGGTACCCTAAAAATCATTAAACTGTCGGAAAAATTTTATTGGCTTATTTGATACCCCGAATCTTTATAAATATGCCTGCAAAATTTCAAAGCTTTACCTGCATTTTTCATTAAGTAATGGAGCAATGTTTGGTGCTAAACATCAACTACCACATCTACATTTCAGATTATCTGCTAGAAAAGAGCCTGATAAAAAATGAATTAATTATTTTTCTGATGCGCATCAATGAGATTGACATTACATATGCAGTAATAAATCATTTTAAGAAAGAATTGTGCAATTAATGCAAAAATTCTTGTTTGGGAATTATTTACTGAAGATCAAATGGATTTGGTCAAGATTTAAAAGTTGTATGTGGTTTTTATGATATTATTATGAATGAAATTAAAACTTCAAAACGGATTCTCCCAAAGCACAAATACTAAATCTCATTTTGATAACTCAGATAATTAAAAATCTAATTCGCAAGAATAGAAAAACTCTCCCATTTTTATATATTTGTTTTTGGTGATATATATATATATTTGTGCAAGATTCAACACTTTTACTATTAAAATATTTTAAGACATTTATTTAAACAAATGCACATATACAGTTCTTAGATTTTGATGTATTTTACCTATAAATTGTTATTTGATTTTGCTTTTATTCGTGTACAATATTTAACATGCGAAGGTTTTTAAAATCATGGAAATAAAAAATAAAGGCATAAACATCTTTTGTACATGTTTGTGCATTAGCTCTGAGGAGGGAATTAGCTCTGAAGTGTGTGTATTTATTTTTTATATAATTATTAAGATAAATTTTTATGAAATATTAATCTTTCATTCGTTTTTTTCTATATATTCATTATGGCAGTATACTATTTAATTGTTCTACATTTGTGCAATTTTTTATGGTAAGTAGTTTTAAATAAGCTAATTAACATTTCATAAAAGTTTCAGACTATTCGATGAATATATCATGCTATTCATGGAATGGAAATTTCAAACTCATATTTCTCCATGTTGAATTTTTGTACATATACTGTTATTCAAAAGCTTAAGGCTTTCTTGATAATTGAAGTATGGGTTTGAAATTTTTTATACATGTTCTGAAATGTATGTTTTGTAAAACTGTGCATGGAATTAGCTCTAACATGTTTAGTACTTTCGCTAAAATATTTCAAAATCAAAATGAATGTTTTTTTTTGATTTTTTGGAAGTTTAACTATAAAAAAAATTAATAAAAAATTAAAGAGCAGCAGCAGAAAAAAACCTATGCGCAGTTTTATGTAGTATATTATAAGGTACGTGGAAAAAAATTTTGAAAGAAAAGAGACATATTTAAAAAAGCCTTAGAGATTTAAAAAATGCTTAAAAAAGCTAAAAAAATTTTGATTTTATAAACGTTTTGCAACAAATTAAAAAAAATTTGTATGGAATTATTATTAAATATTTACCTTTATAAAATACAATTAATACCAAATATCAAATATTAAAAATAAAAAAAATTGTGAAGATTTTACCATATCGCCTTAATAGCATTTTTGTAGCACTCTCCAAGTGAAACAGTAAAATTTATATCATTATGTATTGATTTTAGCTCACCAGGCATCATAAAATGCTCTAAGCTAGTATTATATCAATGACATCAAAATTTTAAATAATATATTTATGATGAAAATTATTTAGAAAAAAATCTTTTAATTTAATCATAGTTTCATTAAATTAGAATGTTTATGTATTCATTCAACATCTACGAATATATGACTTATGATTTAAAAATCGTAAGCTATAATATCTTAAAGATTTATTAATATTCATGTATTTTTTCTTGCTTTTCTCCGTGTAAGGGATTATATATAGTTGAAATGAAACGTTATCTCTTTATTGTTCAAAGATTAAAATGACACATATCCGCATAAACTATTTGAAAAAAAGAAGGTGAATATTTATTTGTTTTTTAAGAAACCTAGAAAAAAACCCTTTTTAAAACATAAATAATATTAAGAGTTACTATTACTTTTATTAGTACACTATTACTTTTGAGAAATAACTAAAATTTGTATTTATTGGCCCGTGTTTGAAAAATTTTAAGTTACTTAGATTTAAAGTTAGGTCTTTTTTGGATAAAAATATATACATTTAATCAGAGATTTTTCCTTTCTTATTCTTAAAAAATAGCGGAGAAATAGGATATACCAAGAAAGATTCTTAGGGGGGGGGATTTCACAAATACAATTGGTCGCTTACTCATCTTACACGAAATCGTTTTCCCACCATTTTCAAAAAAATCTTGCAGGTTTTTAAAAGGAGCTTTTATATAGATAACTATTTCTTTTAAATAATTGTAAAGTTGTTTGCTTAGGGTATCCGACTACTTGCGACAACTTTTTTTCAAAAAAATGGAGATATGGGGATTTTTTTTTGTGTGTTTTTTGGATTTTTTTAGTACATTTTAAGAAAAATATGCTAAAATTAAGAAGAGAAAAAGAAATTATTTTTCTAAAATAGGAAAAAAAATGAGTAAAAATGTACAAAAAATAACAAAACGAGGTTCATTCTGAACAAAAAGTTTATAAACAAATTTTCAATTCTAAAGTGTTACTATGTTATTCATTTTTAAAATGACCTTCAGGATAAGGGATATTTTAATTTTAACAAAACCTAGAGCACTTTATCTTAGTTAATATATATAATTGCTTAAAAACACAGTGATTATATCTACATAAGGAACTGTAAATTTTGTTATAAAACAGGGATTGATAAATCTGAAGTTTAAAACACTTCTATTATACAGTTCATACACAAAAAATTTCAGATAATTATTACCAAAACTTTTTGAGCAATCGCTGTCCCCGTTTGAACATTTAAAAAAAAAAAAACATTTCGAGTAAAATGCGATTTAAAGTATGACATCAATGTATGAAATTTCAATTTTTGCCAAATTTTGTAATTTTAGGGTAGTCGGATACCTTAAATTTACTAGAAAGCACAATATTTCGTATGAATGTCAGTTGTTAAACGTACTTTTAGTAACCATACTGAATGCTGAGTATGTAATAAAAAAAATGCACGAATTTTTTTTCTACAACGTGTTTTGCACTTCGACATTTTATATATATCATAAAATTACACATCTATTTAAGACACCTCCTTTTTTAAAAAAAGATAGATAACTATATATTTATTTTAAAGTAAAATTGTATCTGCTGTATTTAATTTCAAGTTTAATTATGACATACTTGTTGAGGATAGCTTTGTAGTATGATGACTGACAAAAACTTGGACGATTTCATTCAATAAATTGATATGCACATGCTTTCTTGAAATTGAATTGATTTCAGATAATGTAATTAAAATTTTATTTTAGTAAAGTGCAGGAAATAAAGCTTTTATTCTTTTAAAACAAGGTAAAAGCTAATTTTTTTAAAAAATTAAATAGTAATTTTTGGATACATAAATTATTAAAATACTACCAGGAAAACGAATTTGAAAAATAATTTACTACTTACGAAGCAATGCAGAAACCGAGATCGTCTGGATTTATAGAAGAGTACAATTGATAATCCCATGAATAAAATTAAAGGTAAAACTGTTTCAAACGTTGAAGTGCACGCGCAAATATGTTTTCATAATAATTTATACTTTTGTTTTTTTCTTTTTAAGCACGTTATAAATATTTTTGACATTTCGAAAGAAAAATTATTTGATGCAAAAATAATTCTTACAAATATAGTTAATATATTAATTTTTTTTTACATGTATTAATATTATGTAGCAAATAATAAATAGAAATCAAATAAATTCATCGTTAAAAATGTTTTAATAATAAAATATTTGCTGGGTTATACATTCAAAATAAAATATTCACTATATAAAGGTGTTTTAATGAACTGTAAATTTGTGTTGCAGATTTAATTAGTTTATTAGTTGTTAGCATTAAATATTTTTTCTTTTGATGTAATTTTTTGTTCAGATTTATTTTATTTGCTTGTAAAGAAAATTTATTATGTACCTTGTTTGTATGCATTACAAGATTTTTTTCTCTGATATATATCTTCAAATCATTCTTTAGAATAATGATTTAATTGAAAAAATTATAGTTATTCTTCTGAAATTTTACTTTGTGTTATTTGATATATTAAGCAAAACCATATTTAATGAGAAGGTAAATTATATTTTTCCAAATATTATTTAAGGAATTGTGCGTTTGTAAATAAAAATAATCCTTTAGTTTTTTTTTTTTTTTTTAATGCAATAAGATAGCAAAAGGTTAAATATATTCGGAAGTTTGATTCAGGATATATAAATAAAAAATTAAATGTCTTTCTTAGAATAATAATATATTTTCATAAATAAATTAATTTTAATACTTCAAAGTAGAAATTAATTTAAAGGAAGTTAATAAAAAAAAATCGGAGCAACGAAAAATGATGTTCTATTATTTCAAATGAATACTTGAATTTTAAATTAAAGAATAAATGTTATCGGTTCTTTGATCGAACATAATTTTCTAAGCGGACAGCAATGTCTTTCAACAGCTCGAAAGCGTATCTTGACATAAAATCTCGTTTTTCCAAAGCATATTTTTTGTTATCGTTCTATTTTTATCTTATCTTTTTACAAACAAAAAAATCGTTTGATTGATTTTGTTCTAACTCTTAAATTTTTATTTATCTAAAAGAGTAGGAGAAAATTTAATGGAACTATTGCATCGGATAAGGAATACTGATGGAATGTTATCGTCAGGAAGAATAAATTATTCCAGAAATATATTTTACTATTATTCATATTAATGAAATTAGCTATGTTATTGAATTTGCACATCGAGTTCATGTCGATTTTTCTCAATTTTAACTTCAGCGATCTTATTATCACATTTTTTTATTTTAATTTCTTGAATCATTTACTGTAAACTCCATACAGTTACAATTTATTTATTGATAAACTTTTTTTTATATGAGCCACGTTTGTTAGAAAAAGTAGGTTTTTTTTAAATTATGTGTCAAACACTGAGACGTCATTGTTTTTATCATTAGTAAATTTTACATTTGAAACAATATTTAAATTTGGATTTAATTTAGTCAATCCAATAAAGATTATGAAAGAAACATGCCTCACAACGTTGCTTTTAAAATTAAAACTTTTTTCCCCCTTGTCACTTTTATTTCGTATTGTTACACACCAATGTTTTTTTATTATCTATTTTTGATGTTCTAATTATATCATGTGAAACAGAAAAAAATGCGTTAATCTAAATCTAATCATTATCTTCTTTTTTAATTCCTACTATTAGCTTACTCTCTCTCTCTATTTATATATATATTTATCTTGTTCAAATTTTCAATTGTTAATAAAATACTTTCTATTCATCCAATCAAGTTCAAATACATTTTTTAAACTTGTAGCAGATGACACTTGATGTTATTACAGTTTTTTTTTCAAATATTAATTCATTAATTACCGGTTAATTAATTTAATTAAATTAATTCCTGGTTTTCGTCACCAATTTAGATTCTTCTCCATTGTTGTAACAACGTAACTGTTAAAACAATGACAAAAGTTGGCGTCGAAAACCGATTTTTCAGCCAAACCTAGTGTGCATTGTTACAACAATGCTGGCAAATCATGCTATTTTTTTAATTCCTACTATTAGTTCACTCTCTCCCTATATATATATATATATATAGTATAATAAAATGAAAAAATAACATGACTAAATTATACAACTAACAAAGCTAGAAGATGGAAACCAGATTTTAGGAAACATAACTATAAAAAAATGGTGGAAATGTATATTGTACAAGATTTAAATAAACTTATGTATAGCAAGAAACAGAGTTAGAACTTAAAAATGGAAGAAACCAAAAGAGTCAATGGACTAAAATGGAGACCTATTTTGATTTCTAAAGCTGTTGCTGAATTAGGACCAGCAAATTAGGGTTAAATATACTTTACGGATCCACCTTCCCCGTACAGCAGAAATTTTCGACATAATAGAAAAAACAGAGACATATTCAATAGTTAGGCCTAAAACTAACACACGTGTATTTGCGTATATATATATATATATATATATAGTTCAAATTTTCAATCGTTAATAAAATACTTTCTATTCATCCATTCAAAGTAAGAAAAAAAAAACGTTTTTATATAATTAGATGTTAGCCTAAAAGCGTTGAAGACGAAAGTCAAAAGGTTGATTTTCAACATTTTTTTAAATTCTTCTTTTTATATGTATTCAATTTTTCTTGCGTTTTTTGAGTAATATGTATGCGATATATGTTTATGTTAACTAAATAAATAAGTGCAAGGACAAAAATTGGCAGTTTTATAAAATAAACCCAATTTTTTTATTCAACATTTTAACAGCGACACTTACTCTGTGATTGACGAATATACTCGTTATCGCTCGATTTCCATGACACACGTAGTTGCGCGCTCTCAAACGGGGATGCCACAGTTAATTGGTTCAACGTTGCTAAATCAAAAGATGTCGTCAAATACAGTAATCGTTGTCTAAATATGTTAGAGACCGATTTTCCACTATTTGCTGCACATGTAGTTGTTTCTAATCCCACCTGTCTAATGATGTCAGATCGAAGCCTACGAAATTCATCGTGGCAAGAGGCTAGGTGTATGCCTGTCGCTAGCCTTGAGCACCATGCAGGTAACAGTACGATATGGCTCGGTTCCTACACGACAGAAGACGAAACCACCTATCTCCACCTCCACAATTTGGATATGGAACTGGAGGGGAGGGAATTACTGTCCAGACGGAATCACAACTCATCACTATAAGGACCCACTCCCAGTCATCCTCTGTTCAAGACAGGTGTCCTCGGCACCATGTTAAACGGTCCTTTTTGTGGTTCACAGTCAAAGAGATACCGACTACAGGGCGCTTGGCATACAGGCCACCTGCATTAAGTCTCTGGGTGATCGCTATCCGTGAAATGAATCTCACTGTTGCATTATACAGGTTGTAACACACAGCCTTGTGCATTTACGTAGTTGTGTCGCCCTATCTCTTATGGCTAGAAGTTTCAAATAATGGTCTTGAGCCGGCGGTCTTGATGAGATCGGCAGACTATTGATCCAATCTTTGTGATCTGTTTCCACGGAGTGGACACCACATTTCTTGAAACCCCGAGGTCCCTACAGCCGGTAGCCTGTGATTGGACCGCCATCTTGTGGCATCGTCTGGATGATGACGCTAGGCTATATTGACGATGGGTAAACAAAGAAATTTTAAAAAAAAGTATTGCGCTAAGCTGTGATATTTTAACGCTTTACGCTTCTAACTTCAGTGAGCACACAAGTGAGGTACCTCTACACAAACGCGATCACAGCGTTACTCCTTACGACGCCACAGGCCATTGAGGGTCAGAAGTGTCCGTGAAGAGCTTAACTATCATCTGATACCTTATTTGCTTATGAACGATAATTATTTTGTTCTTTTTTAAAAGAAACCGTTCTTCCCTTTAATTTTTCTCACCAGTGTAATTAATTTCCTTCAAAAAAGGTCATATTACAAGTTAAAAATTCCCTAAATGAAGTCAAATTATTTTATACACGAGGGTTTGGGCATAAGTCATGGCAAATATTTTTTTTCTTGTAGTTATGTATAAACGGATCTCAAACGTATATGAGTCGTGTGGAAGTTCTGCAAGCAAAGTGTGTATGCCGAACAACAGATGGCTATGTGATAGCTGGTAGTAGCGCAGCGAGGGCTGTGAAATTAGTCAGTTAATGAGTGTCATGTGAGATGGAAATAACCCGTGTTAAGCAGCGCGCTTACATCAAAATAGCCGTTCTTCGAGGGAGAAAGGAGATAGAATGTCACAGTGAATTTGTTAACGCCCTTAGGAATATTGCCCTACCATATCGTACGGTGGGTAGGAAAGTTTCAGCAAGGGTGTGTGTCAACCAATGATGAGCGACGTTCTGGACGACCGGTAAGTGTGCGGACCGACTTGGCACGTGCCGTTATTGAGCAGCTCATGGATGAAGACAGACGATGGACGCTACTGGAGTTAGAGAGGGCAAGTGGCATAAAGAAACGCATAACAAATGCATCGTCATGTCAACTTTATGTGTACTGTGTTGTTATTCTTTTACACGGTGAAGGCCATATTGCCCTGTATACTACCATAATAAATTAGTGTGTTACGATATTTCAGTGTTATTCATTGTCCACACATGTGGTTAACACCTTGAACTTTCGTCTGTAAATGTCAAATTATCCAACCGGACTGGTATCTTAAACAACAACAAAAATAGTTGCCATGACTTTTACCCAACTTTCGTATATGTGTCAATATATATATATATATATATATATATATATATATATATATAATGACTCCTTCTAACTCTTTAACTTTACTCCGTCAAATTATTTTCTAATTCTTTGGCACAAGACAATTGTAATCTTAATCTTAATCTAATTGCAAGCACGCATTTGCATCCAATCACGACTCCTGTTACAAAAGAGTCGTACGTCCTTCACCGCCAGTCTAAAAGCTCGGAGCAGTCGGTTGCTCGCTCTCTGTGTTCTTTGTCTGTTTGTAAACAATGTATCCGCGTCGCTGCTAAGTGTTGCTTCTGCTTTGTGTGTGTTTAAACTCCGTAAATTATGTTAATGTGATTACACTTGATATATTGGTGATGTTCAATAAAAGAAAGATGAAACTTACAGTGAAGAAGCTTTCTATCAAGACACAACCCTAAACAAACCTCACCAAATCTACATGTAAAAAACCAACACCGGCCACGTTACAAAATTATTCGCCCAAATTCGTCATCATTTCATATATATATATATATATATATATATATATATATGTGTGTGTGTGTGTGTGTGTGTGCATGTATGTATCGAAATATTCAGTTGTGTAAATCCGTCTTCGAACCGTGGTACATGAGCTTTGTATTCATATTCGAAAGAAGTTGATGAATTTGCAAAAAAGGAGTGGGATGTGTGTGGTTTAGGACAAAAAAAATCCAAAAATGAATTATCAGAAATGATTTTTTTAAAAAAATAAATTAATTTTCCATTGTGCAATTAATTATATATACGTGAGTTTGAAGCTTAAGTGTGCGAGTAAAGACTTACCGCTTCCTACTATTAAACACGAAAGTGCAACCCAGTAACTGCGGACTTAACGACCTACAGCTTGTTGCTCAGCAACACTGAGCAAAAACAAATTTTAAGCAAACTCATTGTATCAAGTGTAAGGAAACAAAAAACTTTTTTGTGTCACTATTTTGTATTTATTTTTATTATGTTGTGTAGCCTCCAATTTCTATACGTCACGGAAAAGGAAATAAGTCGATGTATTCAAGTTAAAATTATTGTGCGTTTTATTTACCTTACATATGAAAAAGAATTCTTTTTTGTGTGGAAATGGTTTAAATACCATGTACCTTAAGCAGTCAATTTTTTTGCCCAAAATGTTCCCAAAAAAAAGGCACAGATTTTATTGCATACAATAAAGCATAATAATTTACAAAAGGCGGGAAAAAAAGAATTTTATTGTAATTTTCAATTCTTTAAGTTTTCACACTATTTTTTATTTTATAATTGTGGGACACAAAAAAAACCCTAAATGTTTACTTTTTATAAATACACTCTGTGTGCTATTGTTTCATATAGCTCAGAAGAATTTCTCTCATACTTACAAAAATGTTTCATGTTCGTAGCTCTTTTTCAAATGGTTGAGAATTTTGTGTATGTGTGCATATACATATGCACACATACATATTATTTATTTTCAGTATTTTTGCCAGAGTATTCCTTTTTATTGAATAAGTGCAATTTTATTTATTTCGCCAAAATGTTTACAATTGTTACCAATAATTCACCAAGGAAGCCAAACAGGTTGCGATAATACGTAAGTACCAAAGACGTTACTGAAACAGAAAGACCACGCCTTGTTTTGAAAATGTGGTGGTAAAAATTTACCAGCTAGAATATTCCGTTTGTCATCGGTTGTATCATTTTTTGACGACTTTATCGCCTGCGCCAGCGAAACGGAAAAGAACACAAAATTATATCTGCCAGAAATGTATAACTAATATTTTTTTAACATTGTGCATACTACATATGTTTCTGAAAAACTAAGCTATGTTAGTGTTTAAAATTCAATCTAAGCTCTTATTTCTAGATTTGATTCTGTAACAGCAAATATGTAAAAAAATTTAGACAACTTATATAAATCATATTAATGGCACTAATTTGATATCGGGACACTGCGCATTTGTTTGCTAAATAGTTGTAAAATTTCGCATAGTTAAGGCATTAGGCTGAAAACCAAAGATCTATTTGGCGCGATTTCAAGATCCCTGCAAAATCAAGTAGCGTACCGTCATCAAAAATTAGTACTTTCCTTTTTTTTTTTAACAATTCTATCTTTTTAATGTTGCAAGCTTCGGAATTTTTTAGCAATAGTTTAAGTACATTTATTTACATACCATGGGTTTTTAATATTTATACCTTAAGTTTAAAAAAAACTCCACCAATTTTAATATTAACATACCCTTTTATAAATACAAAATGCTTTATATATTGAATCACACAAAATCCATTATTAAACATATATTTATTTGAAACAAATATTATTTAGTTGCGTGTTGGTGCATTCTCTGGAATAAAAATGCGTTTGATGGAAGTTCTTTAAACAAAAAGCAAAATTTTACAATAAATGGAAATAAAATAAGAGAATCATTTCCCCCCAAAGAAATACCCCGTAACTGATCGATACCTTTGTCAGGTGTAAAGAGAATGAAGAAATTTTTCTTTCTCTGAAAATAAAAGAAAGAAAGAAAGCAAAGAAAAATACTGCCAAATTCAAAAGAGAATATTAATTACATTTTAAATTAAATTTTAACAATTTGCTCAGCATTATGGAAACAATTCTCTAGATAATTAACATATAAATAAATTATTCTAAATACAGTACAAAAGAATTTTTAAAAACGGCTCTGCTATTAGATCCGTCATTTGATTTATTTTATCTATTGAATCGTTATTTAAAATTAATTACTCAGTCGTAATTCTGGAAAACTGCAATTTAAAAAGAATATTATCGTTTATTCTCTTATAAATTGTGTTGTCTAAGAGTTAAATTTATTAAAATGTTTTTTAATTGTTTGGTGAAAGCTAAATGCACTAGACTTTTCTAACTCACCCAGCAAGCATTATAAAAAATTGTTATTTATTTAAATGATAGTAATCGAAAAAAATGTTGAAGATTTATATTGTTAATAATCTATTCTTTCAAACTGATTATTTATTCTTTCAAAGGACAATTTAAACTATTGTATGACAAAGAATAGCAATTTAGAAATATATGAGGAAGATGAACCACTTTTTTTTCTTCAGGATATAAACATAATTATTTAAGTAGAAGCCTAATGTATATACGCATTATTTAAACACCAAATGATTTAAATGAATAAACTACACTGCTGGCCACCGTAAATGCAACACCCTGAAGGAAGCACGCAAATAACATGAAATTTACAACATGCATTAGCGGAGGTGAGATATGCAAATGATTAGAATTTCAGCGCAGACACACATCACGCACGCCTCTGGCGCCACCTCAAAGCGCTATTTAAGGCTTGGAGATTTCGACGATTTCAAGTATGGAAATTGTGGTTTTCTTGTGGTTTTTTCAAAAAACGATCAGTTATGTCTCGTAGAAAACAGCGATCAGCGTTTGATCAAGTATCTGAGTTCCACAGAGGAAGGATAGTGGCCTACCGAGATTGTGGATTATCTTTCAGGGAAATCGGTAGTCGTGTTGGACGAAACCAAACAACTGTAATGCTGATATGTGACCGTTGGAAGCAGGCAGGGTACGACGGACCGACGTGGTCGATCGCATTCACCTCAGTGCACCACTTCACGTGAGGACAGGCAAATTGTGCGCATGGCAGTGACGGATCGCTCAGTCACATCACGAACCATAGCACAGCACATTGAGTCTGTAACACATCATTCAGTGTCTGCGCGTACCATTCGACGCCGTTTACAGCAGAGTGGTCTATCCGCAAGACGTTTTTGCTTGGTCTACCCTTGACGCAGAACCACAGACGTCTCCGCCGCTAATGGTGCGATGAAAGAAGGATGTAGGTGGCAGAATGGAATGAAGTTGTCTTTACTGACGAGTCACGCATCTGTCTGCAACACCACGAAGGTCGGATTCGAGTCTGGAGACACCGTGGAGAGAGGATGCTGAATAGCTGCGTTATGCACCTCCACAATGGTCCTGTACCGGGTATTAGGGTATGGGGCGGTATTGGATATCAGTCTCGCACTCACTCCTCTTGTACGCATTGCCGGTACTTTAAACAGCCAGCGCTACATTTCCAAGGCATTGGAGCCAGTTGTCCTTCCTTACCTTCAGGGCTTGGCCACAGCCATATTTCAACAGGATAATGCGCAACCACATGTGGCACGCATTGTCCAAAGGTTCTTCGTCAATCATCAGATTGAATTGCTTCCCTGGCCGGCTCACTCTCCGGATCTTTCGCCGATAGAAAACATGTGGTCCATGGTTGCTCAACGATTGACCCAGATTACACCCCCAGCTGCCACACCAGATCAACTTCGGCAGCGTGTGGAAGCTGCTTGGTCTGCTGTACCCCAAGAACACATCCAAAGTCTCTTTGAATCAATGCCGAGGCGTGTGGCAGCGGGGATATCCAACAATGGTGGCTACTATGGCTATTAATTATGGCAGGAACCACACTTCACAGAAGTCTATAAATTTAAACATTTGATACTTGGTCAGCATGTTATCTACAAAATAAATTTTGTTGTGCTACCTCTTGTCTTTCTTGGTGTTGCATTTACGGTGACCAGCAGTGTAATTTAAAATATTTTTATTGGTTGTGTAACATTTTCCAAAATGTTACGTCTGAACGTGAAAATTAATTCAATATAAGATGAAAATTTTTAACATAAAAAAAGTATAATAATTTTTTTTTTCATTTTGTGTTTCTCTTTCTGATTATTTTATAAACAGTATTCGACAGAATATGGGGTTTTTTACCCTAATAATTAAGACACAGGCACCTCCAAGGAAGTTAACATAGCGATCTTGATAACAAATCTGAGAATCGATTCTAAAATTGTTAAATTGTGTGAATAATTCTAGCAACGAATTATTGTGCGTCTTATATATTTACCTAAAACTGGATAATCCAGTGCTTAGTGTTTTTTCCCCAATAATACTTAATTATATATTTAAGTAGCGAAAAATAGGTAGAGAGGAATATATTTTTGATCTGGTGACACATTTTTTAATGAAATGATCTTTTATGCCCTTATTTTTGTATGGGCTTGAGAAAATTTGGCATGGAATAAAGTATTTCTGAAACAATCGTGGTTTAAAAAAGATGTTGATAGTTAACATTCTTAAATTATGACTATTTCACCAACAATTTCATTCTTTGAATTAGAATTTGAAAATGCTCTTAGATCTACAATTACAACAAGAGAAATTTATTTCTGAATATATTTTAGCTCTAATATTCTATTATCATACAAAAGGATTTCACCTTTTGAAGAAAATTCTATTCTGAATTCACCTCGTACTCCATTCTACATACTATATGAATTTTAAACAATTTATTTCTTGCAAAGAATGTTTGAATTTTGGTTAGAATTTCCGCCATATTTTCCCTTCACCTTATCTTTTTTAAAAATATATATCTTTTTCAAAAATAAGTTGCAGACATTTTTTGAACTTAACGCAGTGTTCACAAATTAATTACAATTATTATCGTTTGGAATTGCGACATATCTGCTTCAATGAAGTAAGACAAAGATATTTTTTTTTATTCGAATGAAAGATTTCTTGTGAAATGTATCAAAATAGTATATTCCAAATCTCGCCAAGCAGAATTTATTGGAGACAACACACAGTTTACATAGCAACTATTCTAGTCAAAGCCCAAATTTACACTGGATTTTTTTCATTTATTTTTGATGTATTTAGGAAAAAGACGTTATTTCTAAGAAAAATCCGTAACTTGTTTTAAAAATGAGCCGATAAAAGTTATTATCGAGAATATTCCGTTTGGCGCCGGTTGTATCATTTTGGCGACTTTTTCGCTTGCTCCGGTGAAATGGAAAAGTACCAAAAAAATATATATATTAAGAATCACAAACTTAATTCCTACAGAAACTCATACCATATGGAGTAATGATTGCAGTTTAGTGAAAATTTTCTTTCTTTTTTTAAGTGATGAACTATTTTTAAGTTTAGAAAATAAAAGGAGATTTATTTTAAGAACTTCGCGTCATGATCTGAAAATTTTCTTTTTAATTTACATATGAATAATGTCTTTATAAAAAATCGAGTACTCAATAAAATTTATGCTAACAAAGTTTTAGAATGTGTCTCTCTCTAAATGATGTTATGAAACGAAATCGTTAAGAAAAACATTTTGAAATTATTCTTTTTATAGAATGAAATTTATACAGCGATTTGAAAATTGTATTTTAAACTAAAAAGAAATTTGTATTTTAAATAAAAAGCTTATGAGATTTCAAATCCCCATGCCTTATTGGTTTTTTTATTTCACCAACTCAGTCCGAATTTAATCACGATTCATTGAAATGAGCTTCTAAAATTATAAATTTTTCTTCGCATTCCTTTGTATTGTCTCAAATCATGCAACTTTATATTGATATATATAACAAAAAGAGTGAACTTCTTTGTACCAAAATTAACATTTTTTTATTTGTAAATAAGTTTTTTATAGAGAGTAAACAGTATCCTTTTTTTATGCCTTTTACCCTCTTCAGAGATTTCAAGGTCATGGTGATAACTGACCCTCAAATGACTTTTCTTACAAAGCAAACTGGCATGATTATGGAAGAAGTTAATAATTGAGCAGTATGGAATTTTATGAATTTTTACATTTTCCTTTTTATTTTTCGTCACGCCTTAAGGTGATGGAAAAAAACGATTCAATTTTTCAAGATATAAAATACTGAAATGAAATGACAGCTGTGGGAATAAAATATACGATTTTTTGAAATCATTCGGTATTACGGCAAAATTCTTTATCAGTACTTGTATGTTGAAAAAATTCAGAACATTGACACTTAACACTACTCTTCAGAAAAGATTAAAATATTAGATTTATTCAAATTTATTTTATTATTATTATTTTCGTAAGATTGTTGAGAAAAAACATTCTAAAAGATTATTCCCATGTAAAGTGCTATGTACTTTTCTATTTGTGCTTAAGTAATAATTTTGTTTTTACTGCTACCAGTCGAGTTCATCAGCGAATTCTTTTATGAATGCTTTGCGTTTGTTGATTCCTTTCTCCAAGTTCACCTTGGCCAGAATCGGAACCGATACGCGTGAACGAATTCCTTTCTCCGATTTGTTCTCTCGTTGTTCTTTTTTTAATTTATTTTTATTAATTCATTAAACGTTATTTTGAATTTTGTAGTGTTCACTAAAAACTACTGGCTTTATCATATTATTTGCAATTTAAATATATTTTTAAAATTTTGGTTTCCAATATAACAACAATTCCTTATTGTCCATGGTAATTTTTTTTAAAAGTGTACCTCAACAGATTAAACCTGTACCCTTCCCAACTTTGTGACAGCAAAGTGTTGAACATCTTATCTTTTTGATCAAAATTTGAGAAAGATACTGCAGGGTCTTAAAATCAACTGGCATCGTAATTTTTTTCATCTTGTTTCAAGTAAAGCTTCATTCACATTATTTTTATGATGATGATGATGTCATCCATGACGGGACCACATCAGAAAGTACCATAGGCCCAGACGACTGTTTTGGCAATCTGTGCAATATTGTCCACATAGAGGTTTGTTGACGAGTAAAGTATCCCTATTTCTTGTAGAGCAGCAATAATAGCTGGACAGTCAAAAATATGAGCAAGTGTTAGTTCTGTATCTAAACAGTCATCATAATTCCTATATGTTCAACTACCATCCCTATCAAACTTCATTCCTCTGTGATGACCTGTTTTTAGCCAAGCAATAGTCTTTGTTTTAAGGCGGTCTCCACTTATATTATAGGTCTGATGCTTTACAAGAATTGACTTCGCCCTCAATTTGAAATTTGTGACAGCATTTGTGTCTAATAAAGAAACGTTGAAAAAGTTGTCATGATTAAGATTTCTAGATTCTTTCGCCAGTTTATCCGCATTTTCATTGCCTGTAATGTCAACATGTGCAGGTAACCATTGGAGGAAGCAGACTTTATCTAATTCCTACAATCTAAACAGGTAAGATAAAATCGCTTCAGTAATCCATGAACCTCCATTTAGAATTGCCTGTAGGACTGCTTATGAGTCACAGAAAATGACGAGACCCTTAGCCTGTTCTGGAAAAGGGAGAGTCTCATACAGATCAAGAGCCTCAATTGTCGCCCGAAGTTCACAAGTGAAGCAAAAGGCAATGACATCAGCACCGATTACTCATTGGTTGTTTGCATCACGTGGAGTGGTCATAAATATCCCCGAACCTCCATTCAAGAATGTTTCATCAGAAGAACCGTCTGTATGGGCAAACACAAAATCATCTTTTGGATATTTATTAATAGCCTTGAGCCCTCTTTTGCCTTGATGATACTAGTAGGCTCACTCTTAGTACATAGCTCTAATAAACTTGTTACAATTGAGGCACTCTTAGGAAGCCCAGCAGAGTAAAGAGGTTCCTGATAAATAGAAAATTTGCTGTGTTCAAGGCCAAGGGGTATTCTAATTTCACTATCAAATTGCATTGGAGAAGATCTTTTTAACCTTGTATTATTATTATAACTTTCAAAGGTTCTCCTAGCAATATATGTAGGTAGCGAATTTGATCAAGTTATATCTTCTTCTCTTCTCAAGGCTATCAATGCCACACTCTTTTACGACCTTTAAGTTGTTATCAGAGGAAATATACAAGGCGTCCCTAAACTCAACATCAAGTGGGCACGACGTAGGAGGGGGTGGGATCATATCAGTTCTGGGATAAATAGAAAAAATGCGGAAAGGCTCTAGAAAATGGGACTGTACCATCAAATCTAGATGGACCTCTTGCATTTTATTATCTCATTGGATAAATTAAAAGTTATATTTTATTTTTCAAACTTCCAATGGGACCGTGGGGGCTGAGTGGTCATGAAAACAAATTCGTGACCAACGGGGATTTTGTCGAGTTGTGGAGCTGAGTCCGGGTGCCACCGTGTAGAAGAGCTGATGCACATTAAATATGTCGAAGCTGAAAAGTCCTCTGGATGATATGATGTGGAAGTTTGAAGGGTGGAGGATCCGTAAGGGTGTCGACCTCATTAGCCATCTTATGGCTCATGAGCTCAACAGCTATCTTATGGCTACGAAAAGCGACGAGGTTTGTTGGTGATGGACTTATCCCCTTAACTGGATTGCCCGTACTATGTACATGCAACCGAAAGCTGGCCGCACAACCGGTTTGTTCGTATGCTGTAAGGGAACTGATATTTTCTTCTTTTTAGCTTTAATTTTCACATACAGTAGAACGTCGTTTATCCGAATCAATTGGGACCGGACACCGTTCGGATACGCGATTGTTCGGATAACCGAAACCCGAGTGCAGTCCATGCAGTATATGATACTGGACACTATACGAATATTGAAAATCATCCCATGCGGGAAACGTGCTTGAAAAGAAAGCAAAATAGGTGCAAAATGTTGCATTTTTACCTTAATTGTGGAAAATAATCACTTATTTTTCGCTGTACCGTTGTACACCTTCGTTTTTTCACTGCAAGGTCTCTGATTCTCTTGAACAGTAGTACTTGAGTAGAACAGCACTCTCTGTATGTGTTGTTAGTACCACTCCATAGCTGTCTCTAACACAGAAAAAGCGTATTTGATGGACCCTAGCTACTTTCGCGTTGTCCTCGTCTTCATCCATTTCATCGTCGACAGGGTCGGATTCTTCTTGCACGGAAGTCACTATCTCGTCATTATTTAGCATTTGAAATCCATTGTCTTCTGCATCACATGCTATCCAAGTTTCTACATCAACAAAACTGAACAAAAGAGCACGTATACACCCCTCACTTAGAAACAAACTAACCTAATATTCCACGCAGATGTTTACCAAACCACACAGCTGAAATTTCCCAAATATCCCTCACCTTGGGTTTTCCCGTCACTTTTGTCCTCACAGGAAACAAATGTTGAGCATTGCACTGTTCGAAAACGTATCCGGACTTTGATTCGGATATTTGACGCTCCGGATAATAAACTTTCGGATAAGCGACGCGCGCGTTCTACTGTATTTTTAATTCATGTAATGAGATTATTAGTGTTAGTGTTTTTAAGAAATGCAGTTTGCCCCATGGTGAAATACTTCTCATCGGCGATAATCTTTGTGGTAATGGCATGAAATGTAGATTCTAGAAAATATTCGATAAAGAACAAGATTGGCGAGGAAATGTACAATGTTTTGCTTGAGAAAAAAATGAAAATGGATAGATATTACAAAAATGCCGATATTATCCCCCACCCATACCTATGTAAGACTTGGTATTACACCATGCTTCAAATTTTGTTTGTGAAGATATATATATATGACACGCAAAATCCTCACAACCATTTGAAAAAGAGGTTAAAACATGACATTTTTTATTTAAAAGTAAGAGAGAAATTCTTATAAGATATATATATTAACCATTCTTCATAGCATGCAGAGTACATTTATAAAAAGCAAAAATTTAAGATGTGTGTGTGTTTTTTTTTTTGTGTTACATAATTATAAAATAAAAAATAGTGTGAAAACTTTAAATTGAAAGTTAAAATACAACTCTTCCATTTTTCGCATTCTATTAAGTATTATGTTTAGTTATCTATACAAATAAATAAAATTGAAGTGTCTGTTTGTAATTTCAAATTAGCAGCTTTTTACTTAATGCACTAAAAGTATATACGGTACTCATAACAAAAAACCAATTTTTAAAATTTTTGTCTGTCTGTCTGTCTGTCTGTTTGTTCCGGCTAATCTCGGAAACGGCTGGTGCGATTTTAAAAATTCTTTCACTAATGGAAAGCTACATTAACGGGGAGTAACATAGGCTATATTTTATTCCCGTATTCTTACGGGAACGGAAACTATACGGGTGAACGTGAAACTGAATGCCAAGATGAACGCCAAATTGAACGCCAAGCTGAGCTAATGAAGTCGTTGTTTTGGTTACTGGCGACCGATGCTCTTCATGAGACATAACAGTGTTACGCGCACATCATAATTCGCTGACACGTGCCATAATTTTTTTTATGATAGTTATCTCACTGTTCAGTTAAGTAGAGCATCAGCTGTTTCGGATGCACTTTTAAAAATAATAAATCAAGGCTTCATAAGCAAAAAGCAATGCAAGAAACAAAAAATTGATAAGTTTTAATCCTTTCTCTTTTTTTTTATTTACATTTTTAGTCACATTTAAACAATAGTTATTATTTGCTTAATATTTATATTGTAATCGAAGAATAATAATTTTCAAGGTATCTTTCATTTTTCTACCTCTCTGTTTTTCTTAATTCAAATTGTTCTTAATTTCTTAATTGTGAGTTTTTTTCATTCGTTATATTTAAGCTGTTTTAAACTTTAACAGCTGAACTTTAAGTATAATAATTAGAAATCAATGTTAAACATTTTTAGGTTTTTATTCATGAAAATATTTCAGATTTTGATAAATTACTCTTAGGTTATTTTATTTAGTTAACTGCGTAGGTAGTTGTTTCTAAAATAATTCAAATTGTTCTTAATTTCTTAATTGTGAGTTTTTTTAATTCGTTATATTTAAGCTGTTTTAAACTTTAACAGCTGAACTTTAAGTATAATAATTAGAAATCGATGTTAAACATTGTTAGGTTTTTATTCATGAAAATATTTCAGATTTTGATAAAAAAAAACATAGCATTTATGATGATGTTCACAATCTCAATATAAAAGAAGATTCGTGGTTGTGTGAAAGATCCATTTTAGCACCTATAAACGACCAGGTTACTGCGCTTAATCAGCGCATGTTAAATAAGCTTCCTGGTGAATCACAAACATACCTTTCCATCAATACAGTTTGCAATCCGGATGAAACGGTTAGTTATCCAACAGAATTTTTAAACAGTATAATTGTGCCTGGTCTACCTCCTCACAAGCTAGAACTTAAGATTGGCGTTCCCATCATACTACTCCGTAATTTAAACCCACCAAAACTTTGCAATGGTACTAGGTTGCGAGTAGTGTCATTGCAAAGAAACGTTACAGAAGGTCGTATAATATCCGGATGCGGAAAAGGTAACATAGTACTTATACCACGAATTCCCATAATACCATCGAATTTCCCGTTTGAATTCAAAAGACTACAATTCCCTGTAAGTGTCAGCTTTGCTATGACAATTAACAAGTCACAAGGGCAAACGTTAAGCAAAGTTGACATAGATTTAACTAAGAGTTGCTTTTCACATGGCCAACTATACGTGGCATGTTCACGTGCGAGGAATGCCACTGGCGTTTTTGTTTTAGCTCAAGAAAATCGTACACCAAATATTGTATATAAAGAGATTTTTCAATAAATTTAATACTGTATATAGAGAGGATGTTCAATAAATTTATACGAAAAAAACCACACAAAAATTAACAAAAAACAAAGAAAATAAAAAAAAACAATAAACACCAAAAAGCAGAAAGAACACAAAAATATAAAAATAAAACATTGATTCACAAAGTAAAAAAATGACATTAAACTCTCTCTATATATATATATCTAGCGTGTATGTATTTCTTAACGTGGAATACAGAATTATTAAGTTTTCGTAAGATCTATGAATTGAACAAAACACTTTTTTGTAAATTTCTACGTGAACGAAGTCGCGGGTGACAGCTAGTATGCAATAAAAAATGCGTCTTTTGGGGGGGGGGGGTATTTTGGTCAAAAAAAAATTACCCACATAAGAAGTTAAAACAAAACAACAATCAAAGTTCAAACATTTTCTTTTGTAAAACTAAAATTCAAAGCTAAACAGCTTTCTTATTCAAACTTTTTTAACTGTCTGTTCACAATATTCAGGATTAAAATAAAAATAACAATATGAGACAGTAATATTCTCAGCTGAAAATCTTTGATTGAAAAAAAAGTGCTGGAATAACAGACAAGGTGATTATTCGTGACCGAATTTGGAACACTTTCACTCCTCACACTTCTTGGCTCCGCATCAGTGAACACAGGCAAATATGACAAAACCAGCTCAGTTAGGTGATTCGATTCATCGCCGTTCGTTCACCTTTTTGACCCGATCACTTCGGATTATTCGTTCGATTCTAGAAGAATCACCAGATCGCGACAATGAATGAAGGCTTAGGGTTTTACTGTGTGTGTCTGTGGTTTTAACTAAACATATTATGTTTTAGGGGGGGGGGAGTGTTTTAGAACACCTTTTATTGTTTTTTTTATATGATGATATTTTAATTCTGTTCGTCATTCAAATCGTTTGGGAAAACTTCCATTTATTCTTTTATATAATTTTTTTTGCATGTAGTACTATTTCTTGCTATTTTATAGATCATTTAAAATTATAAAGACTTTTGCTTTTTTGCTTATATTTAAATATCTTTAACGTGATGATTTTTCAATTTAATTTTCGATATTTTGGACTTTCTCTATGCGGAAAAAGTACCATCTGGAATTCAATATCAAAAGTGCAATTTCAGTTATCAGGAAAATAGCATTCTTAGAATATTTTTTCTATTGCAACAAAAAGCGAAAACGCATTCATACAGTGGCGTAAACAAACTTCTGTTATAGGGACTGGGGGGTTAACATTGTAAAAACATGTAGTCCAAAGCATCGAGGGATAATCTCTATGGTAAAAATTAAAAATCTATTGGTCTATAAGCCACCCCCACCTTTTAGTGTACTCCACTGTATTCATATACATCTCAATCATATGTATTCATATTCATAAGCATTTCATGCTTACAATCTAAGGTAATGGTTATAACAACAATTTTATTAATCATAAAAAAGAGCTATGTGCGATATATTTGAAAATTCTCTAAAGAAAGAGGGAATGATACATAAATTACATTCTTAAAACATTTTATCTTGTTACTATATTCGTTTCTAGAAAATAAGCAAGGCTCTAGGAAAAGAAAATGGAATAATTCTACAGAGAAAAACATTCTTTAAATTTAAATTCATATGCGCACGGGAGTGTGGTTGTTTACAATGAATCTAATTATTAGGTTTTGCCACGACATTAGAAAATAGATGTTTACAATAAGCATAACTCAAATAAGAGACGAACATGTTGAAATAGGTATATTTATTTTAATGATTCGTTTCAGATTTTTAAAAATATTTCAGAAGCTGGGGGAAAAAAACGCAATTCCGATGAAGGATTCCTCATTTTTGTTTCCTCCTTCAGATTCACTTAATTACAATTAATCTAAGCTCAAAGAGGAAAACAAAGATACTATAGAGCAGGGATGGCGAACCAATGGCACGCGTGCCATTGGTAGCACGTGACACAATATTTTGGCACTCCATGCATCAAAACGGTTGCATTTTAGTTCAAGATTACTATGAAGTATTACTAACAAATGTGAGTGATTCAAACATTTATTGAAACAAGGAAAAAGTTGGAATTGATTGAAACAGAAAGATTAACAAGAAATATAAGTAAAAATGCCAGTAACGAAATTTTGAAAACATGAAATTCGCAACTTCAGACACATTTAACTGATTAAAGAAGCTGGCTCGTGCTATTTTAACCACACACACACAACTGACACATATTTTCATCTGCCTATAACTGCGAATCATTAGTTTGAGAGAGATGAATAACATTAAAGACTTGCTTAGAAACCGTTTGGTAGATGAATCCAATTCAGCAAGCATTCTGCTAAATATAACATCTTACAATCCTTATAAATTATTTGTCACCGAATCTGCCCAACAAAAATCACAGTAATATTATATATACTTTGAGTTACACATGTAACGAAAACATTTCCTACTATACTGTGCAAAATGCATTTTTTCGAAGTAATTAAAGTTTTGAGTTGTTGTATTTAGTTTTATTATGTTCCCAATAATCATTAGACAAAATCATTTAATGGCACGTCTATGCCTCATTAAAAATTTCTTTAGAAAAAAATGGCACGTTGATCCATAAAGGTTCGCCTCCCTTGCTTTGGAATAGAGGAATAACATTAATTTCACAACTTCAATATGTCTTGCAGACGAAAGCCTCGATATAATTAATTGGATTATATCCAGTAACTTCGTATGCCCATAGAGGGATTTTTGTCTCCCGATTCTCCAACGGTATCAAAGTAATATTCTGTTTTAGGACGTTTCGTGTGGGAGGGTAATGAAGTTGATAGTAATCACTTGAAATCTATTGATTCTAGATATTCTTTAAGGGGCTTTATTAATCCATTAAAAGGATATTTGAGCTTATATATTCCTCATAGTAGTCATAAAAATAGCAGTGGGATCACTTCTCGATACGTCACTGATTGTAGGATAAACATGCACAACTCTAACATAATCCCTAGCATCACAAGGTCTCGGCATAATCCTTAGGAGCTCCAACATAATCTCATCCCGTTTTAGAGACATGTCATTCTTTAAAGGGCAGGGCTCTATGGATTCCCCAAAGGGAATGAACTACGCGAGAAAGCGGCACATACCTCGAGATAAGAGCCTTCATAGATTTCTTCTCCAGTATTATCAAGACTAGGAACCGTTCCCAAGATGGGCTCCACTTTTTCACGTGATTTTGCAATTTAAAGCATGTATCTAATTTATTCGTGCATATAAAATAAAAAGTTAATCAGATACATACAATGAAAAACAATGAAAATGATAAAATGCAACTATATGTATATAAAAATGGATGTTTGCATATATGACCTCGCTTCACATCCAACACCGTTCAACTATGAAAATTAGCATGTATATGTATATTTTGTGGGAGAAGGTTTTTGCACTATCCTCTTTGTTACAGTTCTCTATCAGGTGGCGCTACAGCAAAGCAACTTCTGTACCATTCAATCACTCGCCAAGTTGCCAACATGGTCACCAAAAATTATGCCAACTTGAATCTATCGCCAACATTTCACTGTTTACATTGAATCGCCATTATAATGTGAGGAACGGCGCTTCTTGGGAATATTATAAAATTTTAACGAGATATAAATGCAACAGTAAGTAAGATTAAAGTATTACACATTCAGATAATAACTTTAAAATATTATATAAGAAAGCAGCATTTAATTTCATTTATATTTATTTGTAAGGACATTTGCATTTCTTTTACTTTTTTTTAGAAACAATTATGAATAAATAAATTGTTTATGACATTTTTTCACAGTGGTGTGGAAAATTTTAATTGTTAGAGCTTATTATGCTGTTTTAATACTATATTTTTATAAATAATAAAAGTTACTCATTTAAATAATATGTAGCAAGAATTTTTGTATTGAAAATTTTATAACTGAAATTGAGATAAAATTTTAAAAACATATTAATAATTTATTTTTATGGAAAAAAAAGTATCTTATTTTTTTATTGTAAAATGTTAGGAAATATTAAAATTGAATGCATTGAATTCTTAAATAAATATTAAATATTCTAAGCTCTCCATTTATTATTTTCGCATTATTCTCCATCTTGAATATTTTGAATAAAAATTAAAATAATTTATCTTTTATGACCAAACAGCTCTCAATGAAGCTCTTTTTTAAAAACCATTTTTGGTTTTAAAAAAAAGTACTTTTGTACCTCTAATATTTATTTTGTGTTCGCTTCAAAAATTCAGAAAAATATTCTTAAGAAAATTTAATTGAAGCGTTTTAGATGTTTAAAAATGTAGTTGCATTTGAAAGATAAAGCAAACGATATATCGGTACGAATACATTCTATTGGAATTTTTATTTGGAGAAAGAAAGAAGAGAGGAAATGTATTATAAACGAATTCTTATGTGAAAAAGAATTCTGCAGACCTTAATTGCGTGTGGTATTAGAGATAAATTTTCTAGGAAACGAAAAGAAAATTTTTAGAATAGAAATTTATTTATTTATTTAAGACATTGTTATATCTGTATATTATTCCTTGATGCATTTTGTCTACTTGTAAATGTTTTTCGTTGATGTGGGAGTTGTTTCCATGTTTTTATGATAAAAATTCTATCATGAAATCATTTTAATGCTGTTTTCTTTTTTGAATAAGTAATTTATGTTATATGCAGAACTAATAAATTGTTTCACGTCATTACTTTTAATGCATCGTTGCATTATTTTCTTCAATAAGATATTTTTTACCAACTTTTTCCTTTAAAATAATTAAGATTTAAGTTTTATTTTTTTTGGATTCCTACCATTAGCTCACTCTCTCTATATATTTATACTAGCTGTACCTGTTCACACGTTGCTGTGTTTGAACAAAAAGGCAGTTTTGATACCTCAAACATAATTTATTAATGATCAAGTATATACAATACATCAAAATGATAAATTTATCTTTACAACAATAATTATCTTTTAACAATAAATTTATCTTTACATATATGTCATTTGAATATAGCATATGTACAAAACACAGATGTACATAGTTGATGGTAGAATAAACATGCTTCTTCACTTGTGATATTAAAAAATACTGCAAATGAATTTCAATTGAACAATAATTTTGTAATTATTCAATATTATCATGAAATGAATGATATTTGATGATTGATGGTGAATTTTATCTTAGTAGTGCTTGTAAATATACAACAATTTTTTGTTTTGTGCAAGAACAAATAAATTTGATGGTTTTCCAACTCGTGAACACCCAGCGTACAGCTGTCCATGTGAGAAGCATGGATTTATCAAATTTTATCCACATACTCGCAATGATTGTCCCTGTGCTTTGTTAACGGTCATTGCAAAGGCTAGTCGTACAGGAAACTGTAGACGTTTGAATTCAAATGGAGTATCCGTTGGTATCATGGGAATGTATGGAGTAGTACATGTTAACCTTGGTGTTTTCCATTTAAAATGGTTGCCTCAATTATGTTATTCATTATTTTTTTTTACCGATAGCCTAGTTCCATTGCATAGTCACGGTGGATTTATATTTCGTAGGAGGATGATTGGTGAACCAATTTTAAAGATAAAATATGCGGTGGTATTCCTGGTAAATCCAATGAATTTAAAAATTTTATTGGATAATTAACTGATTCATCGTGATTGACAGCAGTATCTATGGATTTATATGTTGTTTCTTCATCAGGTATCTCATTTTGAATTGTGCAATTTATTAAATTCACATCAATGTTTTTGGCTGCCAATATAGCACGCTCACTAACCCATTGATTATTTTTATAATTCTGCGATAAATTTGGAAAAACTTTGGCAATCAATTCATCAGTGGATTTTACAATGTGACAAAAGTTTTCTGGTATTGTAATACAGATGTGTAGATTCGTCCATTTCCATTTTACGATTCCCAATATCTAACCATTGTTTTGCAAATTGTTCAGAAGATTCATATTGTTGTAATTGAACACGCATATTGGTCTTTAAAGATATTTTCTCCACATACCGCCATAACACCGATGATTTGAGACATGCATTCAATTCATCTGCAGGTGTTAAACGTGGTATAACTGGTAGAGTTTGTCAAAAATGAGGGCACCACCAAAGAGCTGCTCATTCCCTCTCAAATCTTTTAATGTGCCATTGAGTGCTTCCAATGATTTCATGTGTGTCATGGTGCATTCATCCCATATTATAAGCTGACACGATCTTAGTACTTTTCCCATCCCAGAATATTTGCTAATATTACATGTTGGAGTTTCAGTTACCTGCATATTTAATGGCAATTTCAATGCTGAATGTGCTGTTCGCCCTATTGTCCAAAAAAGTTGCTGCAATAGCAGATGATGCAATAGCAAGTGCAATATTATTTTGTGATCGTATAAGTGCCAGGATAATTGAAATAAGAAAAGTTTTGCCAGTGCCTTCAGGTGCATCTAAGAAATATATAAACCACAACTCTTGTTAGATATTGCATTTATAATTGTGTCATATGTTGTTCGTTGTTCTAATACCAATTTCGGCAGATAATTCGAACAAATGTTTGTAATTCATTAACGTCGAAGGGCGTTTCTTGTTGTATGTCACGATCGAAAATGTCATTACTATATCTATTTGGAGCAATCATTCCCAATTCTGTCAGGGATTTGCTGGCTATTGTCAATCATACATCCTCAATTAAAATCAATGCTTCACTGTATATATTAGATGTAAATTGAATGTTGGGATTAGCATTTATTCTACGCATGCGATGTAAAATGTCTCACTCATATAGTCTTTATAGTTTCCCCAAATATCCTTTCGATTAACCGGAAAACATGTAGTTAGTATGATGGAAAATAGTGCACGTATCTGCTGTGGTTGAGTTGAATTAGAAGCATCAGCAAGTGAAATATCTCAATGAGCATCGTTTTCTAAGAGATTTAATTTCTAGCAAGCCTCACGAAATGTAGCACACACATGGCCATTGACTGTTTTTAATTCTTGGAAAGATGTTGGTCCACGAACATTGATTAATAATAATCTTACGTAAAAGCATTCTGAGTTATTTGGATGTACAGTGTACAAACGACCCAATGCATCTGTGGAATATAAATTTAGGTTTCCTTGTACTGCTCTACCTTGTTTACGACGCTGAAATTTTCTTGTTGATGTATTCCACGTAAAATAAGTTGGTACTTCAGAGTACAGTAGTGCCCTTGCAAAGGTATCATTTCTACATAATGTGAAAAATTCAGTTAATGTTGTTGGCAGTGGTGACATTGCTCTTGCACGTACATTTTCTGACGTAAAATACACACGCTGTCCATTTTCAAGATGTACTGCTAAATGAACAACTGTTGGATATAGCTCATGAATGGAAAATGATAAAATACGCCGTACAGCCTCATTGCTACTTATGTAGCTTCCCAGTTGATATTGGGTGACTTCCTCGTTAGATGCAGTTGTATTTCCACTCCAAACACTGCCATATCGCTTCCTTTGTTCACATATTTGAAAATATATTTTATAGCTTTCACTGAATTGCAGTACTCAACATTTATGTGTGCGTTATACGATTTAGTAGTAATGGAGAATATGGTACTACCCAACGATTATCAACATCAATAGTATTAGTGAGTACTTTTAGTGTAATGGATTTTCAACCATCTTCGGTAGATCGTCGTCGATAGAGTGGATATCCATCATTGCCTGTAATATTTTCAGCAAGTAAGTCTCTAGGATACCCTGTACACTTTCCATCTGACACACATAGTGAATTATTATTTAGTGATCCACATGGACCATGAATCATATTTTTTGAGACAATATCGTGCAAGTCTTTATCAATTTCAATGTCTGGTATTTCTGCTGAGATGATTTCATCAATTCTGTTTGGTGTTATTTTTTCATCATCCATATTAAAATATGCGCATGTGATAAACCTATTTTTTGTCATTCAATGGAATACATCCAACAGCGCGTCTCTCCAAATACATGGTGTTTCACAATAAAATCTATTAAAGATTTTAATTTTTATTTAAATACTCGTGCAGAAATATCATGATGATCTGATGGGGATTGTCGAGTTAATAAAAGCCCCTTTATTTCATTCCATGCTGGTTGCATGTAAATGTGACGAAAAAAATCTGGATGACCATATGCACGAACATGCGTCATTGCATCTTGTGCATACTCATGCACGTGTCTTGGGCTGCCTGTAAATGTGGATGGTAAAATGACCATTTTTCCCAATTCACTGAGATTGCCATCATTTACAACTGGGCATCAAGTAAATGGATGTATTCTTCAGAACGCAATTTGACTTGATTTAGTCGTATGTAGAGGAGTCTTTCACTTTCTATTTTTGCATACGTGTCAACAATGCATTGATGAAATATTGTCTACATTTCAATATATGATTATCAGCATTCTCACGAATCATCGTTTGATATGCATAATAATTCATAGCACTGACCTTTTTGTTAATGTCCACATTAGTTGTCGGATTTCTCATATTAATATTAAAATGATATCCATCCTCTCCTTGCCAAAATAGAATAGGATATTATAATGCATGATATGAATGATGAGTTTCCGATACTTGTTCCCTTCTCCTTTTTGCTTGATTTGTAGATCGACCAATGGCACTTCGCTTTGGTGGCATAATTGTGGGGTTAAATAAAACATATTTCCAATTATTTTCTTCAGTTGGAAATTAATAATATTGTATTGATAATTTATTCTCGTATTAATAATTGCAAAATTTTTTTTGACTGCATTTTTGTATTTATTAGAATTTGCTGGAGAAAAATTGAACGTCAAACGCATTAATGTTGTTTTTTGTAAAACACAAAAAACATTAAAGGAAACCCAATTTATGTATTTAAAATATTTTAAATCTATATTAAAGATTTTAATTTTTGTTTAAATACACGTGCAGAAATATCATGACGATCTGATGAAGAATTAAAAAATTTTAAATATATTAAAGACTTTATCTTTGTTTAAATATACGTGCAGAAATATCATGACAATCTGATGAAGAATTATATCGCGAGAATTAAATATCATTATGAAATGAATGATATTATGCTTGTAAATATACAATTGTTATTTTGATATTTTTGGGATATTTGTTCAAAAGCATCTAGAACCCCAACTCTGATTTAAAAAAAAAAAATTACAAAAACCTTTCCGGGGATATAACTAATAATTTCCCAAATTTTCACAGCGATTGGATGTATGGTTTTTGATTATATCAAGGACAGACACACAGACACACATTCATTTTTATATATATAGATGTATATTTATCTTGTTCAAATTTTCAATCGTTAATAAAATTAACTTTATATTCATCCATCGAAGTAAGAATTACCTTAAAAATTTTTTTATATTACTTGTTATTTAATACAATTATAGCTTTGACAAAAAGTAACTTAAAAACAAAAAAAGATGCATACAAGAGAATTATTTACTATTGTAACAAAAATTGTACTTCATAACTTTGCCATGGGAAAAATTTAGTGAACAATGAAAAGAGATTTATATATATACCATAAATGATACATTTTTATTGATTAAGAGTCAAAATTATTCTTCAGTTGACAATAATTGCGTTTCCTTTTATTAAAAATTAACAGGACAAATTAATGCTCGTTAAAAATAGAAACTTTTCTTTTGTCAAATGGCAATTTGTATTGATTTAGTGTTCATATCTCTTATAATTTTAGTACATAATAAAAACTTCATTTAAATTAATAGATCATTAATAAAACAATGAGGCTAAGAGCTCGCATTACTTTTAACTTCCTGTTGTTGAAATTTAAATTACGTTCCATAACAATATCACTAAATTAGATGGTGAGAAAAGTTATTATTTCTTTCGCAGAATTTTCTTTTAGGTTAATTTTGTTAAGAATAACTTTAAAAAAATGAAGAACTATTCCTTTTTACATATATGAAATCTTATTTCTTAGGGCTTTAAGCAAAATGATATTTTTATTCTAATAAGAATTTTTTTTAAATTTTGCTTTTGCAGAAAAATGCATTTAATAAACTCAAAATACGTTAAAAATTTCCGCATTGCAAGTATTTGTAACTTTCTCAGTAAAATTTGAAAGCTATCTCGCAAGCTTTTAAAATCACTAGCGAAGATATTTTTTTTTAAATAATTCTCAAAATATCCAGTTCTGCCGGGAGGGAAAACCAGAAAATCACCCACTCAGAAAATGATTTCATCAGTTAAAAGCTTTTAATACTGTTATGGAAAAAGAAAATCTTTTACAGCTGCTACCTCGAAGTTTTCATCATAAACGAGAAGTCAAAATATGAGGATTTATTTCCAAAATGTAACGAATATTAACATGTTTACAATTAAGTTAAATTACTTCTTGTTCATTTTTCATTTTAACCTACAAATTTATGTTCATTACGTCACACATATTGTACATGTTCTAAGCCTTTTCAAAGTTCAACTTTCTTTAAATAAAACTCATTCAATAGCAAAATCGTATTTTTCAAATTAATTGTTTCCTTGGGTTCTAACTGTTAGAAACTTTGAACAAATATATCTTTCTCTGTATCATTAAAATAATATCAGATCATTCCATCTTTTGCGAAAGGTTAAAAAGATAGATGAAATATATTTAAATTGTATCGCGATTTGATATGTTTGCAATTTCAACATCTTCAAAAAATTTAGATTATCTGATAGTACTTACTTATTTAAAATTGTCCTTAAAAAGTAATGTTATTATATATTTTTATTGAACGTTGAATATATGTCATCATAATCCGAAACTAGAAATTTTTTCAGTTACTGATCGGAATGAAAAATCTTTCTGGCAAAGCTCATGGGAAATAGACCTCGGGGCAGACCCCCGTTAAGATGGATTGACAGTGTTCAAAATTATTCAAATCAGGCTGAAACAGACAGCGGAATCTCGCATCATGTAACAAATTAATAAAAATCTCAACGTACTGAGTTTTTTTTATTAAGCCATTAATTATTCAAAGGTTATAAATCATTTAAAAAACACTATTATTTAAATTTTAAAAAATAATTTGAGATTGAATTTTGATGCACTCTTGCTTTTCCCAAAATACAAGATGAAAAATCTAGAGAAACACAACAAAACATAAAAAAACATCTGCTTTGAAAACAAAGACACAAAACACGTCAACAAAAAACTACAAAAATAAACAAAGTTTCTTTTAAAAAAAGCATCTTTTATGGAAATTTAATTTGCATTGCGAAAAACTAATTTCTGTTTACAAGAATTCGAATAGGGTTTGCATAAATTGAAATTGAATCACACAAAAAACATTTTTTAATTAGTATAGTTCCGAAAATACCTTTCTCAGAAATATCAGCAAACGGTAAATCGTGGAGATAAAAGATAAGTAAAGTTTGGTTACCTCCATCACCCCCCCCCCCCAAAAGCATGTTTGTGCTTTGTTTTCTTAAGTGTATTTCTATGAATTGAATGTAGATTGAATATGATTCATTACACTGTTTTTTCCTGTACACCTCAAAAGTATTAAAGAATTCTTCTTAAATAAATTATTATGAAAAAAAAAAAAAGAAGCGAAGCTCCCTCAAAAAACAATTCAATCATTGCGAACTTTTACATGCAAATTTCTTTTTAGAATATGTGCCAATGATTAAATTTTCATAGTCAATGACCGTTAACTTTGGTCATAGCTTGCTGGCATTGTAGACCTGGCCCTGAAGACACAACCAATAATTCTCTTATGATATTATGGAAGACCATATGGTCAATAAGGCTATTTTATACAGGGGGGAGACAGGAAAGATGCATGAAGCCAATTAATAGGCTATCACTTGCACTGTACGGACACGGTCGTGCAAAGATGCTGGCAGAAATTTTTCTGGAAGGAACACATTGACGAAATTAAGGTCAAGGTGCAAGATCGGATGGTTGTAAGGTAGGCCCTTGAAACCCCAACAACTTGAACTCTATCCAGCGCTCTACTACCTTTTCCAAACCACAAACAACTTTACTATCTCACAACGTTTGGCTGTGGTGGGATTTCACTAACAGCCTCTTTTATAACGTCAGTTTTTCATCGACAGAGTCGTCTACTGTGGTGTCGTGGACGATTATTGTAGCTGCCAACAAACACAGGCATCGTTTAATATTTCAGCAACGCATTGCATTTCAATCTTGTAGCAGTTCATTGGATACGCATGTGGGAAGATGGGTAAGCATTCAATTATGTACCTTAGAAATGCATACAGCAATTTTCCATTCGTATCCAATTCTAAATGAACTGTAAACTGCATCGAATATTCGTAATAAGCATTTAATTCTAAAAGACTCTTTTATTGTAGTTATATCTCACATAAAGGAAAATGATCTTGAATCTAAAAGTGAATTAAATAGTTTGAATGAAAACATATGCGGTGGTGGTATCTGTATAAACCAGTAACTGCCTCCGGACCAAAAGGATCACTTTTGTCTGGAGGCAGTTACTGGCTTATATGGGTAATACCGCCACGCACTCCCCTACCAGTGAACGATATCGTTGTTATGGCGAGCGTGTGAGTTGTTGCGTCATTAGGTTGTGACGGCTTGAAGATTGCGTCGTTTTGGGTGTGATGGCTTGCAGGTTGCGTCATTTGTGTGAGACGGCTTGTGGCTTGCGTCATTTGTGCTCATTTTGGTTCAGCGGTAAGTTATGTGCTTTCGGAAAGGAGGGTACCCAGAACGAACCTCCTTCACATACATGAAATATTATTTAACTAAAAAATGATTCAAAAAAATCATAATACTTTTTTATGAACATGAATTAGAGTTAAATGTGAAATTTAAGGTAACGTAGGTAAAGGTAAGCAAGAGGTAAAGCAGAGCTTCCAAATTTGCAATGGCTTCAGATTTTTTCCTAATTTTCCCATTTTTAATGTGTGTTAGCTTATATTCAAATTGATACCAGTTTCTTAATATTGACCAAGTTACAAGTTATAAAGTTATAAGGATCACTTTTATAATTTTTGCTTTTTTTGGAATGGTTTTATTCCATTCTGTTGATTCAGCTTCTTCCAGCGAGCTCCAAGCTGGTTTGCAGAAATATGCTAAAACCTGAAGTCAGCTACATTTTCTAGTTTCAATATGAAATGAAATATTTCTATTAAAATGCTGAGGAACAATAAAGGAGAAATAGAAACAGTTGAATTTGCAACGTGAATATGTGAGAAATTATTGGACCTAATTTTATGTACACAATATTTTTGCAGCATCATAGTGTACTTGAGAGCCAAGAATTACATGTGAAAATAATATACTTTTAGAAAATAAATGATAAAAAAGATTATGTCATATGCATTTTCTTTTTCCGTCGCGGGAATAAACATCAATCGATGAGTGTTTACAGTATTATTTTTATTTTAAAACACTATTTTGTTACATTGTTAAGAGAAATTGCTTCGTTTTTAAAGCGTCTTATCTTTTCTAGTCGTTGTCTCGTGGAGTCTTAAGATGAAACATTGTTTGTACACTTTATTGGAAAGCATTGGAAATGTTAACAGTGAGTACAGCTCATATTTCTACAAAGCAAGAAAATAAAAATGACATTTTGACAGTTCAAAGCTTTTATTTAATTCATAACATACAAGAAGAAAACGTAATTCCATGCAATTATTTGAGTCACCAATAGAATAGATGTTCTTGAAAACAAATAAGAATCGTTTTCTGTGGATCAATCAGTAAAAAAGGTTGACTGGGATTTAACTAACTGGTAACCACACAATAAATTGTTGCCAAAGGATCTTGCGGTTTTCGAAACACGATCAAGTGATAAAATTTCACCCTCCCTTGGACTTCCAAACTTCCTCACTTTTCGAAGACTGAACATACAGGTGTCCCAAAAAAGCACCCTAACAGCCAGATTTCTCGTTGAGAGTACATAAAAAATATCCAATGAACGTGTACCTGTAGGCAATCCGTAATTTACAAGAAAAATACAAAGAAAAAAAAATATGACGTTGCAAGGAAAAATTTACCCTATTGGACACATCACAACAGAATTTGCAAATATTTATAAAACCAGAGGTTCAAAGTGTCCACTAAGCATATCGAGGCAGGCGTGAAAGCGCCATAGAAAGGAAGAATGCGCACGTTACAACAGCGTGGTGTCCGATAAAGTATAAGCAGCATACACACGATCAACTCAGCCCGTTTGTGTAGTCATTACATCTCGATACACCAATTAATTCAGGTGGCCCATAGGTGAAAAATCCAACAGGGGGAAACATGGCGATCCTGGTAGCCATAGAACCAGCCTCCCATGTACAGGTTCCATCCAGCGCCCGGAGTAGGCCATATGTGTTTGTGTAGCCATTACGTCTCGAAACACCAATTCCTTTAGATGGCCCATAAGAGAAAAATCCAACAGGGGGAAACATGGCGATCCTGGTAGCCATAGAACCAGCCTCCCATGTACAGGTTCAATCCAGCGCCCGGAGTACGCCATATGTGTTTGTGTAGCCATTACGTCTCGAAACACCAATTCCTTCAGATGGCCCATAGGAAAAAAATCCAACAGGGGTGGTTTTTAGATTTGTTTAGTACATTTTATGAAAAATAAGTAAAATTAAGAAGAGAAAAAGAAATTATTATTATTAAAATCGGGAAAAATGGGTAAAAATTTACAAAAAAAATAACATAAGCGGGGCCCGTTTTGTACCAAAAGCTTATGAACAAATGTTCAATTCTAATGTGTTATTACGTTATTCATTTTTGAAATGACTTTCAGAATAAGAGATATTTTAATTTTTACAAAAGCAGCACTAAGATAAAGTACTTTATCTCAGTTATTACATGAAATTGCTTAAAATAACAGTGATTGTATTAACATAAGGGACTGCAAATTTTGTTAAAAAAGAGTGATTAATAAATCAAAAGGTTAAAACACTTCTACTATTATAAAGAACACATACAAAAAATTTCAGTTCATTATTTTCAAAACTTTTTTAGCAATCGCAGTCCCCGTTTGAGCATTTTCAAAAAACAAAACAAAAAAATATATTTTGAGTAAAATGCCCCCCCCCCCCCCCGTTTTAAAGTATGACCTCTTGCCTAAAGTAATGGCATCTTCTTATATTAAAATACTTGTAGTTTTTGTTATATTGAACGGGAAATAATAAACTTGATACTTTTATATAACGATAATAAGATAGTCTATAAAATAAAATCGTAAAAAAATTGTTAATTTTTGTCAAAATTCACAATTTTAGGGTAGTCGGATACCTTAATTAAAAAAGGCTCCAGAGCAAGAGTAATTAAATATTTATACCGAAACATTGCAAGAATTAAAAAGTTTCAACATCTGTTCTTTTGAATGATGCTATGTAAAATGACAATATTTTCGGTACTATAGCTTTTTCCGTATTTATACACTTACTAAATGAGAAACTGTAACGCTTCTTATATCAGTTATTAAGCAGGATCATAAGAAAACCTCGAATTTCTACTTACGATCAAATGGCAAATGATCACATACATTTGAGATAACGCACTATCTTGAACTCTACACTACACTATTATTCAAGGTGGAGGGTACATTATTTCTTTTCTCATCTTTCTTGGATTATATTGGGTTGATTATATAACGTTGAAGAAATGTAAACTGCATCACACATTGCAAGCAATTCTAATGCTTCCCATCAGAGCGTCCACTATATGATGCTATATCTATCTTCTAACTATTAGCTTTCTACTGCGTTAGGGCTTTTAGTGCAGACTCACCCCCTCCCTCCCTATCTGTATTCATTCTACACGACTAGTGTTAATGGAATCCGAGTTTGAACATTTCCGTTCACGAACAACGCGATCTTAATTGCTACAGCGTGACCCTTAGGAATATACAGTAGACTCTTAATAATTCAAAGTTGGAGGGACCAATGAAAAACTTCGCATTATCAAGAGTATGAATTATCAAGAGGGTAGAAAAAATTCGCATAATATACGAAGAAAATTTTTTTCTTACACATTTAAATTTGAAAACTATGTAATAAAACAACATTTATGCATATGTATAACATTATTTTAAGAAGTACATATTATACATTAAAAATAACCTATCTAACATTTCTGAACCTTTCTGAACACATGTATAGCAAGGCCACGTGTTAAAGGAAATATATGGACGGCTTACAACAAGTGCGGCTGGTCTATTGTCCACTTAAAGAAGGAAAGCAATAAAAGTGTCTTTTTGCTTGAGGAATCGGGAAATACAAATAAGGGATGGGAGACAGATGGTCATCAAATGGACTACGTTATAGGAGAGACATTCAGAGACAATACAACACAAAACATGTAAGTTCCAACCTGTTTGCTACAAGACTCTACATGATTGTGAGTGTTCGAATTGTGGAGGGTTTTGTAAGATAACTTCGAATTATAGCGTGTTGTAGTTAGGCCATCCACAGATTTTACTTCGAAATATTGAGTGTACCAAAACGTATTGCTTTAGTTCGAAATATTAAGAGTTTTTCTGGAGACTGAGCATATACTTCGAATTATTGAGAGGTTCGTATTATCGAAGGTATGAATCACCGAGAGTCGACTGTATGTGGAAAATATATTTGATGATTCGGTGACGTCAGCTGCATGAAAATATGCGTCAGCTAGTTCTTAAAATAGTAAGGATGTGTGAAACAGAGAAGCTGTAAGAGAAATTTTATTTCGAAAAGTTTAAATTAAATCACTTAGACGTATTTCCTTCAAATTTCAATTTGCGTAATTTCGATAAATCTGCTAAGCAAATGTATGAGTTGAATATACTCTTAATTGTTTTCCTGTTGTTTATTTTTGGTCCAATATTGAGTAAAAAAGAATGTGCATTGTATTTATTAATATTATAGAAGAATTTTTTAAAAAATAATATCATTTGAGAATGATATTTCTTGTCAATAGTTCATCTTTAGAATACGCACACTCTCTTAAATCTTTTGCTTTATTTTCATCTGTTTTTATATACTTTCTCTTTCCGAAAATGGATTCATCAGTCACTAATGAATACGTTCCCGTAGTTGGATTATATCAGTTTTGTGATGACTTGATCGGACAGATTCGATACGATGTTCAGAGAAAACAAAGCCCGACAATTATAGGGGGGAAATAAATAACGTTGAATTTGTGTGAATTCGATTGCGTATACGTAACAGCACAAGAATTGAACGGAGATATTGTATTTCATAATTAAAAAACGTTTTACGTATGATGATATCTTAGTTTTTAGATAAGAACAGTTCCATTAGCCCTTAGCTTACAATTCGTTACATAAGATTCACTACTGCGAAATGTCTATAATCTACGAAGACTATTTTTTGCGCAAAGAAATTAGAGGATGCCGCAAAATAACGTGCATTACATAATCATATGCTATCCTTATGTAAGGTGGTTGTAGCATGTTCTCATACAGTTACAACAATGTGTTTCAAAATATCGGGGAATGGAATTTTATTACGATCAAATTGTTACATTATGGTTAAGAAATTTCAATTTTTTTTTAGTTAATACCACATTAGAACTATACAAAGGTTGATCTCTTAGTTAGAACTATATAAAGAGATGAATCTCTTAGTTTTGATTAGTGATAAAACCAAAAAGATACCTGAGCAATAATTTCGCTCTAAAAAATTCCACTCTACACCATAGTGAGCAGAGGAGGATTAAGGTAGTTGGAGGCCCCTGGCGGTAAAAGGTTTGAGGCCCATGGCCTTAAGAGTCGAAAACCTGAAAGAGTGAAAAGAGAGTCGCTTTCTTTAAATTCTCAAAATAAAATGTATTGCTATAATAAAACTCATCGGCTAAAGGAAAAATCTGAACTGTACATAAAAAAAAATTTAAAACCTCACTTAAGAGCTTACAGTTTTTCTATACAGTTTGATTTCTCTTTCGCAAATTCATCAATTATTTTTACCATGTCTATTTTGTCTAAAACATTTTATTCTGTATAGAATATGCCATGTTGTTCAATTTGTCTTTTCTCCCATAGTACTTCTTAAATTATTTTTAACACGTTTTAAAACTAAAAAAAGATCATTCACCTGATGCATTCGATATCGGATATAGTTAAAAATATTTTCAAAAGTATTTCTACATTAGGATTTCTCTTGCAGCTCGATAAATTTCTAGCGGGGGTTTCATTGTATCTTTGTTTTCTTTTCCTTTCTCATTCCAAGGTGGCGTGATTGGTTTGTCGCTGGCCTTTGCACTCATCAAGCTTGGGGCCCCTGGCGGCCGCCAGGTCCGACACCCGCTTAATCCTCCCCTGGTAGTGAGTCACTCTAAGGTTCAGATCCATTTGATGCATAACGGTTCTTATTGCACGCAGCGGATATTTTAGTGGAATCATGAGCTAAATATGTGCCTCAAACTTGTTGTTTGCGGTGCCGCAGGGACTGGGTTCGAATCCCGGAGAAGGCATGGATGTTTGTGTTGTAATCCTTTCTTCTGTCTGTGTTGTTTACCCCCGTGTTATACGTTGCGTGGTGCACGGGGTTTATAAATGTTAAAAAAAAAAAACTTGTTGTTTGTTGTTGTTGTTTCTAATCCCTCAGAGATCTAGCGGCAGCTACATCAGATCCATGATACCGCGAACTCTAGCGAAGTCAAGCACCAGTAGAGGACTTTCATGAACATCCGCCAGAGCGAACCCCAAGCAATCCTCGAACTTAAACATAGCAACTGTCGCATATGCTACGAATAAATTGGTTGCGTTTTGCAGTTCAAATATCAGTCCTTATTTCAGTTTTGAAATGTTTATTATTACGACACAAGCACACATAATAGTAAATATTAGTTTAAAAAAACTTCTAATTGTGGGTAGGCACACTACCGATTTCGGGGGGCTCCGCGAAAACTCTTTACAGACTAAGTGAATTCCCCATCGATTAGGGAAAATTCATCAAATTTCCCATTAGGGATTACTGTGGAGGAAGTTGCCACAACAACCATGAAACTCTTGTCATGATCTTTTTACTATTTAATGCCATTGCATGAGATCTTGTCATGATACATTTTAAAAGAAATGCATATTTTTGTACAAAAAAAAATATTTCCATTTAAAAAAAATAGAAATGCATTTGAGCTTTTATCAAATCCAAAAATGTTTTCCATGACCTTGAAAAACGAGCAACGTGAGAATTCTGGTGCTTCAACACGTCATTGACTATTGAAAAACAAACACGCTGCGAGAACGAATGTCTAGTGAGAAATCTGTTGTGTGAAAAAGAAGAGGAGAATGTAAAAGAATGGTTCTTTTTCATTTGTGTTTTACGCGCCATGGTTGAGAAAAACATTTGTTTTAATATTTTTTTTCTAGCCAGCTTTACACTCCAGCTAATTCTAAATTATATGCTAGAATGGAAAAGTGTGTGTGGGGGGGGGGGCAAAAAGTCAGCGATCAGCAAAAGTGGAATTTTTAAAAAAGTACAAGTGAAAATCGAATTTTATTTTGTTTACAATTTTCCATAATTCTCTTTTTGAACAATGCTATGCTCTTATTGAACATTCTTAAAGAATAATATATAAAAAACAAACTCTTTTCTTAAAGAAATTACAGTATGAATGGTTGTTTATAAATAATTCAATGTAAAAATAGTTTGATGGTACTTTTTCACGCAGTAAAAAAAAATACTCTTTGAAGCAAATGGATCCTTTATCAAATTAAAAATTTAAATAATTCTCACACACAAAGCTATGTAATAAAAAAAATTACCTTGTTCATTTCTTTCACGCGAAAAAAAATTAGATTGATTTTACTTTTCATAACCACAGAAATATTCGTAAGATTTCAAACTGTTGATTATTTTATTTTCTTTTTACTTGAACTTATGCTACTCCAAAGACACAGAAAGATTCTTTTTTAAAGACTTCCCCGCATATTTAAAACCTCACTTAAGTGAAGAGAACGACACCTAACTGGCACCTTTCTTCAAAGTCACTTCATATGAGAATTTTAAAGCTTCGTTCCAGTGGCGTAGTTACCGATGGGCTAGGCGGTGCCGTGCACCGGGGCCCTCAAGCTCGGGGGAGGGGATGGGACCTCGAACCCTGAGTACCAACAAGCCAAACTTGCGATAATTTCTCCCATTTTTAAGATATAATTTAAGAGACTGTAAAAAATAACTATAATCATGGCAATTCAGTTGAAAATAATTTTGAACTAGTAGGGAACTACCCTAAATTATTTCCACTATTTGTTTTGTGTAACGGACTTTACTTATTGAAAAGTTAATATATTTTCAATTTTTCTTCATTTTTCTATAAACTGTTACTTGAAAATAAATTACTTGAAAGGTCCATGAAAAATCTTACTATACTTATTGAAACATTTTTAAAAACACACACAAGAGGCACAATATCCTTCCTGGCTACATTCTAATTTTAATAGCAATATGATTCACAGTAAGCTAGTTTCTCCTATTTCAATATTTCGCAATCTTCTCATATCTGCAATAGACTAAAGTAATTTTGTCCTCTCTCCTCTGCTCTTTTGTAAAGGTTTTTTTAAAAGAAAAATTTAAAAATATTGTTTTATATTTTCTTGTTCATGCATATTTTTTGTATCATTTCCTGTCTATCTCTGTGGACCATTCTGTAGATCTAAGCCCTCTGGTGGGTGAGTTCAATCCTCCCAATAAATAGCCAGGAATTCTCCAACGACGTTTTTACCACGCAGCATTACGTTTATCCTTCCTTTTAACGTCAGTAAGTACTCGAACACATACGAAATGCATTGCATTAATTATAAAACTGAAATTAGAAATAAAAATAAACAAGTAATATAAAAAAAATGGTAAGTCAATTCCTACTTAGATCAACAACAAAAAAATTATTTTAGTTGCTTTTTATTAAATAGTTACAATTTATTAATATGTATATACATATGACAGGATCACACACAACAATAATTGGCAATTAATTTTTATTAAATATCATTAAAGTATCGTATTGTCATCCAAAACCATCGTGTATATAAAATTTCAGTTCAACTGTTCAGCATTGAACGTGAGGGAAAAAATATAAATATTTTAAAGGTTTGACCCAAGTCGCTAAAATGGTCGCTAAGTCACCTAAAATGATGCCAACGTGGCTGTATTTGTAATTCTTTAAATAATTTAATCCATTAATTTTCTTAAATTATAATTAAATTACTGTATTGTCATCCAAAATAAGCGTGTATATAAAATTTCAGCTCAATTGAGTGCTTGAAAATGCATTTTATTAACGATTGAAAATTTGGACAAGATATATATAGAAGTAAGTAAATAAATATATATACAGAGAGAGAGTGAACTAATGATAGGAATTAAAAAATAGCATGATTTGTCAGCACACCAGGTTTGGCTGAAAAAACCGGTTTTCGACACCAACTTTTGTCAGTGTTTTAACAGTTACGTTGTTACAACAATGGAGAAGAATCTAAATTGGCGACGAAAACCAGGGATTAATTTAATTAACCGGTAATTAATTAATTAATATTTGAAAAACTGTATTAATGCCAATTGTCATCCACTACAAGTTTAAAAATGTATTTGAACTCAATTGGATGAAAGAAAGTATTTTATTAACGACTGAAATTTGAACAAGATATATAAATAATTATATATAGATATATGGAGAGAGAGAGAGAGCTGTTGTGTTGTGTGTTTCTAATGCCACCTGTCTGACGGTGTCAGATCTAGGCCCACGATATTCACCATGGCATTGGGCTAGATTGTACGCCTGTCGTTAGCTATAGATTTGAGCACCATGCAGGTGACAATACGATTTGGCTCGGTTCCACTCCAAGTTTAAGGGAGAACACCCTGGGGGTGATCAAAGGCCTCCCATCTCAATTCCCCTTCCACCAAACTTGCAGCTCGACTGCTATTTAGTGTACCCCCATGCCGCGAAGGCACTATACATTTACAAACATCCAAACCTTCTCCGAGATTCGAACCCAGGCCCTACGGCACTGCAGTTAGCATCGGCCTAATAGTAGGGAATTGACAAACACGTCAATAAGTTGTTGATAGAACACATCAGTTTTGGATACTGACCCGAATAGCCTTAAAATGTGTTCTATTAATGTACGCGGTGGGGGGGGGGCATGTATAAAATAATGTTTTCCAAATCCTTCTTTCGAGCATGATGTTAAAACTCCGATCAGTTTCTCAAAAAAAAACTCTTTAAGGCTGTATTCGCTTAGTGTTAAACAATAGCACCCGAATTTGGAATATTTTCTTAAGGTACAAAAGAACTAAAACATTAATATTAGAATCTGGTTTCGTTACCCTATAAGGAGCAGCATATTTTAGCTAACTCCTCATTTTTATGTCAGTTGATCCATTTTTTCTGGTATGAAATATCTTTTGGAATTTTTCTCCAATACCATCACGCAGCGTTTTTCAAAATGTGGGGTGCACCCTCCCTAGAGGGGCATGATAACCCTACGTGGGGGGCACTAGCATATCGTGAAGTCAAAAATTAAATATTTAAAATAATTACCATTTTACTGAGAGAGAGAGAGAGGAAGCAAAGGAAAATATACATACAGAAATAATAAAAAATAAAATACACATTCACACTGATATAATACACTTATAAATGTATCAGTACTACACAAAGTATTTTATAATTAATTTATCTATACTAAATAAAAATAAGTTTTGTAATTACTAATGACTACTCCATGGGCTTGTCATATACATAATTTAATACTTACCTTGATAACTTGAACGGTTTATAATTAAAGTTGTATTGTAGCATTAACATGCCAAAGTACATTATTATTGCATTCAATGCATTGTTATAGTAGGAGAAGGGGCGATAAATTCGCTGTTTCCAACTTTTGCTTTTTGCGAAGCTTTCTCTCTCTCTCTCTCTTTCTCTCTCACTTGAAAAATTCATACGCCTCCAATAACAAAGTGCATGGGTAAGCAAAATGCACCTGGGAAATAAAAAGTGGTTAAACGCACTCATATAGGATTTTTTTTAAATTGTGAATAACTTTTTGAAGAATCTTAGTAATTAAACATCTTAACAAATTGTGAAATTTTATCAAAATTTTATAAGTAGAAACAATGAGTATAAGTCAAATGGAAGTTTTGAAATCAATGGAGAACACATATTGCATTTATTAAGTGATCTTCATGAGTGTAGCCCATTGTGTGTGTGGCTTCTGAAGAATTAACATAAAGATATTAAGAGCAACAGCAAGTCATACAATTCCTACTATTAGCTCACTCTCTCTCTCTATATATATATATTTATATATCTTGATCAAATTTTCAATCGTTAATAAAATACTTTCTATTTATCCAATCAAATTCAAATACATTTTTTTAGAATTGTAATGGATGACACTTGATGATCTTTCAGTTTCTTCAGGTATTAAGCCATTAATCCTCGGTTAATTAATTAAATTAATTACTAGTTTTTGACGTCAACTTAGATTCATCTCCATTGTTGTAACAATGTAACTTAAAACAATGATAAAAGTTGGCGTCGAAAACCGGTTTTTCAGCCAAACTCGCCAAACTAGGTGTGCATTGTTAAAACAATGCGGACAAATCATGTTTTTTTTTTCAATTCCTACTATTAGTTCACTCTCACTATATATATTTATATCGTTCAAATTTTCAATCGTTAATAAAATACTTTCTATTCATCCATTCAAAGTAAGAATTGACTTTAAAATTTTTTTATTATATTACTTGTTTGGTGTTGTGGTCAAGAAGCCATAATAATTTTAATTTCATACTTTTAGCGTGAATCAAGCTAATGAAATAGTCTTTAGATAAAAATAAATATATTTTTTTTTTTTTTACATTGAGTGAGTTTTAATATGTGTAGTGTATAACGAAACGTTCTAATAAAATATAGGGTACGATTTAAGAGAAAGTGTGTATTTCTTTCCCGGATAATCACGAGGAAATGTTTCGCACGAGTTCGTCGGTAATCCGAGTGTGGAAGGAAAGTCAAGGTTACGGGTAATTTACGTTAAAGAAAGAGAAAGAGAGGAGATTTCGTTCCTAAAAAGTAGCCATCTCACATACTTGGGGTTTGGGAGGCATTATATATATATAAATCCTCTTTCTCCGAACGGGCGCAGACGTTATTTCCGCGAAATAAAGAAGGATTCTCTCTCTCTTAATTGATGATGAGTGCTATTGATTGGACGTCGCGGACATTTCGGTCAAAGAGTCAACATTCGCGCTCGTCCGATCTCAACCTGTCGTGTTTCCTACGCCATCTGGAAATGTATACGCAACTAAAGGGCACTTGTTCTATCGCGAATGAATACACATTTAAGTATCTGTAAGTGAGTTTTGAAAAAAATTAATTATAATTTTTAAAAAACTAAAGAACACGCTTTTATACTGAATCGAACTAAAAAGTAAAACGCACCCACTCTCCCCTTTCTCACATAAAGAACACTTTTTTGTTTATTCTAATTCTATTAACCGCAGGCGTGTTTTCAATTTTGGGGTTATACCTTAGTCTTTTAATCGCCAAATCTGGAATTAGTTGGAAATTCGGAAAGTATACGCAATTAGTCGCCAATTCTGAAAATGGTATACGCAATTAGTCGCCAAATCTGGAAATAGTATATGAAATTAGTCGCCAAATCTAAAAATCCTTATTCCTGAGGATCCTAATCAGGACAATGGAACAAAATTATGAAATTATTGAATTGTCATCGGTCCTTTACAAGTGTGCGAAATTTCGAATTAATTTGACCTTTTTAACTGGGTGAAAATCGAGTTCCAAGATTCCGTTACATGCAAGTGAAACTTATAAAAGCGTGTTAAAAAGAGAAAAAATTCTTTGTAATATATCTTGAATTTTAACAAGTATTAATAATGAACTACTAAAACAGTGACTCCCAAAGTGGTCTAGATCGACCCCCCAGGAGTCTCTGACGATCTGTAAAGGGTCCACGTCAGCGAAAAAATAATTTTGGGGTCCATGAGGTGTAAATGGTGATCTATGGTAATGGTTCTCATTAAACCAGATCCCGACTTCAATTTTAAAAGAAAACTTAAACAAGTGGAAACCAGATTGTACTTATTTAATGGATTTACTTACTAAATTTAATGAGGTAAAGTTGCACAGTTACAAGGTGACAGAATAAATTTAATCAAAACAAGGACCATCCTTTCAGCGTTTCTTGCCAGAATTAAGCTAAAGGAGTATACAGTACAACGTCGTTTATCAGAATCAATTGGATCCGGACACCGTTCAAATACGCGATTGTTCGGATAACCGAAAACCGAATGCGATCTATGCATTACATGATACCGGACACTATACGAATATTGAAAATCATCCCATGCGGGAACCGTGCTTGAAGAAAAAGCAAAATAGGTGCAAAATGTCGCAATTTTACCTTGATTGAGGAAAATTATCGCTTATTTTTCGCTGTACCATTGTACACCTTCGTTTTTTCCGCAGCAGCTTCGTTTTTCCACTAATTCTCTCTTGAGCAGTAGTAGTTGAGTAGGACATCACTCTGATTGTAGTTCGTACCACTCCATAGCTGTCTCTAACGCAGAAAACGCGTCAGCATTTGATGGATTCTTGCTACTTTCGTTGTTGTTGTCCTCGTCTTGATCCGTTTCATCGTCAACAGGGTCGGATTCTTCTTGCACGGAAGTCACAATCTCGTCATCATTTAACATTTGAAATCTACCATCTTTTGCATTGCATGCCATCCAGGTTTCTACATCAACAAAACTTAATGAAAGAGTACGCATACACCCTCTCACTTGGAAACAAATTGGCCTAATATTCCTCGCAGATGTTTACCAAATCACACAACTGAAATTCCCCAACTATCCCTCACCTTGGGTTCTCCATCACTTTTGGCCTCACGTGAAACAACTGTTGAGCATTGCACTGTTCGAAAACGTATCCGGACTTTGGTCCTGCTTTTGATGTTCCGGATAATAAACGTTCGGATAAACGATGTTCTAATGTAATATTATATGTCGCGAATTTTATTAGTTTTTTTAATTTGTCGCAGTCAATCTGCGAGGAAAATTACGTTTTAACCAACGTTCAATATTGAAATGCCTTCTATTCAAATTTTGAAACTACGTTTGAGAGTGCTTTGACTATATATATATGGTAATGCCTTAATAAACAATGAATTTATGCGGGATCTCATTGAAAAAGCAACAGCAAATTTCATATTACAAGTAAAACTGATCCGAATGGGTACTCACGAAGATCTTAAAAGTAAAGTTTAGAAATGGATGTCAGCCATTTTCACTTTAAGAAAACATTCCTATTATTTATCCCGATTTATGAAATATCGTGAGAAAGTTTTTAATTGCTTTTCCTTGTGTTGGAATTCAGCATGGTTTTAAATATCTCAGGGGGAAAAAATTTACACTACTGACCAAGGAGAATTAGAGTTATACCTGACAAGATTGATGCCTAATGTTGAAAATTTGTTATTGAAGCATCCGATTCATCTCTTTCATTAAAAAGCATTTGTTTGTTGCTCAGTTATTTTATGTAATATTTGTTTTATGTGTTATGACGTAGTCACAATGGAGATATCGCCCCTATTCATGAGGAATTTTGCAGCTGGGGAACACGTGGCATTGTGCTTTGTCGGACAGCTGGACTGTCGGCGACGGTGTGACTGGCTAACACTATGGGCAGGGCATCACTGCATTATTTTCCATTCATAGGCAGTGATTGTCAGTCTTGAAAGGCTGACGCCTCGGCAGATGGCATCAAAGGAGGAAAAGGAGGCGAGATGGTTCAAGTACCAGATGTCAGCCAAGCCCTTGTCGTCGGGAACCTTTGAGAGGGACCGGAACTTTGGTTATCTCTGCACGAATGGAGAACGTGCAGGACCGAGGTGCCGGGTGCAAAACCTTGAGGCCGGCCAATGGGGGTTGATGAGGGGCGTGGAGTGGACCCGCCCCTAGAGTTTAAAATGGTCGACCCAGGAAAAAAGGGGACTCCCGATCGACTCCCCGGATAGATTCCCGAAAGAGAATCCTGCGGACGAAGGAAGAAGTGCGATAGCTCCCGATCGACTCCCACGATTGACCTCCGAAAGGGAATCGACGGTTCTAGGAAGAAAAGCGCGAGGCGAGGGCCTCCGGATTGACTCCCCCGATAGACTCTCGAGACAGAACCTGATGGACTAGCGTGATACACTAGAGCAGTGGTTCTTAAACTGGGGTCCACTGTGCCGTTCTAGGGGGTCTGCGAGGATTTTTCATCTGTTAAGATTTCCGTCTTTTACAGATTCTGAAAGGCCTCGTGGAAAAATTGAAAAATATGCCATCATAGACTGGATCACTACATTGTCCACAATAAAAATATTTACTAGAACATGTATTTTGATCAAGAATATTAATTTAGTTTTTTCATTGTTTGCAACTACATAGCTATTTCTAAAACGTTATATTTTTAAAAAATATATAGCTGAAACACGTGCAAAGATTAAGAACTGAATTGACATAGTGCGATAATACGATAACGATTGTATCCAACTTGATTTCCTAATGGAATTGCGCCTACAATATTTATTTATTAGAAATTAGTATTTATAATATTTATATATACAGGTATAATTAGATGTTCACGGTTTTCTTAAGGTATCCCACTACCCTAAAATCGTGAATTTGCCCGAAAATTCACATTTTTTTTATGATTTTATTTTATAGACCATCTTATTAACTTCATAAAAATTCCAAGTTTATTATTTTACATTCCCTAAAACAAAAACTAAAAGTGTTAGAGTAAAAGCAGATGCCATTACTTTAAGCAAAATGTCATACTTAAATCACGTTTTACTCGACATGTGTTTTTTTGAAAATTCTCAAACGGGGCCAGCGCGCGATGGTTCAAAAAAATTTGAAAATAATTAACTGAAATTTTTGTGTATGTTCTGTATAACAGTAGAAGTGTTTTAACCTACGGATTTATTTATCACCGTTTTATTACAAAATTTACAGTACCATTTGTGAATATAATCACTGTTTTTTTAAGCAATTTCATATAACAACTAAAATAAAGTGCTCTAGTTTTTGTAAGACTTAAAATATCTCTTATCCTGAAGGTCACTTCAAAACAGAATAACATAGCAACACAGCAGAATTGAAAAATTGAAAATGTGTTTATAAACTTTTGGTACAGAATGGGTCGCATTTATGTTATTTTTATAGATTTTTACCCACACATTTTAGTAATAATAATATCTTTTTCTTAAATTGTACTAAACAAATCTAAAAACAACAAAAAAAATCCCCATATCTCCATTTTTTTTTTAAGAAAAAGTTGTCGCAAGTAGTCGGATACCTTACAGGGAAAAAACTAAGTGTTGAAAAAGTCTGCCTAAATAGCAGAGGCAGTCTTTGGATTCGTGACGATTCTTTACATAACTGAACTATGTGTTGGGGGAATCAGGGAGGGGTGTTTACAATTTTGGGGGTTCATGATGTTAGGCTGAAGCACAAAGAGAGATCCGAGGTGATCGAAAGCTTAAGAACCGCTGCACTAGGGGTATTGGCGAAATGCCCAAGGGAACCGAAATCATCAGAAAGGGGTTTAGAGCTACAAAACGACCCCGGAAAACAGCCACCCCGCGTTCAGTCTTAATTAAACAAAATTTCTTACAGTAGCACACATTAAAGGTAATTTAACGAAATATCTTGGTAACGTGACATAAATGACACTTGAACTTGGCATTCCACGCTCCACACCACGCCAATGGAAGGACTTAGAGCAATAGCAGATCTCTACACGGCGGATTTTCGATTGCACCAGGACTCAGTCTCACGACACGGCAACGACGCAAGGCAACAAGTACATAAAACAGTTCTAATTTTCCGAAAAAATTTCATTCTGTTTAAATGCTTTCACAAAATCAGTAAGAGTCGTATATCAAATACTTTTCCAATTTTATTAAAAGAGCGCGTGACTGAGGAATCCAGTTCGTGACATATTGATCCTTCAATATCGGATTTCTTTCGCATTTTTTCAAGGCGACATTTTGCGATAAAAAGCGAACCGCGAAGACATTATCTCTTTTCTTTTTTTTTTAATTATTTTTAATTCTCACTTCTCTCCATTGATCTTCTGTGTTTTTTTTAGATCTTAAGATAATCAAATTTTATAAGTATAAATAATTTTTTCCCCGTTTTAACTCTCTCGCCTGCTTAAAATGTTAATCTCACTTCCTGAATGTGATGAAAATGTTCCTGAAAATAATGTTAAGCTCACAGTTTATTTTTTCTCATTAATTCATCCAAAATCTAAATTATGGGTACATATTTCAATAAAATGCTTATATATTCTTAATATTAAATCATATGGATGGCATCATTTGAACAGTCAGTGCAATATCAACATTGGGAAATAAATATTTACACGAGCGTATTTAATTATACATTGATAATATATTACATTGTATATTATGTTATATCATATATATTTACACTAGTGTATTTAATTATATATTAATAATGTATTTTATTGTATTATGTTCTATTGATATTGAGCCAACCATGGCCCCAACATGCAGAATCAAATCTTTATACGAGCGTTTTTAGTTATATATATGAATAATATAAATTATATTATCTGTATAATGTATTGATTGTATGTGAGCTGGAGAGAGAGAGAGAAGTGTTGCACTCCAACATCCTTTGGCAAACCCCAATTATTTTATTACTTTGCTTCCTCTAATTTCATTTCATTTTATACTCCTCTGCTGACTTTTCTCATTAAACAGATGACGACAAATCTTCTTTGAGTAATATTCAAAAAATCTATAAAGCAAGCTAAAATGTAAAGAGATTGAAATAAACTATACATAAGTTTTAAAAAAATATTATGCAAGAAGAGTGTTTCAATTATATTATTACTATGTGTATTACTAAGATTCAAAAGTTCGCTGCCTATTGTCATCCAAGAAAACTTAAGTATGTAGTTTAAGGAGTACCCCGCTAGAATTACATTCAACCATCCCTCTCCGCTTCCTTGTACATGATGTTTTCGTGCATGGCATGTGTTTGAACTGCGTGCACAAACATTTTATTCTGAAATCGTCATATTTGTTCTGCGACGGGAGAAACTTGTCTTTTTAAGAACAACACTGTTACATTAAATTTTGTCCCTTGTTTGGTGTAATGTCCGACTCTTTTACTTTCTCAATGCTTCTCAACGTCAACCTTTGTGTTAACAGTCAACAGAATTATCTCGCTTCTCAATACAATCAAAACCAAACACAGTCCGTCGTGTTAAAAAAAAACTTCCTAAAACCTGTCTCTTCTTGGTACCGCAAACCAAACCCTGTGTGTCGGGCTAAAAACAAAGGGACGCGCTTTCCTTAACACGAATTCGGGACAGCGCCTCAGTGCTCCAGAAGCCAAGGGACTATCTCTTCCCTTGTCCGTCTTGTTCGAAGGTCAACCACCATCTCTCACAAAACAGTAGCTCACCCCCGTAGATGAGAAGAATTGTGCCAAACATTCCATAATCCAACGTTAACAGTAGCCAGACACTACATTTGGGTAAAACACTTGCAGAGGCCTTAGAAATGTTAAGAAGTGTTTACGGTGAACAGGGACGTCTTAAGACTCTTTTAGACCTTGGGCCCATATGTAAAAGTAGGCCTAACCTGAAATCTTTAAAGGTAGACAGTATATAGCATCCATTGTCAAATACTCGTTCAAATGGCAATCTGAAACTAATTCATGTGCATGATTCACAAGTATCAAAAACCAAGACCAAACCGGCTCAATCGATGGCCGCATTTCGACTAAATAAGTCGAATAATTTCTCATGGTATTAAGCCTATGCCTATAGATGGAGAAAGGTCATCACATAGTTATACAATCTTACCATTTTTGTCAGTTTACATGCAGTTTGAAATTCCCTGTTTATCGAAGAATATGTACGGGAATAATGTTTGCCCATCAAAACTATACGGATCATGGCCTTATTCAGACAGATTCGAGAGCAAAACGAGGCCCCCACTGAGGGCTCAGCCCTGGGTTCGGGCCCAGTTGGCTCATGCCTTAAGACGTCCCTGATGGGGATTCTATGGTATGCAGATCGATGGAGAATGAATTGTATCAGCGTTTTTAAGAAGGTTGAGAATCGCAACAAAGAAAAAGTCACGATGGAGGAATTTTTTGATTTCGAAGGAATTTTTCATTTAGAATTTATTCCTGAGGGCAGAACAGTAAACAAGGAGTGTTACCTAGACATTTTACGTCATTTGATGGAATCTCTTCTTTGCAAACGGTATCAAATGTGGCAAAGTGGACAATGGTAACTTCTGCATAACAATGTATTTTCATATCGGTCCCAAATGGCAGGGACGTCTTAAAGCATGGGCCAACTGGGTCTTGACTTCGGCCTTAATGAGGGCCTCGTCTCGTTTGATAAGAAGATCATAATTCGAATAATGTCAAATGTGATTTCCTCTTGTATTCTTCAAAAAGCTGGGAATTTCGGAAGATATGTCAATTGGCTACATAGGATGACCGTCCACTTACAGGCCTAGGCCTACCACCATACACCATCATTACTCATTCAGTCAAAAGGCGGTAGTTGATCGAACTGGTATGTGTGATGCAAATGAAGCACATTTATTTGTTTCGGGTTATTGTTTGTATGAGTATTTGACAATGCCCAAAGTGTGACGCACACACACAAAACAAGACTAAATGTATTACTTGAAAAAAGAGTGAAGTCAGAAACAACTGTTTTGGTGACGTCATCCCACATACCTTCTCTATCCATGTGCCCAGTTTCGCTTTGACCGATCACACCAGTTTGGAGTACAGTGTTATTGCACTCTATGTATAGTTTACTTTTAAAGGTTATAGGTATGACTTACATTTGTGTAGGAGTCCAGGGCCTACTTTTGAGTTAGGGCCCAGGGCCTGTAGAAGTCTTAAGACGTCCCTGCCAAATGGTCACACATTTTCTCACCAGAACGGATACTTTGCTACATCCCGCTTATTTAACAAACAGTTTCCTGTGATTTTTACTTATTTTCAACCAATGACGTAACAGAGAATATTTGGGCTCCACCTGCAAATTCAGGTTTTGGGCCGCAAACAGGATCTTACAAAGGGCGTCCGTCAGGTTTTGGGTCCCCCCAGAATCTTGCCCCTCTCCTCGTGATGTAGGGGTTGCACGTTCTCCACTGTTTCCATCATTAAAAAAATATCTGCTAGGACGTCGCTTTTTGTCAACAGCTCAGCTAAAAGCTGCAATGCAAGAGTCCTTACGGTCAGAGACGTATTAAGACTTCTTAAGGCCCTGGACCTCTACGTAAAAATAGGCATTGTCCCTTATACAAAAGTAGGCCCCAACTATGATCATTAAAAGTAGACAGTACATAGCATACTTCGTCAAATACTAGTACAAGCAAGAAACCGAATCAAATAATTGTGCTTGACTTACAATCGCACAAACCGACTCGACCGCTTGCAGTTTTTGGACTGAATGAGTATTGATAGTGTATGGTGGAAGGCCTTGGCTTATACATGGACGACGATCATCACAAGTAGCCAGTTGACATATTGTCCGAAATTCCCAGTTTTTTGGAGAATACAACCGGGCAAAGCGTAGAAATTATTCACATCGGGATCTTATTAAGGCTGAGTCGAGAACGAGACGAGACTCCCCCTCCCCTTGTGGCCGAGACCAGTTGGTCCATGCCTTAAGACGTCCCTGCTCAGGGACATCTTAAGACTTCTTGAGGCCCTAGGCCCCTACGCAAAAGTAAACCCGGGAACCCTAAGCAAATGTAGGCTCTGGGACTTTGCGCAAATGTAGACCCCACCTATGACTCAAAAAGTAGACAGTACATAGCATACAACGTCAAATACTGGCACAAACCCGAAACAAATAAAGATGTGTGACTTTTAATCCCACAAACCGGCTCGATCGACTTCCGCCTTTTGACTGAATGAATAATTATGGTAGGCTTCAAAACAGGGACGACGGTCATCCCATGTTGACATATCGTCCAAAATTCCTAGTTTTTCCGAGAATGCAACCGGAAATAACATTTGACATTTGAAATTATTCGAATCATGATCTTATTAAGGCTAAATTTAGAACGAGTTGAGGCCCCATTCTGGCCAAGGCCCTGGGCCCGGGCCCAGTTGGCCAATGCCTTAAAACTTCCCTGTCCCTCTTTATTGCAAAAGATGACTTCCAACAGTGCTTCAAAAGATTGTACACACGTGCCCTAAAAGTATATTGATCGCCTAAGGGGATTATTTTGAAGATGATTGTACGTCGGTATTTATCAATCGTCAAGGTGAGGATTTTTACACTACTTCCTGGAGCTTTTCTGAATCCTATTATGTGCATATTTTTAATTTCAAAATGAACATGATGTGAGTTCGGAAAATCTTATACACAGAAAATAGCTCTACAGTTACTGAAAACTGCAAATAATGTTGTAGTTTTTATTTTCAGGACTTAATATACAAATAGAACAACTTGAATTTACAACAAGTTTTAGCTCATTTTTTTTCAGAGAAGATGTATGAATAGCCAATCAAATACTCTTTTCCACGAAACGTATTAAAATACAACAACAAATATTTCGAACGATGAAGTATAAAAAATTCATTTTACAATTTTAAAAAGAATAGACACAAAAGTAATAAAAACCATCTTCCTTAATAACAAGAAATGAAATAATCAATTTCAATAAAAAATTGCAATAAGTAAAAATAATTATTTTAAGGTCACACTTAAACAGATTAATAAAAATACAAGGTATCTTTACATCCTTACAAGTTACTGACATGAAAATTTAAATTGAATCATATCTGTTATACTTTATCCTGTGCTGTGTTCGCAATACTTTAATCTGAAAAGAAAGACGAAGCAATTTTTCATCTCAATTTATCAGCGCGTGAACTAGATAAAGTATCCTTTCTTTGCACATATTTAAATATTTTACATAATCTACATGAGAAAATGTTTAGGACAGACTCTGTAACTCAACAACGTTGCAAATCTTGTTCTATTCTTAAAGAAAGGTAACAAAAAATATATAAATGAAGGGCATGATTAAGAGTTATCTTTAGAACAAGATTTTTTTTATTTCGATTCTTTTGTTTTTAAACCTCGTTATCTTTGTGTACATCGGACCCATTGTGTAGACGACTCCTCATTCTTTCTTTCGTTTGAAACTGAAATAAAAAGAAAAACAGAGTTATAGCATACATATATTTATATATGTAAGCAAACAAAGGAAAATTTCGAAGTCATAGAATTGTTATACAAGGTGTGACACAAAAAAGCCGAGACCAAGTGTGTAGCTTTAAAAAAGAGTGGAGTTGGCAATAACTGTTTTGTCGAAGTCATCCTACACACCTCCTCTATCCATGCGGCCAGTTTCGCCTTAACCGATCTCGCGAGTTGGGAGTACTGCGTCATTGAGTGAACTCGTTCAATTGCATTCTACCGGGAAAATGTCAAATAAGCATCAAGTTTCTCGTGAAACTTAAGAAATCAGCCACGAAAACATTTCAAATATTAACAGAGGCTAATGGAGACTAAACTTTGTCTCGTGCAGAAGTATTTGAATGATATAAGAGGTTTTCAGGAGGAAGGGTCAGTATGGAAGATGATGAACCTCCTGGGCACCCAAGGTCAGCGATTGCAGACCAAAACATAGCTAAAGTTTGTGATATGAGTGGGTTCCCACTCACAACAGTGGTCAGACTGTTAATCAACACTACTACGTTGAAGCACTTAGAAAACTTCGTGAAAAAATAAAGGGGAAAAAAGGCCAGAATTGGGGAGTGATGGATGGCTGTTGCACCAAGACAATACACCCGCTCACACTTGTCAAGCAGTTTCTGACCAGCAAAAACATTACTATGATAGGCGTCCTCCTTATTCACCTGATTTCGTCCCATGCGACTTTTTTTTTCACTTCCTATTATTATTTCACTCTCTCTATATATTTATTTATATTTATCTTGTTCAAATTTTCAATCGTTAATACAATGCCTTTTAAAGCACTCAATTGAGCTGAAATTTTATATACAAGATTATTTTGGATGACAATACAGTAATTTAATTGTAATTAATAAAAATTTATTGATTAAAACTAATTATTCAAAGAATTACAAATACAGCCACGTTGGCATCATTTTTGGCGACTTAGCGACCATTTTGGAGACTTGTGTCAGAACTCTTGAAAAGGTTTTTTCCTCACATTTAAAGCGCTCAATTTTTCTGAAATTTTCTACACACTATTGTTTTGGGTAACAGTACTATAATTTGATTATAATTAATTAAAATTAATTGACTAAAATTAATTATTTAAAGAATTACAGATACAGCCACGTTGGCTTCATTTTTAGCGACTTGGGGTCAAAACTTTAAAAGGTTTTTTTCCTCACGTTTCAAAGCATTCAGTAGAACTGAAATTTTATATACACAATTGTTTTTGATAACAATACGATACTTTAAAGGTAATTTTTAAAAATTAATTGCCACTTAATGTTGTGATTCTGTCATACGTATATATATATTTATATTAATTGTAACTATTTAATAAAAAGTAACTAAGATAAATTTTTTTTTTTAATTTACGTAGGAATTGACTTAAAATTTTTTTTTTAATTACTTGTTTATTTCGTATAGTTGAATCTTGCTTAAAGGGAACCCATTTTACCGAAGTTGAAGAGGTCCGGACAAAAACGGAGAATCTCCTAAAGAACCTTCCAAAAACTCGCGGCAAAGGGCTTGTGGTACGCATGTCGTTAGCTGTAGCTTTGAGCACCACGCTGACGACAGTAAGATTTTCGGCTCAATTCCACCCCAATTCTGAAGGAAAACACCTTGGAGGAGGTTAGATGGTAAGCATTTTTAGAAAAGCAAATTAATCTATTCTTGGCTGTAAACCTCAAGATACATTGAAGGAAATTTTTATTGCTATCGGGACCGTGTTATCAGGATTTTTTTTTTGTACACTTCCCCAGAATCTTTCCTTTTTCAAGTGGATAATAGACCGGCCGCATTTGTTGTCAGCCGTCCATATCTTTCGTTTAACACGTGGCTTTACAATACGTGTATTCAGAAAGGATGGTCCACTAATGGGCAGAAGTGTGTAGTTGTTTATTTTGCGTCGAAGTGACATGACGATTTATGACTCTTCTGTATGACTTATAGCATGTGGCATCAAATAGGGCATGGACCAGACTGGAGCCTGCCTTGAAGAACCAATGTTGTTGGGGACAGTGTCTAAGGAAACGGAGTGCGAAATGTTTTTATTTCCAATGAGGAATTTTAGAGATTTGGATGGGGCGTGAAAGAGTCCAGTTGGGAGAGGTTAAGAAAGAATTTTTTCCTACTCTCTTGATAATTCAAAGTTTTTTACTGGTCCATCCAACTTCGAATTGTCGAGAGTCGACTATATTTATAACATATCGTGAAATAGCAATTTTAACCTTTTATTTTCAATTATCATCAGTTTAATGCGCAGGCGTTTATTTATCATAACTATTAGCTGCGAGAAAATTTGCTTAACAGAATCCTCCTCTCTATCTTACGAGTACATAGGTAAAAATTTTCTACATCTTTCTTCCATGCTTTTCATCAAAATGAGTGACTTGGCATAAAACATAACATAAGAGATCAGGAAGTTGAGAGCTTAGAGAATTCTAAACACCCTCAGATGGAACTGCTCGAGCGGGCATGAGGGGCCAGGTGATCATGCCGTTGGAAACATTATGTTCTCCACCCTAAGAGAAAAAAAGATACTTAAATCCATCTGTTTGTGAGGAAAATATTGTAACCCTTTGATTGGTTCAAAAATATACATTGGGAAGACATCTGTTCTCAGGTATGGAGTTAAATATTTCACGCATAGGTACTGAAGTGTGACAATCATTTTAGTAACCTAAAAATGGCTCTTTGTAGTGCCTATCTTCTTCTATCTCCTATCTATCCATATCTAGTTATGTACAATTATAAATATGTTTATTCGTGATTATTAACTAACTTCCATATTCCCTCGAAAAATTATTTTTTATGGAATATGGAAGTGTTAGTTAAGGGAACCAGGACATGCTCGGAAGTGAAAAATGCCAAAATTAAGACCCTTTGTTTATGAGACATATATCTTTTAAAATTTTCAATAGAGCTTGGATATCTTACGTTCTTAACAAAGATAATTTAACTATACTGTAGAACTACAAAAATAACTTTTTAGTTCAAAAGTTTTTTTTTTTTTTTCCTACTTAATTTAAGTAATACATAATTTTTGAGAACTCATAATACATACTTATGTTTAGGTACAATTTTTTAAAAAAGTATCTTTTTTTTATGCAAAATATTTTTTACACGTATATAAAACAATACACAAAAGACAGTGGACCTATTTTTTTAGTGAAAATTTAGTATAGTTTCTTTAAAAAAATTATGAAACTTTGATATTTAGAAAATTTTTATTTTGCTTTTTTTATGCATAAAACCATTTTTAAAAAGCTAGGCACTATTTTAATAGAAAAAAATTAGGTTCACTATATGCATAGGCATCTTATATAGTGCAATAATATCTGATAGTGCAATAGTTTTTTTTAAAAAATGTACCTAAATGCAAAAAAAAATATGCTTTTGAAAAAAAGTGAAAAACTAAGGGTCAAAAGGGGCGTGGTCATTTGTTTATATTTTTATTTTTCATATTTTATGGCTATTTTATCAACAAACATATAAGCATTATACATTTTTAGGTTCAGAAAAATATGCACAATTTTTTAGAACTAAAATTGAAAAATCGATTTTTTGAAAGCATATGATGTCCTGGTTCTCTTAATAATCATGAATAACATATTTATAATTGTACATAACAGCTTTTAGTGAATTATAACAATATTACATTATATTAGTTTATACTTTAAAAAAATATATAGAAAGTTATTCACAACTATACATAAGAGCGACTCTATACATATAAAAAGTTTTCCGTGATACTGTAATGAATTTATTTACACTTAATCCCAGTTTAGACAAATTTACACTTATGATGACAATGGGGCTTTGAATGAACTAGCAAAAATAGTTAAACCTAACGATGTATTGCAAGTTTTACAGCCAATTATGAATAAAAATCCAAATGCTGAAAAATACAGAATTTCGTATGAAATTCAAAAGGAAAAGCAAGATCGAGAGTGTAGTCTGTGTTTTCATACAAGCCCTGAAAATCATTCAAGAGTTTATAATAAACTGTTATACAATGAAGTAGATGCGTCTAACAATTTTTCTATAAATAGAAAAATTGTTAGAATTTATCTGAAGAGTAAACAGGACTCTCAATATGTGAATTTTAACCTCATGCCTCTATTTTCCGTTGCTGAATTATGCATATAAAAAAGTTTTTCGTGATGCTGTAACAAATATTAAGTCCAGCTTATCCGGATCCCTGGGCGCCCAATGTATAAACCGGCACTTGCTTTGCTACAGCAGAGTCATACAACATCAGATATAATGAATTTAGATATTGCTAAATGTTACGAAGTACTCAAAATTATATATATATATATATATATATATATATCATTTCGCAAAAAATATCAGTATTACAACCGTATTTATTCGAATCTAAGTCGCCATCGATTTTAAGCACCCCAAATTCTCTACACGTTTTTGTGAAAAAATAAAAAATAGCGTAAAATGATTTATCGATATTCAATATTTACGAAATTTTAAAAATAATAAAAGGAAAACTAATAAGAAGTGAATAAATTAATTAATTTTTTTAATATTAAAAGCTTTCAAAAACATCATGAACCATCAAAGTATCACGTTCAATTCCCCCCCCCCCCCCCCAATTCAACGAAACTTTTCACCTTCGATTCTAAGCCGCACCCGATTTTCGGTAGCATTAACACAGAAAAACAGTGCAGCTTAGATCCGAATGCATACGGTAGTACTGGTTTCGAAAGTTAAAAATTAAGAAATTGCTTCAGAATGGAGCAGCGTACTTTAATTCCCTTTAATTGCATCACTGCATTTCGATAAAAAGCTTATTTTAATCTATACTAATTAGTATATCAACTACTTAATTGTCTCTTATTGTCTTTTAAAAAAAAGAAGAAGAGCTCTTACGAGTAGTTTAGTATTTTCAAAAGAAACGCCGTTCGAATTTAGTAAGAACACACAAATGATGGTGATTAAAATTTAATTCAAATAGCTGCTTCACAAAGATTACCCATAACACAAATTATATCCCCTAAAATGTTTTCCTTTAAATTGAAAATGGAAACTAATGCGAAACACAAGAGAAAAGAATTTAATCCCAGCCAACATTTTCCATTTATAAAAGAAATTTTTGGAAAATTAAAGATTGTTCACATTTTTTACTATAGCACTTCACACACACACACACACACACATTTTCCCCCTTGTCGAATCTCATTTCAACATTCGTAGAGCAGAAATTGAATGCCCGATGCCGCAGCAGTACAGTTAAAGGTAAACATGATTGGGCATGCGCAGATACGGTTAGTCCATCCGTGAGCCATAACAGAACAGCGAAAGCTATCTGCCGATCCATTTATGTCAGCTTGGCAACATTATCGCCACTTGGCAACTAGAGTTAAATTCAAGGGAATGCTTTTTTCCCTTCTACATTGGATGTTATGTAAACAGGAAAATAAAAATAAAAAATTCGTTACGAAACAAAGATATGAATGATCTTAAAATACGAAGGTTTTATGTAAGCCTTCTATGAGAGGAAATTCTTTACTGATAAGGAAAGTAGATTGGATGGTGTGTGAAGCGGGGAGGGGGGGGGAGATCAAATGAGGATCGTATCTCCTCACTAAAATTCTATGACTTCTTTTTTTTTAAATTTCCTTCAACGCGTATTTGTTTTCTTTCTTTTTTTTCTTACGCCTTGGCGTGAAATGAATTATGCAAACTGACTGGATCACATTCTCGAAGTGTTGATTGCAAATTGTTGCACAATACTACGTGGCGAAGAGAATAATTTAATGCGAACGCTGCGTTCTATAATGTTGCACATAAATATTGTTTCTTATCGCCAGAATGCATTAACCGTAAAAATGCGTTTTTGAAACATTTGAAGTGAAATACGCAGTTTCAAAATTTCATACATCTACTAAAAAATCAAGATAAGTGTTAAAGCTCTTTATTGACCAAAACATTTTGCAAAAGTAAAACGCCTTAGACGAAGTTCCGCTTAAAAATGTTATAAAAAATACAAATTTTTTTCTTACGAACACAGGCTTTAAGGTTGACAGCTTTTGAAAACACTGTAAAATTATTTGAAATAAAATTTTTCCTTTATTTCTGAGAAAATTAAATTGGTTTATTTTGTTAAGAAATATGAGTTTATTAATGATATCTTCACTAATTCATTTATTTCAAATTGCGTAATTTTTTTGTTTTAATCAGAAAATCTACATTATAAAATAAATTCCACTAAAAAATAAAAGGAAAAAAATTCCATGTAAAAAAAATAGTGACTAAAAACAGTAGTGGAATAATTTAAAGATATTGAGCAAATTTTTGTTAGAAACAGCATAGCACGAGACATAAAACCATTGAATAAAACAATAAGAATTTTTTTATAAAAGCTGGATAAAGATTATTTATTTCAGTTTATTCGTAATTGTCAAGCCCAGTGGCTGTGTAATAGCCTATCACGCTTCCACGTCATAGGTCCTGGGTTCAAAACCCCGAGCCGGGCACCGTTGACTCAGCCTTTCAGCCCTTCAGTGGGTCTATAAATGAGTATCAAGCTTGCTTGAGAACTAAACACTGGGGGCTTCACGTCAGACTGACCACCTGACAGAAACATCTGCTGATGCACCGCAGAGCCGAAAGTCACGAAAACTGATACGTCACAGAGGCCTTGGTCCTCATGGGCCGTTATACCACTGAATTTAGTTTAGTTTAGTAGTAATTGTGTATTGAAACACACAATTCAAGTTATAACCAAAAATGCAGAACAGTGGTGTCTTTCTGTGTATATGAATTTCTTCCTCAGTGGCTCGACATCCCAGGGTGTGCCTTCTCAAGAAGCCTTTTCCAAGCCAGCCTTCTTCCAGCTAGTTTTCTCCAATTTTTAATTCTCAAAACTAGGAGGTCTTTTTTTGGACATCAATCCATCTAAGATTTGACCTGCCTTTTCACCATGTTTCAAGTTTCAATTGGTTAGACATTAAAGACTTTTTTAGTGGTGCGGTCTTCGTCCATTCTGATTACGTGACTTGCCCACTTAATTCGTTGTAATTTGTTGAAGTCAACGAAGTCAGATTATATATATACATATAATAAGAGGATGTTTGTTGGAATGGAATCTTTAAACTGATGCTGAAGAAGTAGTCTTGAGATTAATTGAATCTGTTTATTATACATCTTGAAAACGTAAGACATTACAAGGACGATACAATACACTCACACACACAATGCAGCCGACTACATGTTGAAACACAAAAAACAGAAGCGAAAGAGGAAGTTGGTCACCAGGAATCTCGGTATTTATAGGCTTCTCAAATCACATGATCTGAGTGGGTGGATAGGTGTAGTTTAAAATACTCTCGTTAGGCGGCGGGCTAATTTATTACTAAAACGTTGGTCCTGAAGGGATGGACCATTGGTAGCTAAAAGTTATTTGAAAGGATTATATTACTGGGAATTATTACATATATATATATATATATATATATATATATTAGTGATAGAGATCTAAATTTAATCTTCTTCACCACGTTCCATTTTCCTGCATTCCTCCAAAAATAAATCTTAAAATCTTCCTTTCGTAGATACTTTTCATGTTCTCATCTATTCGAGAAGTGGACCAAGTTTCACATGCAAGAACTTAAAAGACTTTTACACAATAGAACTTTTCTTTTTCTTTGGATTAAATTCGATTTTATACATTTTTGTATTCCTAAAGACATCTATTAGCCATAGTAATTCTCTTTTGAATTTCAGTAGTATCGTTTCTATTGTTAATTTCAGAAGTGCATTTAAATAAACATTCAAAAATTTCTACTCTAAAACTACTTATTTAATCACATTAAATATAAATCATTCCTAAAAAAATAATGTAATACTAAAATGTGTAAATAACTTTAAATACCCAAAGGAGTTTTTTTTTTATGTGATGGAATAATTATATATATCATTACAAACATTATCGTAATTTTGTTTCTTTAAAAAAATAGTTAAACTGTGTTCATTTAAAATGATTTAATATTGTTGTGAGAAAAATTTGGACGGATGTTATCAAAATAATGAAAAAAGATATAATCTTTAGAAGCAATATATAATTAGTGCCGTGAAAATTGTTTTTGTAACTATGTTTAATAAATCTTTTGTGATGGGCCTTCCTAACATATTCTTAGATATTGTTAGAATATTCTTCTTAGATATATTCTTGGAGATATAGTCATTAAATATAATTCCTCGCATATTCTTAGATTAATTTCTTAAATCTTAAAATAATTCAAACACTAAATACGATCAAATTGCTAATTTAATGTGTCTGATGCCTATTCATGTCAAAAATATTTTAATGTCTCAAAAACAAAAAAGAATAATTAAATTCTTCATGAATGTTATATTGAGAACATGTGGCAGGATACATCTTTTTAAAAAAATTTCAAACTGAGACAGTCAGTGATTTTACAAATCAATTCTGTTTGGCAGAAATTTCAATTTTATCCAAAAAGAAAAGAATACAAGCATTTGAGGAATCATTAATTTTAACCTATTTTTCTTTTTTTACGAAACTTTGTTGAAATCTAAACTAAAGATTTGAGTCATCTATTCGGCATTGCAAAATATCCGAGGAAACGCATTAAAGAGGAATGCAACACATATCGACTACCGAATTTTCAGCGAATCTCGCACGATTTGGCGACGCAACCTTCGCCAAGTTGTTCTCACCTCTTTCATCTCCGGAGATTCATTTCGGCGGGAAAAAGATCTCCACGTGGCGGTTGTGACGTAGCGGCTGATGATGATGTCTTTTGAATACTCCGCAAACATTGAACTCGCAGGAAGTAATCACTGCTTTGTTTCCTTTTAGGGCGTTCTTTTATTCGATTGGATGTACTGTCCGCATGTACAGGAGGGGATTTTGATTCTTCAAATCGAAGGAATTCTTTAAAATTTTTGTAAAAATATATCTTTTGTTTGCGTTTTTTGAGTTTGGAAGAAATATCTGATTAATAGATGACTGAAATTTAAAAAAAAATATTTTATTTTAACATTTGGGTAACAATTTCAAGAGTGAGAAATAAAACAAAATATATAAATATAACTAAGAAATAAAATTTAGAAATAATTTTGTTCATTTGTTAAACGTTTGAAAAATGAGGAATTTAATTTCAGACGAAAAAAATAAATTAAATATATATTTAATTGCTCGCTATTGCAAACAAAACCATTCTCATTTTTTATGGAATAAAAAAATAAATTTCAGAATACTGTGAAAGTTAAATTGTTTTCATCCATCACAACATGTATTACAAATCAGAATTTTTTGAAAAATATTACTAAACAATCAGAAATATACTCTTAGTTTATTTTTATAATTTTCTATATATTTGTAACTTTTAATTATTATTTGTATTTTTTAATTTTTCAAAATCTTTTGCTTCAATTAAATTAAAAAATGAAGTGGAAATGAAGAAAAAAGGAATTAAATTTAAACTGATTTTTAGTTCCCAATCTCGTGTAGCTTTAAAATGCGACATCAATCAATGTGTGTGAATCAATAAAATATTATAAATTTTCCTGTTGAGAGAGAGAGAGAAAAAAAAATATATATTCATAAAACATTCTTGTGCGCAAGTTAGTTTTTATAAAACTAAAGCCAAAAAAATTTGGTAAAAAAAAAAACTTTAAAATTTTTTTTAAATTATACTTATTGATTTTTAAGTCTTTTTAACTTTTAATTTGACTTTCCTTTTGGTGTGGAAAAATACAACATGAAATTCTGACTTTGTAATGTAAAAGTAGATTTTAAAAAGGTTTTCAATTCGATAAAGAAACAGCATTCCGTTCCATTACAAAATGTGCATGACACATGGCATTTTATTCTGTCTTCTCATTGAAATTGAGAAATGTGTTTTATTCCTTTACCCATTTCTTATTAAAATATTTTTTTTAAGTTCCTATAAGAGCAGGTGCTTTTAAAAAAAAATTAATTCTTGTTCCTTATTTCCTGTCTAACTAAAAACTTATTTCACCTGGCTATTAAGGTATCCAACTACTAGCGACAGTTTTTTTTTATAAAAAAAATGGAGATATGGAGAGGGTTTTAGATTTGCTTAATACATTTTAAGAAAAATATGCTAAAATTAAGAAAATAAAAACAAATAATTATTACTAAAATGTGGGAAAAAATCGGTAAAAACAAACAATAGCATAAACGGGCCCATTCTGTACCAAAAGTTTATGAACAAATTTTCAATTCATTTTGAAATGACCTTCAGGATAAGAGATGTTTTAATTTTTACAAAAACTAGAGAACTTTCTTTATCTTAGTTAATATATGAAATTGCTTTAAAAAACAATGATTATATTAACATAAGGGACTGAAAATTTTGTAATAAAATAGTGATTAATAAATCTGAAGGTTAAAACATTTCTACTATTATACAGAACATACACAAAAAAATTCAGTTAATTATTTTCAAAACTCTATGAGCAATCGCTGTCCCCGTTTGAGCATTTTCAAAAAACCACATTTCCAGTAAAACGCATTTTAAAGTATGACATCTTGGTTAAAGTAATTTCATCTGCTTTTTCTAAAATACTTGTAGTTTTTGTTCTATTCAACGGAAAATAAAAAACTTGGTATTTTTATAAAGTTAATAAGATGGCTTATAAAATAAAATCATAAAAAAATTTGTCCATTTTTGGCAAAATTCACAAATTTAGGGTAGTCGGATATCTTAAAATTTCATATTGTCAGTGTTTCTTAAATTTAAAAAGATACAAGTGCTATTAAATGCATGTCATGTCACCAACGCTATCTTCAAATAAATATAAGAAAAACTTTTCATTTTTATAAGGAAAAACTTAAATATAAATATATGGAGCAAAATAAACATCTGGGGGAGGAAAAAAGTAAATTATGAAGTGTTTGCGACCATGCAGATTTTCAAAGTTTTCAAAACGTTATATATAAAAATGGCCCCAGGGTGTTCATAATTTCCTTTTTTAAAACCACCTATAAGACTCGCTTTTTCTGGAAAACCAGAAAAGAGATCGTAAAAATTGTTCATACATGGAAGGTAGGTTTCTGTTTTCTCTACGTGGTTGGAATGCAAGAAAAATTCGAAATAATATTTAAATTCTTACAAAATATTCGATTTTTCTCAAATGTTTTTGCTATCTGTATTCTATGCTGAAATTGTTTATATATATATACTATTTGCTTGGTGACAATTCTATCACCAAGCAAATTGACTTCATTTATCTTTTCTGGTGTTCTAAATTCCACACTTTTCTGATAAGCAACTAAACTTTATCTTCCAATTCACAGCAGATTTGCCGCCACCGCGTTTTGGAATGGGTGTTTAGGGGGAATATTTGATAAGTAAAAGAATAATTTTAATCAAATACCTTATTTTTACATTTGGTATAAAAAATTGTTCGAATATTTTTGCAGAAGGATAATATTTTGTCCATTTCTATCACTTAAACTTTATAGTCTATACAGGGTGTTCTGAAACTCACCGTCAAGCTGGCACGAGATGAAAGGGGCGAAGGCAGCCTCTACATCTTTTTAAAAGTGATCGCTTGGTGAGCCGTGAGACACTAGCTAAATTTATTTCTTCCACTGCTTCAGCAATTCTTTGGCGCAGTTTGGTTACATTTTCGACTGGCTTTAAAGTTAGAAAGCAATCACTTCGAATATTTAGTTCCTTGAAATATTGCAACGATGTTTCTCGTTTTAATTGTAAATTTGTTACTTAATTTAAATTACATACTTAAGATTGAGTTTTTTTAAATGGAGTCATTTTGTAAAAAAATTTGCCAAAAATTGTTATAAATAGGAAAGTAGCAAGGGTTGTACCATTTTGGAATCTTAAAATAGGTCCTTTTGCAATAACTTGTCTAGGGTGGTAAGTATTTTTTCTTCTTACTTTTTTTGGAGAGTCAAAGTTGTGACGTCATTTTCTAAACTAATTTTAATAAAAACAGTAAATTTTTTTGCTCAATTTGTTACCGTGAATAATAGCAGGGCTACATAAGATCACCTTAATGTGGAATTCATTGTAAAATTATGAAGTTACAGTGCCTAATGATGTAATGGAGGGTGTCATTTTTTTCCGTGGAAGTTATCGCTTGACCAAGTGACAGGGAATTTTTTTTTAATTTCCCCAGAACAAACATGAACCCTTCTCCTCCCTATTTCTTTTCGTGTTCGCTCGACTTTGAGTTTTGGGATATCCTATATGTTACCAGCAATATATGAAAGACCGGCATTTTGTGTAATGGACTAAATTCATGTGACGTCATAATCACATGATAATATTAAACCACGTGTTTTTAGCCAATCAAGTTCAAAAACACATGTGACGTCATAGTCACGATAAATTGAATTATCTATTTTCAGCAAATCAGTTCATGCACTTCGTTGTTGCCAAATTACGCTTTTTACAGAAACTTTTTTTTTTAAATTAATATTTGTCACTTTATTTAAAAGTACATGTATAAAACAATACTTCTTTTTCTTTAATTTTAAAATCTTTTTGCAGAAATTTCTTTTTATAACTCTTGAGCATCTTTACCCAATTATGCAATTTGAAATTTTACCTAAGTTTTACAAATAGAATAAAAAGGACGAGGTAGTTTATTGTCAATTTTGAATTCAATGTAGAACACGTGTTTATGTTATCATGTGACCGTCATGAATTTAGTCCATTCTCTTCAAGCTTTCCTTCCTTCTTTATTTTGATCTAATTTTTAGTGGAATCAAGTCTTAAACCTAATACAGTCGACTCTCGATCATTCGAAGCTGGAGGGACCAATGAAAAACTTCGAATTATCAAGAGGGTTGAAAAAACTCCCAAAATACACGAAGATAATTTTTTTTGCTAACACATTTAAATTTGGAACCAAGTAACAAACAATTGTACATATGTATAAAATTATTTTAAAAGTATTTTTAAAAAGTACATATTATACAATATAACTATTATATAGAAGTTAAAAATCCTATATTAAAAGAATACATTCAATACATGCAAACACAATCCTACGCATCTCTTTTTCACAATAGTGAACCATCCTTTCTGAACACATGTGTCGCAAGGCCACGTGTTAAACGAAAGATATAGACGGCTAACAGGTGCGGTTTGTCTATTGTCCACTTGAAAAAGGAAAGCAATAAAAGTGTACTTTTCGCCTGAAGAACCGGAAAATACTAAGAAGGGGTAGCAGACAGAGGGTCATTGAAGGGGCTATGTTACAGGGGAGACACGCAGACACAATACAACCCAAAATTTGTACGCTCCATCCTGTTTGCTACAGGACTGTACATGATAGTGAGTGTTCGAATTGCCGAGAGTTTTATAAGAAAACTTCGAATTATTGCATGTTGTAGTCTGACCAGCCACAGAGTTTACTTCGAAATATTGAGTGTACCCAAACGTATTGTTTTAGTTCGAAATATCAAGATATTTGCTAGGGACTGAGCATATACTTTAAATTATCGAGAGGTTCGTATTATCGAAGGTTTGAATTATCGTGAGTCGACTGTAATGGTCACGAAACTTGCAACTTTAACTTTCAGGTAAGGACAATCCGTGGGAAAAGTTACGAGTGAACCACTTAATATCTACACGGCGAATACTTATTGTTGACGTTCTTAGTCATGGAGAGCCACTTGAGTTAATACTACACTTTATCTTAGCATCCACATATCTAGTTAAGTGATGTTTTTATTCCAATAAACCAATTCCATTTATAATGTGCAAAAGATGCCCCCCTCACCCAGTATTTGGTATCACAGTAGGGGCTCTAGGACCGGACAAACCGGACCTCTGTCTGGGGCGGCAAATTTTAAATGCGGCATTTAGGTCAAATTTGAAAAATATTTTTTTTTTGTTGCAAAAAAAATTTGATATGTTTTCTGAAATATTATTGGGTGTGACTTTAGTATTTCATTTTTCGCATCTTATTTTTTTAAAATTTTGTACCCTGTATATTTAATGACAGTTTTCTTTTATGTTGAAACTTGAAGAGTTTGAGGCGGAAGTATGTTAAAGTATTGAATTTAATATGTTTACCCATCTTTCACTGGTAACTTTCCCCCAATCTCGGAGTGAGATCACAACGGACATTCCTTTCACGATGGACTACGATGTCCGGACATTCGAAGGCGTTCGATGTTCCGGATATTGACAACGGACATTCCGACTACGATGTCCCTCTGCAAAAGGGGACAAGTGGTAATAAGAGGTTTGGGTTGATAGAGAGCCACAGGAGATATTTTATTTTAGTCTTGAGTGTAGTTACTATGAGTTAAAACAAACGCTTATGATCCCTACTATCAGTAGACTATTTTTCGAAGAAATTAGCCTGCTTAAATGGACGATTCCTTCGCTTACATTTCACTCGTTTGAAATAATAACAAGTAATTATGTCCTTAATTTCAAATTATTTTGAATTTTGTAAGACTTAAAATTATATAGAGAGAGAGGAGAGGGGGGGGGGTATTTCCATTTTTGTTCTGGGTGGCAAAACTGCTAGACCCGGCCCTGATCACAGGTCCTTAGTAGAATCAAGAGCCGAGGCTGCGGTTCGATATGATCATCAACCTGTGAATGGTTTTAACCGCTGGTCAATTCTGGTCCCTATGACTGTGTGATAACTAGTCAGGGGCGTAGCTACCACCATATCAATGATACAGAGTCCCCAAGCTACAGGGGCCTCAATATATGTAAACAAAATATCGTAAAACTGTAAAGGAGCCTAAAAAGAAGCTCCAAGAAATTTTTGAAACAGCGACCACTTAGGACTAGTATGTCATTGTTACTAGTAGAAGCTCCTCGACACTTGACTAAAGTACAGAGTGTCCCAATAAAATGTATACACTCTCTGAATGAGTATTAAACTAACAATTATTATGACACGGAAAAGTTTCAAAAATCAAAATAATTTCAATAAATGTAGATATGAAAGTGTTCAAATTGTCGACCATTGCGGCCCAAACAAAGCTGATAACGCTGACCGATGGAATCCAAAACTTTCCAAACCATTTCATTAGTATTTTGGTATCACTTACAAAATTTAATTTTCTGGTCATGGTCATCTTTATTGAGAGGGTAGACTAAACTAGGAATAAAAAATTTCCATTGGGCACTCTTCAGAATGCGAAAGACGTTCGATTTTGGAACTCTTGATGAATCGAGCCGCTTGATGAACAGTTTTTCTACGCGATTGATCAAACCTTTCAACGATTTCTCTTCCTCTTATGGGGCTGATGGATAATTGTGGCCTTCAGAAATGGTTTTTTTGGACATTCTTATAAGTTCCTTCATCACTTCAAACTTACCTCGCAAATGAATATTTGATTTGTGAGTCTGTTGGAGCATCTAGTTGAAACTTCTATCTTAAACTGCCGTTGTACATCATGGTCTCAATCTTTCAGTAGCGCTTAAGAATGAATTTTCTTTGCTCAAAGTTTAATCTAACATCAGCTATTTTTTTAAACGGTCTCACCCAAAATAGGGGTGGCCGAGGTAACCTAGTGGTCAAAGTGACGGATTCGTGGCCAGCGTGTCATGAGATCGAGCTTAGTACCACTGAAGACCCGTCGTGTTGGGAGGCGATGCACGTTTTATTTGTCGAGGCTCAAAAGTCCTCCCGTTGGTGCGGGGTGGAAGTTAGGAGAAGGGGATGCCAGATCAAGCGACGTCCTCGTCACTTGACCATTGATCAAAACTACTAAGTCCGTCGCCAAAAGCCCAAAATAGTTGATAGTGCAACGTTAATATTCACTCATCCAAAAAAATGACAAAAAGTTTGGTCCTCATAAGCATTTAAAGCCGGGGTAGGCATTACGTCGACCGCGATCGACCAATGAACTGCCAAGACATTTTGGGGTGACCGCCTAAGAACTTTACCAGTTGATAATTATATACGGAAAATTCAAGATACGGGTTCAAGACAGTACGCAGACTAAGCCTTCTACTGACTATAACTGCAAAAACTAACTTTAGATAAAAATATTTTATTTCTTTTATGTATTTTGAATTGTTTCATAATAAATGTATCATTTGATATAATTATATTTGGGGTTATTATTATTAAGTTTGTATCGCGTTTTGCTTTAAACGCGGTTTTAAAAGTGTTTTTTTTTTTTTTATTTTAGTTCTGTAGGTAAGTACATATTCGCACTTATTATTAAGTAAAAAAAACAACCTATTTTCCCTACCTCATCACACCTACAACATTTGGCAGTAACGGAGGGTATTTGGTGGCATCGGGCATCGAATCCGGGTTTTCTGGTCTGGAGTTAGATGCCCTAAACCCAGGGTGGGCATTAAGTCGATCGCGATCGACCGGTGGAATGCCAAGACATTTTGGGGTGACCGCCTAAAAATTTTACCAGTTAGTAATTACATACGGAAAATTCAAGATTGGCTAAAAATAAGGAGACTAAGCCTTCTACTGAATATAACAACAAAAACTAACTTTAGATAAAAATATTTTATTTTTTTAATGTTTTGAATTGTTTCATAATAAATGCATCATTTGATCTAATTACATTTGGGGTTAAGTTTGCATCTTGCGATTTGCTTTAAGCACTATTTTAAAAGTTTTTTTACTTTAGTTCTGTAAGTAAATATATATATATATATATATACACACATATTCCGTACTTATTATTAAGTTATAATAACCTGTTCCTTACCTCACCACACCTACGGCATTGGGCAGTGGCGTACACAAGAATTTTTAAAGGGAAGGGGGTCGAGGGGTGAAGATCTACCATTCTCGTATCATACCCCAATACGCAGCCAAACATATTTTTTTTATTTTGTCGATTGTCGGGAACAAAAAACAGCAAAAATAAATTACTGAATAAACAATTAACATTAATAAATAAAAAAATTACTAATATCAAATATTTAATTACATTTTACGTACTATATACATTAGACTATCATGAATCGGAAGAAAATGGTTATGAGAGGAAGGGTTCAGACCCGTGGATCCCTCCCCCCCCCCCCCGCCTTTGTGTGCACCATTGACACTGGGTGGACCGCAACTCTGAAAATATCAGAAGTAGCCCGCACTCTGGAAAAGTCTGCTCACCCCTGATTTAAAGAGTGGCGTGGTCTTCATTAACGTTTTTGGGACCCACTGTATGCAAGTTTCTTGAGTAGGATTTTATTACAAATATTCCCCGAGAGATACACACACACTAAGACAAATAGCGTCAATCTTTTATACATGTTCACTAAGCTAAATCAGTGGTTTTTAAACTTTCGACCGCCACGGACCACCTTTATGTGTTAACCTGACATCGGAGACCCCACAAGCTTTTGAACACCCCTTTCTGACTCCCAACATATGGTTGAATGATTTAAAAGTTCCTCGAGAATCCCAAAATTGCCTCCGCTACCTATACAGACTTTTTAACATTTTTTTAATCGTTAAGGAAACAGTAAATATCAAGTTATTCATAAAAAATATTACAAAATATTAATTTTAAATAAATAAATAATGTACTTGTTGCTGTTGTTTCTAATGCCACCTGTCTGACGGTGAACGATAAAGACCCGCGAAATTTATCGTGGCAAGGGGCTAAATGTACGCCTGTCTTTAGCTTTTAGCTTTGAGCACCATGCAGGTGACAGTAGGATTCGGCTCGGTTCATACACGATAGATGGCAACACCACCTATCTCCACCTCCACAATTTAGGCATAGAACTGGAGGGGAGGGAAATATTATCCAGCCTCCTGCACCCGTGGTTGCAGCTACGACCGCCCACAAGACTTTCGGACCCACTGATTTAACGATCGCGTACTCCGTGTGTACTCGGAGGGTATTTAGTGACATCAGGCATCAAACCCAGGTCTTCCGTTCTGACGTCCGATGCTCTAACCACTAGGCTACCCACGGCTCATTTTGTACTTAACTGTATTAATTAAAATTTTTAATGAGAAGAATGAATTGCATTTCTTTTACAATTGCTGTTATATCAGACGTGATATTTGAAACCTGCAATCTCAATTCCGGTTCTATACTTCTCAAATGGTTTCTGTACTTATTTTTAAGATAAAGGATAGATGAAAATGTTTTTGATAATTAAGTAGTTTGGAAAGCCATCAGAACTTTTGTGGATTTTTCGGCAATGTAGTAGGAAACAATAAAAAAACTGAATTAATACTCTTCATCGAAATATATGTTTTAGTAGAGGGAACAATTTAGTGATCTAATCTAGAATGGCATATCTTCCAATTTTCCCACGAGGCTTTTCAGAGTTTGAAAAAAAGGGAAATCTTAAGGGTATCCGACTTGTTGCAACAACTTTTTATGAGGGTTTTTTTGTTGTTTTTAGATTTCTTTAGAACAATGTATGAAAAATATGCTAAAATTAAGAAGAAAAAAAAATTATTATTAATAAAATGGGAAAGAATGGGTAAAAATTAACAAAAAATAACATAAACGCGGCCCATTCTGTACCAAAAGTTTATGAACACATTTTCAATTTTTCAATTCTGATGTGTTGCTATGTTATTCTATTTTGAAGTCACCTTCAGGATAAGAGATATTTTAACTTTTGCAAAAAATAGAGCACTTTATCTTAGTTGTTATATGAAATTGCTTAAAAAAACAGTGATTATATTCACATAAGGAATTGTAAATTTTGTAATAAAATGGTAATTAATAAATCTGTAGGTTAAAACACTTCTACTATTATACAAAATATATACAAAAAATTTAAGTTAATTATTTTCAAATCTTTTTGAGCAATCGCTGGCCCTGTTTGAGCATTTTAAAAAATAAACATCTTTCGAGTAAAACGCGTTTTAAAGTATGACATTTTGCTTAAAGTAATGGCATCTGATCTTACTAAAACACTTATAGTTTTTGTTCTAGTTAACGGAAAATAATACATTAGGTATTTTTATAAAGGTAATAAGATGTCCTATAAAATAAAATCATAAAAAAAATTGTCGATTTTTGGCAAAATTCACAATTTTAGGGTAGTCGGATACCTGAAGTGAGAGACCTGCAGACTTAAAAAAAACACTGGGGATCCTTGGGGGTCCGCAGACCAAAGCTTAAGAACCGCTGTGTAAGTCATATGAGATATCCATTCGCGTATACTACATAACTAAACCAACAGGACATTTTTTCCGCTCTGCTTAGTTGTTGTATTTCTGGTTGAAATATTTAGCAAGTATTACTATAACGTGAATTATTTCAAAAAGATTCTTAGTGTCAATGACTTCTCAACTCTAGGGGTGGAGTAGGTGATCCGGATCAGCTCCAGTACACCTGCGGGATGAAAAGTAGAACATTTCCCATTCACGCTCACTGACATATATTCCGAGAGGCGTCACTCAGCTTCCTTTGTCTCGGATCTTTTGGAGTCACAATAAACAAAATTTATGGGTGCTTTACTCTTGCCAGGTAATCAAATAAAAAGAATCGATTTCAGTAGCCTAATGCGCCTATCGATTATTCGATAACGATTCCTTTACGCGAATTTTTTTTTTATCACTTATTGAATTTTCGTCTGCGAATGATTTTGATTTTTTAAAATTTGTTTTTTGTGATTTAAGCAAATATTTGTTTTTTTATCGTTTGACTTTTTTTTAATTGTTTTTTTCCCCCGCTGAGATTAAAACTTTATCGATTTAAAAGTTCCATAAAGTCAGCATATTTTTTATGAAAGAAATGCGCTTAATGGTATCAGAAAAAAACATGTTTAAGCTTTTACGATCTTTATTAAATTTTATCTTTGATATTTGCATATTTTTCGAAAATAACGTACAAAAACGGGAAATGCTACAAAGAATATCTCATACTTGTATGTCTCATACTCGTATTATCGAAGGTTTGAATTAACGAGAGTCAATTGTATTTCACAAAAAAATTTTTAAGAATAAATTGATTTTCTTAGAAGGCGAAATAATTTTATATAATTATGGTGCAAATTCTAAATGTTTTTTTTTTTAAATTCAGCTTAAAATTATCAGCATTTTAACAAAGAGGTTATTCAAAAATGTATTTACAAAATTTCATGCTTTGTTCTTCATGGAAAACCTAGAATTCTTTTATTTTAATCTAAAAGGAAATTATTTTAATTAGGAGTTTTATTATTGTTTTTAATAACCTTTAATAATATATTTTAATTTAACGATTTTTATTCTGTGAAGGGATTGATGGTACAGAGTTATGAAGTTAAACTACAAGAAAGCAATAAACTATTTGTGGTTTTTTATTGTAAAAATAGAGCTCCTAAGAATAAACAGCAAAAACTATGTAATATGTTTTTGTTTCAGAAAGTAGCAAAATAATATGTTTGCTCTGTTATTAAAATGAAACAAGTTACGTGTTAGGTATATACAAAGAAAGACAGCAAAATGCTCACTGTAATACATTAGGTAAGTCTCAGACTTGGGACTAAAAATGTAAGGTTAAACATTGTTTCAAGGCATCAATCTTCCCCTTTATTTGTTTATATTAATAGAAAAAGAAATAAAAAGAAGAAATAGAACATAAACTTGAAGGTAAATACTAAAAATAATTTCTAAAAATATAAAATCTCACGTTATAGTAGAAAACACTAATCACATGCAAAAAAAGTAAGAAATTTTAATAAGGTTAAAATGTTTTTAAAAATGAAATCGTTACATACCCAAAACAAAAATAGTGCATGAATTTACCAGTAGGAAGTTTTTAAAATAAAAGTATGTCTTTTTTTAAAGCAGTTTTTTTCAAGTTCTGTTTTAAACTTAACATATGCAATATACAGTCGACTCTCGTTAATTCAAACTTTCGATAATACGAACCTCTCAGTAATTCGAAGTATATGCTCAGTCCCTAGAAAAACTTTCGATATTTCGAATTAAAACAATAAATGTTGGTATACTTAATACTTCGAAGTAAAATCTATGGCTGGCCAGACTACAACACGCGATAATTCGAAGCTCTCAACAATTCGAACACTCCCTACCATGTATAGTCCTGTAGCGAACAGTTTGGAGCTTACAAGTTTTGTGTTGTATTGTCTCTGCGTGTCTCCCCTGTAACGTAACCCCTTTGATGACCATCTGTCTTCTACCCCTTCTTAGTGTTTTTCTTTTCCTCAGGCGAAAAAATACTTTTATTACTTTCCTTCTTCAAGTGGACTAAAGACTAGCCGCACCTGTTGTCAGCTGTTCATATCTTTTGTTTAACACGTGGCCTTACTACGTATGTGTTCAGAAAGGATGGTCCACTATTTTCAAGAAGAGATGCATAGGATGGTGTATGAATGAATTCTTTTATTACAAGACTTTTAACTTCTGTATAGTATGTACTTTTTAAAAATACTTTTAAAAATTTTTTATACATACTATGTACACAATTGTTGTTTTATTATACAGTTTCAAATTTAAATGTGTTAGAAAAAAATTTCTCTTCTTGTATTTTGGGAGTTTTTTCCTACCCTCTTGATAATTCGAACTTTTTTATAATTCGAAGTTTTTCATTGGTCCCTCCAACTTCGATTTATTGAGAGTGGACTGTACTAAATTGCTTGTATTTTTATATGAAATACCGTTTCTCCAAATATATATATAAGCAATATTTTGTTTGCTGAAGACGATATTTTTCAGCAAATGAATATAGAATGTTTGAAGGAAGAAATGATTCCGACTGTTGGATTTGGTGTTTTTCAGTGGCATCAGTTTTTGGCATTCAGTATTTTTATTAATCTATCCGCATTCCTTTTTCTCCCCCTTTCCTTTTCCTTTCCACTCAGAGGGACGGATATTACAACACCAAACTACCACAAAAAAGAATCGAGAGGGCGGTGAAGTTCTTTCTGGTATACTTTTTTTTTTTACTCATCAAAACATGTTTAACAACAGTTTCACTAATTTTTTTTCTAGTATCCAAAATACTATTTTTTTATGAGAAATTTCAAACCGCAAGAATTTTACCAGAGAAAAGGGGCCTATGTTTTTGTCATATGTGCGGTACAGTGGATCGCGGCTATATGGGGGGGGGGATTCTTATTAATAGAAACCAAGCTATGTGGAAACGATGCTCTATGGCTCTCTTACACTTTCGATCTCCGCCGTTCTCCCCTCCCCCTCCCTTTTTGTATCAGGATGACATCGTGGACCCCATGATTTTGAACAACCCTCCTCGATTTAAGGTATCCAACTACACTAAAATTGTGAATTTTGCCAAAAAATTCACAATTTTTTTAATGATTCCATTTCATAGATCATCTTATTAGCTTTATAAGAATACCAAGTTTATTATTTTCTATTCACTAGAACAAAAACTACAAGCGTTTTAGTAAAAGCAGATGCCCTTACTTTAAGCCAGATGTCATACTTTAAACGCGTTTTACTCGAAATGTGTTTTTTTGAAAATGTTCAAACGGGAATAGAGATTGCTCAAAAAAAGTTTTGAAAATAATTAACTGAAATTTTTTGTGTTTGTTCTGTATAAAGTAGAATTGTTTTAACCTTCAGATTAATTGATCACTGTTTTATTACAAAATTTACAGTCCCTCATGTTAATATAATCACTGTTTTTTTTAAGCAATTTCATGTAATAACTGAGATAAAATGCTCTAGTTTTTGTAAAAAAGAAAATATCTCTTATCCTGAAGGTCATTCACAAATGAATAACATAGCAACACATCAGAATTGAAAAGTTGAAAATTTGTTCATAAACTTTTGGAACAGAATGGGCCCTGTTTATGTTAGTTTTGGTAAATTTTTACCCATTGTAGTAATAATAATTTCTTTTTCTATTCTTAATTTTAGCATATTTTTCTTAAAATGTAAGAAACAAATCTAAAAACTACAAAAACAAAAACAAAATCGTCATATTTTTATTTAAAAAAAAAAAAGCTGTTGCACACAAGTAGTTCTTATTCCTTTGTTAGCACCTTAATATTCTTAATCAAAATACATGTTCTAGTACAGTTTTTTTTGTTTAGTTATTGAGGACTACTTGGTAATCTGGTCTAGTATGGCACAGCTTTCAATTTTTCCACGAAGCCTTTCAGAGTCTGTAAAAGTGGAAAATCCCAACGCTACATGAGAGACTCCGCACAGACATCCTAGAAAGGTGCTGCAGACCACCAGGGGTCCACGAACCACAGTTTAAAAACTACTGCTCTATGGATATGGAGTTGAGAGGAAAATAATTTCAAAATATTTTTTAATATTACTGAAAAGGGATTAAATTAGCGAAAGAATTGAACGAGACTTAATTTTGATTAGGTGATTTTAAACCCAAAATAAAATTATTTTTCTACAATATAAATAACCAAAAGTGATTTTTATTGATTAGTGAGTACAGAGTAGTGTGAATAACACAATGTACATTACAGTATTTTATAACCCCAGCTCTCTTCCCGCACCATGGGATCAGTTTGATTTAAAACTTTTCTGTCTTCTGCTTTATTGTGCACTATCATTTCGATAGTTTGGATTTTTTTAAATTTAACACTAAAGAAGCTGTTAAATTTACCAGTCTGTTTTACTTGTAACTATTTAATAGGTGTCCTCTCAACGCAATAAATGTTAAAAATTACCGAAATACCTGTTTTTATTTAATAAGAATTACTTTGAATTTTTACCGTAAAAAACTAACTGAACTTCAATCCCCTTGGTGCAGCACTCAACATGAAAATTAGTTATTTTATTTTATTTTTCCCTTCATCTATGTACGAGCATATTTTCCTCATACGAAAACTTTGAATTTCTAAAAAAAAAAAAAAAAAAAAATTCCCTAAATTCTAATGTGCATTCAATTAAGTATGTAGTTTCTTTTTGTTTAATGCAAAAAATATAAAAAAAGAAACATTTATCTCATTACTTTTAAAAGAATAATTTTGTTACAAAGGAATTAATATTTATCATTCAGCAAATAAGAATTCTGAAGGATTAAGAACGTAAAAAATGAACTGAAATAACAAAACAAAAGTTCGAAGAAAGTATAATGTAAATATACTTTTGCCCCGGATGGATAACTTTTTAAAAATAGAACACATTAAAAAAACTCACTTAAACATTTTAAAATCATTTAAGGCAAAAATGTAGCAATTAATTTGTCTCAAGATATAATTCTAAAGACCTGGAGAGCTTTGTTGAGTGGTATTATTAATCATCTTTTGGGTGAATCATGAAAAAAATAAGAATAAAAAAAAACATAACAAAATGTGTAACAAATGTAATGTAACAATTTTTTTAAAAATTTTTAGTGCTAAAAATAATATTTTGAATATTAACAATGTTAAATGCCAATTTTAACGTCATTTTAAATACTAAAGTGGGTTTTTTTGAGCAAAATTACTTTTTGATTCAAAATAGAATTTTTCAAAAATTTCGTTAAACACCTTTTTATGTATTTTACTCGTTAAAAATTTGAATTACTTTAAAATAATGTATATATATATATAATGCAGTTTATGAAATCCAGTTATATAATTTGTTCAGAATAAATTATTATACCTTCAAAATGTACATTAAGGCAATATATTTTGAAACCTCAGACGATCGTACGCACATATCTTAATTAGAATACTATTATCTCACAAATTCCAAATAACTCATAAATTTTCAATGTTATGGCTCATTATATAACAATTTTTATTACTAGTAAAAAAATTTTATTCTTTAAAATTACCGAGTAGAAAAATTCTAGAGATTTTTACATTTTTTTTTCTTTCAAATTAAGTTAATCTCATAAAATCTGCCATTATCAAAAAGAATAAAGCAATTCATTTTTCATTTATATACTGGCAACAGTTTGGTTAATAGAAGAGCGCTTAGAAAGTCTATATAAAAGGATTTTAAAGTAACAAAAAGTATTCAAAATAAAATTTATGAAGAAAAGAGGTCAATTGTGCCTTTCCATGAATTTTCATGTTATCTTCGCTAAGTGAAAAAAATTCTTTAACATCTATTGAGGTAAAGTGCGGAATTTTCTAGTTTGATCATTTATTAAAGTTTATTTCACTCACGCTTTGATAATCTCACATGCTATAATTGAGATTAATATTTCATTGTTTGCCGTAGGTATTTATTTTCTTCAATGGCAATGAATTATTTGATTTGTAGAACGTTCTATGCTCACTCAACGCGCAATTATAATAATTAAAAAACAGGAATTATTCATAGCTTTGAATTTTATCCTCCAGAAAAGTTCTTATTAAAAATTCTATTTGAACTTCTCGGTCGCTACGTATTTAATGATGGGAAATATTTTATTGTGGGAAAAATTTTAGGTACATAGAATAAGATAACACGTAATAAGATAACTTTTTCAAAAAATAATGATAATTTTTTTAATAATGAAGAAATTTATTTAAAATTCCCCCGTTTTCAGGAATTGGTATGATATATTTTCTAGGAGGAATGAATACCGTATATTCCACCATACAACATGCACCTATACTTTAAAATTGCATTTTTTTTTATTTTTAAATATATATTCGCGCCGTATAACGCGCACCCTCTTTTTAGGAAGAAACCTCAAATGTACTTGGGAAATGCTCTTATGTGTTTTGAAGTCATTTATTCAAGGTATTATCGCACACTTTTGAAAAATAGTATACTGCTAGAAACGAAGCCCTTTAAGCTCATGAAGTGTGTCTTTTCTTTCAAATGAACAGTATTTCGATGTACAGTAGAACGTCTTTTATCCGAACGTTTATTATCCGAAACGTCAAATATCCAAACTAGTTTTTGGGGGGGGGGGTTGCCCCTTGCAGCCAAAATTTGAATATATACAATGGTACAGCGAAAAATAAGTGATTTTCCACAATACAGGTAAAATTGCGACACTTTGCACCTATTTTGCTTTTTCTTCAAACACGTTTCCCGCATGTGACGATTTTCAATATTCATATAGTGTCCGGTTTCATATAGTGCATGGATCGCATTCGGTTTTCGGAACAATCGCGTATCCGAACGGTGTCCGGTCCCAATGGATTCGGATATAAATGACGTTCTACTGTATGTAGAAGCCTTTTTTTTCTTTTTACTCATCCCTTTTTTTTTAATTTTTAAAGGTATCTCTATTTTTTGTGGTGTATAACGCACACCCGTAAATTTGGAACTTATTTTTTGTGTTGAAAGAACACGTTTTTCGCCAGATTATAAGGTAATTGAAAAAATAGCAAATCTAGATTTTTAATGGTATCGCCTAGAAATATACATAACTTCATTTTCATGTATTTTTTGATACACTTTTCTTTAAAATACAGGGGGGGGGGGGAGTACGAGCTTGAATGAATCAGGCTCATATCCGTTTGTTGACTATCTGTGTTTATTGATCGCTTGTTCCGGTTCCTTGAATGGTCACCTGACAGAAATTCTGCTGTACGTATTCCGAATCGAGGAATTCCTGCAGCCGAGATGGATCGACATTCAAATGTCGTGCCAAAGTATTCAAGAACTCTTCGGACGAGTAAACAGATCTTGGCAAGCTTCCAGGTAGGTCTCCCGCGCACAATTGAACACTATCCAGTGTAGTCTTGCTCAGTAAAGAAGTTTCAGTAATGGCAGAAAACCGCAAGTACATTTTGACGAATAAATAAAAAAAATACATGTATAAGTGGTATGTTATTGTGTATCTTTGTGATTCAACGGCGCAACGGAGAACATTTCGGCCCATCTACCAGTGGCGTAACGTACACCCCGCAACCACCGCGTTGAAGGAGGGGGCAGGGTTCTAGGGAGCCAAAAGCCTGACTGCCGCCAAGTTCCTATTCTTTGTAAAATCCAACTTGGGGGCTCAAAACCTGAGTTTGCAGAAAGACCCAAAATCTCTCCGTTACGCCACTGACCCCTACAAAGTCAGGTTTTGTGCCCCAAGTAGGATTTTACAAAAAGTAGGTACTTGGCAGCAGTTAGGCTTTGGGCCCCCTAGAACTCAGCCCCCCCTCGCGGTGCGGGGGTGTACGTTACATACTGATTTGATTTTAGGTAAAGTCGCCCTCTGAAGAAACACAAGGGCTATTGGTGACAGACCTCGTAGTTTTTAACCATGGTAAAGTGACGAGGATGTCATCTGAAAGCTGTCATCCCACTCTCCAAAGTATCTCACCACACCAACGGGAAAGCTTTAGGACTCACAGATTTGTCATGCGTTTATTCCTTTACACGGGAGGGGAGTCCTCAATGGCATCAGCACTCAAACTTGTGACTCGACAACATCGACTATGAGTTTGTAATAATTACAGTAGAACGTTGTATATCTGGATCAATGGGATCGGACACCGTTCGGATACGCGATTGTTCGGATAACCGAAAACCGAATGCATTCCATAGAGTATATAATACTGGACACTATACAAATATTGAAAATCATCGCATGCGGGGAACGTGCTTGAAGAGAAAACAAAACAGGTGTAAAATGTCGCAATTTTACCTTGATTGTGGAGAATAATCACTTATTTTTCGCTGCACTATTGTACCCCTTCGTTTTTTCACTGCAAAGTCTCTGATTCTCTTCAGCATTTGCAATATTTCAGCATTTCAGATTCTCTTCAGCATTTGCAATCTCTTCAACATTTGCAATATTTTTCGTATATAATCGATTCAAAAGAGGAACCTGTGACTGAATTTGAAGACGCAGATTGGGCTTTAGATTTAGCTTTTTTTAGTAGATTTAAGAGAACATTTGAATGATTTAAATTTGAGACTTCAAGGGGAAAATATCATTTTATTGATAATATGTTCCAAACAATAACAACGTTTGAAAGAAAGTTGAAATTTTGGCTCAATCAAATAAAAGTAAAAGACTTGACACATTTCAGTACTTTGACTGCACATAGACCTGGGAGTTGCACAAATAATGCAAAATATGCTGAATTAATTTTTGATTTAATTCACACAAAAGTTTGAAAATAGATTTCAAGATTTTTAAAAAGAATGAATAGTATTTCAAATTATTTTCTACCCCATTTTCTCTAGAAATAAATAAGTTATCTTCAAATGGAATGCATTGAACTGCAAAGTGACATTCAACTAAAAGAAAAATTTGGGAATGTTTCTTTACTGGAGTTTTATAAAGATTACCTTCCCCACGCGCGCGATAAATATCCTAATTTTCACAATCTTGCTTTATTAATGATTTCAACTTTTGACAGTAACCTATATTTGAGAAAAAATTTTTTCAAGAATAAAGCATACAAAAAACAAAAACAGGACAAAGATCACTGGCAAACACCTTGAAAATGCATTTAGTATTGCAACTTCGTCTATTGAACCCGATATCGATTTGCTTGTTCAGCAAAAGACAATTCATCCATCTCATTAATTTGAACTTTTTCCATCTTTGTGAAATCCATATAAATGGAACAAAACTTTTACAAATTTAAAAGAAAATAAAAATAAAAAGAAGTTAATTTATTTTAATAAAACTACATAGAGTTAAAATTTTTATTTCAATTTGTTGAAAAAATATTGTATGTGTAGCCCAGCAATTATTTTTTTTTTGCAATGTGACCTTTAAACGGTCGTAATTAAGACACACATGAATTAAATATTTAGCAATGCAGAGTTGTTCATTTATTACTAATCACAAAGCTAAATTATCATACAGTTGCGTTTTATTTCAATTTTCAAGCATAGCTATTGTTATTAGAAATCTTTTATGTATGGTAAATAATCATTGAATGCCTTTTAAAGCTAATTAATATTCTTAACTTTAAATGGACTAACCCCGAGCTGGGCAAGGTCTCCTCAGCCTTTCATCCCTTCAATGGGTTGATAAATGAGTACCAAGCTTGCTTGGGAACTAAACACTGGGGGTTCATGTCAAAATGACCACATGGCCGGAACATCTACTCATGCACCTCAGGGCCCAAAGTCATAAAAGCTAAGATGGGCACAGAAGGCCTTGACCCTCATGGGTCGTTGAATCAATGAGCTTAGCTTAAATGGTCTTCTACTGCCATTTATAAACGGCAAGATGTTCTCCAAACTCCCACGCCTGATTAACAGGTGAATTTTTTGAGTCTGGACAGTTTTAACATGCATCTTCCCCGCTACAGGTTGGGTCTTCAATGGTGTCAAGACTCGAACTCATGACTCGACGAAAACAATGCTGGCCATGAATTCTCGGCCATGACTATTCAGTTACCAAGGTCTCTTATTAATTGTTCGATCTAATCATTTTGAAACTAATTTCAACTAGTTAAAAGGGGGCATTTTATTTAATAAAAAACTTTTAATGTATTTGCTTCTATTTCTCATCTGACTACAGTAGCGCAGCGTACACCCCCGCATTGAAGAGGGCCCCGGGGTTCTAGGGGGCCCAAAGCTTATGTTATGTAATGATTTTGCAGTCATCAGTAAGATCCGGCTTGGGGCCAAAGCCTGATTTTGCAGGGGGTGCCTTAATAATCTCCATTATACCATTGTCCCTGACTACTCAGAAATTTTTACATCTACATGTTTCAAAGATTAAAATTCACAGTGAGGAATAGTTTTGAAAGTAATACCTTTTAAAAATTCAGCTTGAATACTTAACCCTTCAGCAAAACGGTAACCACATTTCAAAATAAGCTTCCACCGGGTTGCATACTTTTAAAGAGATTATGAAATTTCTAAAGTTTTACAACTGACGTCTTTGGGCAGAAGTAAAACTTTTGAATTTTTCGAGAAACCTTTCCTCCTAAGAAGAAATATTTCAGCAAAAGCTGCAGCAGTCAAAGATGACGAATGAAGACGAATCGCACAGTGAAATTCCACATTGAAAAGAAGAAAAGAGGTACATATATGGAATAAAATAGAAATAAAATAAAACTATTTAAATCTATTTCATCAACTTTAACTTTCAACTTTAAGAAATAAAACTATTTAAATCTATTTCATCAACTTTAACTTTCAAATTTAAAAAATAAAACTATTTAAATCTATTTCATCAATAAAAAATTGATATTTTATTTTATTTAGCTTAGGCTTAAGAAACTTATTGAATGAAAGTCATATCACATTTTTTTCATATATAATTTACTAAAGCTACTGCAGCAGCAACAAAAAGCATAAATATATTTAAAATTTATCAACGTTTCAAAGTAATAATACTTAGTAGTAATTCTTAAATTATAGGTTGTAATTATTGTGATTGGCGATTATGATCATCTGGATTCAAAACACATCTCCATGATTTTGCTACTTTCTTTTACTTGTTCCACTTCTTTTTTGGAAAATGATTGTCTAATGGTAAAATCGATCGTCTTGATTCAGCAGCACCAAAATATCGTTCTAATTGCATTTAATAAAAGGGACTTGAATTCAGAGCAACTCGCAAATTGTTATCCTTGTTTTCTCGAGACATCGTTTGGAATGATGGAAATATTTCTACACAGTAAGAATTTGACTCAGTTCCCTTAACGCAGTGCTTCTCAAACTTTCTATATTTGCAACTCAATTTTCAATCATAATTTTTCCTCACCCCCCTTAATGCAATAATTATATACTTTGACACTAAAGAGCTACAATACGACTTTATTTATAAAACGTACGAATAATCAAGATAAGTATTTTGTATACGATTTTGCATACAATTTTGTACATGTAAGCCCATGGGAGTCAATAGTAATTATTAAACTTGTTCTTAACTTAGTGCTGATAAATTAATTGTCAAATACATTGTGTAGTACTAATACATTGTTGTTGTTGTTGTTTCAAATCCCCTTGGAGCAGGAAACCCTATACCAAGTCCATTTGACCTTTCCGCATAAGAATGCCCCCAAGCAGGTCTTGATCTCCAAACAGCTGTCCCAGGGAAATGTGCCAGCAGTCCAGAAGATGAGGAGAGAGCAGGGGCAGGTAAATAAAGACTTTACCCCTTGTACAGTCATACCACGCAGGTGACCGCTTCTAAAGCGCGCCAAGGCTGTTTGAAGAACTGATACATTTATAAGTATGTTATATCAGGGTAAATGTGTGTATTTTATTTTTTGTTATGCCAAAATGTATTTTGATTGCAACCTTTCAGTAAATTAATAATTTTTTTAAAAAAAATTATCCTTCATTTTTGACATACTCACTCCCCTCACGTAGGGTTAACATGCCTCCCTAGGGCGTCTAAGAAACTCTGCTTTAGCGTGATTTGTAATAGGAGAGTAGAATGATAGAGATCATGTATTGACCTCATCATTGGATGGTGATTCAAAATAATCGAATCCGTTGTCACATTCCTCGATACTTACAAGATATTATTCCAAATAAAGCATTTTTGAAGCAGTAATTTTGGAAAAATTGCATCTAAAAAAGCGTAGGTCGATTCGAACGTCACTAACCAATATCACGTGATTTTATGTCGAATTGCTACAGCTTTAGCACACACCCAAATGAATCATTAAGCTTTTTACTTCAAATTCACTTTTTTTGTTTGTTTATTTGTACCTCAATGTGGTGTTTAAGTGCCACATTAAAACGTTGCACGTTGAAGAGGAGCAGTGAAAAGTATGCGAGGTGTGACACAAAAACTGGTCCAATAAATCATTGTACTTGCAGAAATATTTCTATACGACATTATCACCTTCGAAGTAGTTCCCTTCTTCATTCACACACTTTTGCATTCGGTGCTGCCATTGTTGGCAACAGTTCGAGGAACGAGGGTTTTGGAAGACCCTTTAGGAAATTTTCCGTTTTTGCCTGAACCTCTTCAACAAGTAAAATGGGTTCCCTTTCAGCAAGATTTAATTGTAGGGAAAAAAAAGTTTCATGTGTGTGTGTGTGGAGGGGGGCAAATCAGGTGAATAAGGAGCAATTGGCGTTACGGAGATGCGGGGGTGTAGGTTTACGCCACTGATAAGGAGGATGCCCCTTCATAGTAATATTTTTGCTGGTCAGAAACTGCTCGATAGGTAGGGCCGTGTGAGCGGGTGTATTGTCTTGGTGCAACAGCCATCCATCACTCCCCAATTCTGGCCTTTTTTCCCTAATTTTTTCACGAAGTTTTCTAAGTGCTTCAACGTAGTAGTGTTGATTAACAGTCTGACCACTGTTGTGAGTGGGAACCCACTCATATCACAAACTTTAGCTATGTTTTGGTCTGCAATCGCTGACCTTGGGAGCCCAGCAGGTTCATCATCTTCACACTAACCCTTCTTCCTGAAAACCTCTTATATCATTCAAATACTTCTGCACGAGACAAAGTTTAGTCTCCATTAGCCTCTGTTAATATTTGAAATGTTTTCGTGGCTGATTTCTTAAGTTTGACAAGAAACTCGATGTTCATTCGACATTTTCCCGGCAGAATGCAGTTGCACGTCTTCACTCCTTGACGTAGTTCTCCCAACTGGCGTGATCGATTAAGACGAAATTGACCACATGGATATAGGATGGGCGTGGGATGACGTCCCCAAAACAGTTGTTGATAACTCTGCTCTTTTTTCAAGCTACACACTTAGTCTCTTTTCTTTTGTGCCACACATTGTTTTGTATGATTTTCAGTAATTCCCGTTTTGAGAAATAATTGTTTACAAAAATTGGTTAATATATTCCGTAATAGTTATCATCTCTGTAAATGACGTGAATTTCCATCATTAGCCAACAGTTGAAAAATAAAAGATGGAAATTCATGTCTCTCATCTTCATTGTGATAAGACTATTGTGTGTCTTAAAAAAGAATTGAAGCTTTTACATAAAAAAGGTTGGTTGACAACGACGACGCTTGTAGCCTTTATTCGATTGCCACATTTCCCTATTATAACACATATTTAATTGTTTTTCAACTTATATAAAAAAAGCCCCAACGGAAATTTTATATATATATTTAAACTGCAAAACTCTTTACAAGTTAAAAGCAATATTTCATTAAATGGATATACATTAAACAGGATCAGCCTATGAAGGCAATTGCCATGTAACATACTTGATCGTATGAGTGAAAATCATTATTGGAAAATTATTATCCCATCACAAAGAGAAATTAATTAAGTACTTAATGCATAACAAAGGTATCAATAAAGCTTTCTTTTTCAACTCTTATCAATAGAAATAAGAATTTCTGATTTCATCTAACCCATTCAAACAACGTTAATTGGATCCTTTTATGCAAAATCATTTCTTCCTTTTGAACTAAGTGGCATTAGGTGATATAAATGTTGAGTAGTTCCGATTAAATTCAGGAAATAATTTACACTTTAATTTCCTGTTCTCTCCTGGATGGATGTTTAGAAAGAATTTGTTTTGAAAACTGCATCACTTTGGAGAATTACTTAATTATTTGACAATGCAGTCAATGAAAAGATTTTTTTTGTTGACTTAGCTATAGTTGGCAAAGATTTCGTAATTTAAGATGCTCTTTAAAATTCCTTATTAGGCCTTCAGTCTATTTTAAATTATTAAAACAGACTAAGACTATTATTGTGTTCTTCAAATTTTGCTAAAATACTATTGAACGGTGTATTTATCTTTATCAAATCACATAAAAGAACTGAAAGTATCTATCGAATGCTGATGTAATCTTATTTTAAATAATGCAAACTGCTAATTTTCCAAGAGATACGATTATGATTAAATCCCGTCAGGCTGGCAAGCAATAATTACTTACGCGCGAGCCCTGTAGGCCAGGACCATTATAAATTAAAAGTTATTTAAAGGAATTAAAGTGAATTATTACATATATATAGATCCATATTTAAGGAAATAAAATTTAAAAAAAAAGATTTTTGAATAATAATCAAATGAGGGTTGAGGGTTTCTGATTTTCCAATCTTTTCTCCTTCACGGGAAATCCCGGGAACGTAGCAGTTATTCCCGGCCTTCTTGGGAATGCATTAAAATTTCGGAAAGTCTAAAAACAATTTTTAATTGGAAACAATAATTATGTTAAATAAGGACACACAAAAATTCCAAAATTAATACTCATTGATGTATTGAACTAAACAAATACAGCATGTTAACGGTTCCCTTTTTAAGTGTGATTTAAGAAAACCGAAGCAATCTATGCCTTTATCATCAGTTCTTAGTTTTGTTATGAACAACCCGACAGAAAATGCTCTATCAGATTCAACTGATGTTGGAGGAATTTTTTTTCAAATCCTCACACAGTTTTATACACTTATGTCCATAAATTAAGGATAATGAAGTTCAGGCAAAGAAAGAGACAGAAGCAAAACAAATTTGACTTATTTGTAAAGTCTATTTATTAAACAAAAGGTAAATAGCAAAAAAGATGCTATATGTTTGACATAATTAATAAAAATTCCGATTTTTACTCCCTGGAGCAAATTTCAAAAAAGAACCTATTTACAAAAAACAGTATAACATGGTTAGTATGATAGTTAATACGGAGTATGTCTCCCGGACGATGCAATACAGGCCTTACAACGCCTACGCATGCTGAGTATCAAATTATCAATCTGATCTTGGGGAATATTACACCACTCATCAAGCAATGCCCTCCGAAGTTCTGGTAGACAGGTGGGAGGGGGTTGACGGGTTGCAATTCGTCGGCCAAGCATATCCCAAACATGCTCTATTGGATTCAAGTCCGGTGAGTATGCTGCCCAATCCATACGGGTGATGTCCTCCGATTGAAGGCACAATGATTCGTCTACAATGTTTGCACGGTGAGGACGGGCGTTGTCATCCATAAACAGAAACTCAGCAACCATGGCACCCCGAAACAAACGTACATGTTGTTCCAGAATGACACCCCGATAGATGTGGCCTGACATCGTTACACTCTGAACATGCAGGTCAGTTCTGGAACCCAGAATAATTCCTCTCCAAACGAACCATCCTGCACCCCCGTAACGATGTCGTTTAATGGTGTTCTCTTGGTGGTAACGGGTACCTGGCGCTCTCCATATGAAAGTCCGGCGAGAATCAGACTGCAAACTAAACCTGGACTCGTCGGAAAACATCACACAATACCACTGTTGCGGTGTTCACAATGCATGCTCTCTACTCCAGGTCCATCGTAGGCGACAGTGAGTTGCGGTAAGGGGAACACATCTGACAGGCCTACGAGCATATAGACCAATGTGCCCTAAGCGTCTGTACACGGTCTGCCTTGAAACTCTCGTACTGGTAGCTGAAGAGAGCTGACGAGATAGGTCTGATGCTGTGCTCCGTCTGTTTCTTTTGGCAGTAACTGCCAAATACCGGTCCTCATTCGGCGTTGTAACTGGGGGGCGACCTGTTCTGTAACATCTACTCACATTACCATCATCTTGGAATCGTTGTCAAAGCCTGGAGATGACACTCTGGGTGATTCCAAGTTCCTCGGATACTTCCATCTGGGTACGTCCACATTCCACTCGTCCGATAATTCTACCACGGAAAAAATCATCCAAATGCTTTCTTTGTGTCATAACTATGCGGTTATTGCACTGAAAGGCCTTTAAAGCGCTTGTGAACAATTTTACTTCTTTGCCACCATTCCTTATATACCCCTCACTTACACTCTCGTCATTGTGACGTACTATCCGCGCCATCTGGTGGTTTCCTGTAATTTGCATATTCTTCTTCAAGATGTGTGTGATAATTCTACAGGTGAAATTTTTATTTTGGAGTTCAATTTCTGTGTGATTCTGAATTATCCTTAATTTATGGACATGAGTGTATTTGGTAATCAATATTCTTTGGATTCAAATAACTGCATTTCTTGCTTCACTGTCTTGTCGAAGCTAGAACACTCTTGTTGGAAAAAAAATTGTGTGTCCTTATGACCACACGATAGAAGTGAAAACTTCTGATATGTTCTGGGCAAATGATCAAATTGTTCGGATGTACTTCATTTTCTTTTTCGACATTTTCACATACAGGTGTTAAGTAGCTCTCTTTGTCATCATGCTCATTCAGAGGTGGATTTGTTTATTTCATCCATTTTCTATAAAACGAAATGTTTAAATAACTACGCATTCTTATATATTTATACATGAGTATATACGTTTTAAATGTCAGTTAGTCTAATTATTTAAAAATATTTATTTATACGTAAATTATTTATGTAGATTATATTTATATTATATGTATGTTTAAATGGTATTAACCTACTATCGCAACAATGCCAACGTTCAAAATAACTCGTCAAGACAATTCTCTTTTCCCATGTGTAGTAGACACCGAATTGGCAACCATGTTGCTTCCTTTCCATGTAACTTGTCCAATAAACATTTATAAATGTATACAATTCTATGTTCTTAAACTGTTTAAAACATATGTGATACAATTTTTACATTCTCTGTTATTTGAAATTACATCGAAACGATTATTTATGATTAAAGCCATTATGTGTGCACTTTCTATGATCATAGATGTACAACGAAAAAAGTAAATAATTTTCGAAATCTGGTTACTTGTATTAGATATTTTTGAGGCATCATGCATCTGTAATAATTCGTTATTCCTCTTTATCAACTTAATATAACGCAAATAACTTTTTGCAAAACAATATAAATTAGAGAAAGTTTTTTTTTTTTTTTTATTATTTATAGAGTACAATATGCTATCAAATAGAAAATGTAAAATTAATAGTAAAGTAAAAACTTTGCACAATAGGTCATTGGATTCATTCATAAGCCATTTATTCTCATTAGAGAAAATGATTTCAATTTTTACTTTTAAATAATCGATTTTTTTATAACTAAGCGCTCATCGTTTGCATTAATCGTGAATAATTAACTATCTATAAAAATTTGTTAGTAAAGTAAGTACTTTTGATTTTTATTATCAATAATAAATTTTAGTTTACTTGATTATATTGTTCATTTTTTTATTTCTATAACTTTTCTCCCCACGCATCATTTATTCCCCGGTTTTTAAATTGTTTATTGATACAAGGGCAATTAAATTATTAATTGAGAAGATATGAAAGTGATTGAAAATTACGTAATTTTTGTTAAGACTAAGTTTCTTTGACATGTTTCACATGATTACCCCGCTATCTATGGAACAGATTATAAATTTTTGTTATTTCCCCCTAACTTATTCTTTTTTTAAAAGAATCGATGAGATATAAAATCAGAACAAAATTCTTAAATTAAAAAAAAAAATCTTCATTATTATTGTGTTGTTACTTTTTACTCGAAAATTCTTCTCTGATAAAGTTATCGCCAATCTTGAAGTTTCTATTTTGACATTGGCAACAAGGTGAATATATTTCTTCTGCTAAACAATCGAAAGTCGAATATGAACAACCTTAAAATAAAGCCACAGAACAGATGTCGTTCATTTTTACTAAGTTAAAAAGATCAAAAGTAAGATAAAAAAACATTACTGAAAACTGTGGCACCTGGCAAACAGCCGAAGATGTGAAACATAAAATAATTCGAAGTCCGTCGAACCGAGTTGTTTTTCTGGGCGTTATGAAAGAGCGGGAAAATAAACAATGGGTTACAATTAAATTCGATATTTGAGATAAATAAAGATTATTTGTAGCCTTGGACCAAATAAAACAATTGTATTTATATGAAAGAATAGTATCTGTAACTTGTATAATTGCAACACATTTTAAAATTAAAACTAATGTTTGTAGGTAATACAAACGGTGTACATTGTAGGTAATACAACATTTTCCGGTGAATTTTCGAATTCTTTATTAAAGGAAATGTTTTCTTTGTTTGTCTCATTTACACTTTTTAATCAGATAACTGTAAGATATTTTTTAAACTCTATTTACACTTAATTAACTTAACTAAAAATTACCTTTTTCTGTGATAAAAATATTAAAACGAATTTTTTTTTTGTAACGATTTATATAGTATTACGGAGAGGAAGTCTGTCTTAGATTGAAAGAGAAATGAAGGAAATTTTTAATATTCAAAGAAAAAAACAGAGAAGAGAGAACAACAAAAAAGACCAACATAAATGTTATTTTTTAGAATATAAATAGATGGCAACAAACTAAAAGAATTTGAGAAGCTTCTAGAAATAACCTTAATGTATTAAAAAAAAATTGCATCTAATGTACAAATGATTTGTTTTTCTAGTCACGTTTATTCCAAAGTACATACACATAAGTTAGAATGACTTCATTAAGCCGTTAATATTTCCTATCTTTCAGTGACTAGAGCACTAGAAAGGTAAAACAGCTGAAACTTGTTTTCGAAATATTCATTCAAGGTCGTTAAAAAGAGGCTTTAAATTCAAAAATATAGACTACGTACCTATAATGACTTGTTTTCAAGAGAGGCTCCATGATTTATAATTATTTTTTCAGAGTACTTTTTTTTACTTCAGTATTGACAATATAAGTAATATACATTTAACAGTTTTATTTTGCAGGTGAGTGTGTTTTGTAATGGAGATATTTCAATAGTAAATGTCTTACAAAGTTCTCTTAAAAGTTCTTAAGTAACTCTTCACACACACACACACACACACACACACACATATATATATATATAGGATCGAATAACATCATCATGACCACCAACTAATATCTGGAATAGCAACCTCTTGTAGATAGGATAGTAACTAGAAGTCACGAGACAAATTAAATTTGCAGAAGATTGCCTCAGACAACTGAAGCTATACAGGCCAACTGCGAACATGGCGATCGAGATGATCCTGTGTTGGGTTCAAGTCTGATAAGAATATTGGGGCTATAGCGGAACACTTGAAAATATTCTTGTGGTAATCCAGTCTATTTCGAACAATTTTGGATGTATGGCATGCGCCTTTGTTCCGCTGAAAGATTTCATCTTTCTGATGAAATACAGTCAACGTATTGGTGTATATGATTGACAACACAGGATATGTAATCCCATCCATTAAATGTTTGTAAATGTATAGTGCCTTTGCGGCATCCGGGTACTCTAACTAGCCATCGAGTCGCAAATCCTCTCGTGAGGTTGGTGGGCCTCTGATCACACCCAGGGTGCTCTCCCTCTAAATTGGGGTGGAACCGAGCCAAATCATACTGTCACCTGTACGGTGTTCAAAGCTATGGCGTGACCGCGGTAGCCGAGTGGTCTAGGCATCCGATCGTAGCTAGCATGTCATGAGTTCGATCCCAGTACAACTGAAGACCCGCCGTGTTGGAGAGCGATGCACGTTAAATCTGTCGAGAGCTCAAACGTCCTCCCGTTGGTGTGGTGTGGTAGTTAGGAGAGGGGGTGCCAGCTCAGGTGTCGTCCGCGTCACTTGACCATGGTTCAAAATTACGCGGACCGTCCGCAAAAGCCCTCGTGTAGCTGAACCTTGGGACTTTAATGTTCACTCACTCACTCAAAGCTACGACTAACGACAGGCCTTCTACTAGGCCCTTGCCGCGATGAATTTCGTGGGCCTTGATCTGATGTTATGTCGATCAGGCGGTATAAGTAACAACAACAACATAAAGAAATCCTGAAACATCCAATAAATATTTTTGCTGTATGTTATTTTTTAATAAACAGGAGAGTTTTCACAAATATCATTTCAATGGAAAAGTAAAATACGTTTCTCAGTCACAACAAAATATAAGCGTTAAATTATATGGAATAGCTTACAGGTAATTTTGTTTTCAATTATTTTAAATCTTAAAAGAATATAACATGTCTCTATAAATTAAAAATATGTTACTCAGTGCCTAATTTTACATTTCATTTGATCTCTTTAATTCTCAGAGCTGTCTAAAAGAAAAACTAATTTAATTGTTCTTTTTTAAAAAAAAAAAATTAAATTAGTTGGGAACCAGAATTTAGAATTAAAAATGCTTAAGACACAAATAATTGTTGCCAACTAATACCTGATTCTAAAATAAACAATAAGTTAAAAATTGAAGAGAACCATTATTTCTATTTTGATGAAAACAAACTCCAGTGTTTGAAACGTCCAGGAATCGGAAAAGATACAAGACTCTTTTATTTGTTGTAGTAATTATTTCTCCATTGGGCGGGCTGCCAAAGCGATAGCGAAGTTTTTTTTTTCTGGCATAGTTCCTGGAAGATGCGTGATATCAGTGTGAAAGTCATTTTCATTCTAGTCTTGAGTTGAATTGTAGCTAGCTTCTTCCCAATAAAGATTTTGGGATGAATGAATTGGCCGAGATCCTTTCATGTTGACAAATTTCAATATTTAAAGTAAATTAGTATTTTTCGATTTACCTAACATAGAAATATTAATTTCATGCATTAGTATTAGCAATCAATATATTTTCCACTTTAGATAGATTTTCTCCAGAAATACAATGTAGGTTTTAGTGAAATTAGATTCATACACAGCTGGAATAATACAAAATAAAAAAATATATGGTACGTACACATAAACGTGTGCATGGCTCATAATTAGCAGAGCATGTTGAAAATCACGGCATGAAAGCAATGCCGGATTACTCATCAGGTGGAGTAGGCAATTGCCTATGGGCCCCGCGCTTTTTAGGGGCACCCTTTTATTGCAAGAGAGTTTGCTTTTTTATTACAGATTCCAATAAATAATTATTGTTTATTTATATTTTTTGAATGATGATAATTTGCTATCTTATTTGGGCAATGATATAAATTCCTAAGATGTTGTGTAATAAAATTACCAGACTACAGAGCCCCCGAGAATTCGACTGCCTAGGGGCCTCCATGTCGTTTGATCCGACACTGCTTGAAAGAAAGGTTACAAGATTGGAAATGATGGGAATTGCAATCTGCCTCAAGATTTTCAAAAAATTGTAGAAAGGTGTGATAGGGTACTTTGTCTCTTTAAACTAATTCTAAAATTAAATGTGCTTACAACTATAGACGGCATGTTATTAGCACAATCAATAAATTGAATATAGCTGCCACATTTCATTTAACTTATATTTATTGATCTTTATAATACAATTTGTACCTTTTCTGAGATGAAAAGTGAACTTCTGAATGCAATCATTAAAAACGGCGCGGCTGTTCGGCATCCTCCGTTTACACAATGTAGTCCTAGTGAAAATTGCCTTCCTCTGTTCTAAAGGGTTAAAGTCTTGAAGTCTAGTTGGCGAATTCATGCAGCAAGTATCCTCTACAGATTAATTTGTCTTCTAGAAGAAGCCTTAGTGGATGAGCATTGTCATTAAGAGCATCGGACGCTAGACCAGAAGGCCTGGGTTCGATGCCCGATGCCACCATATACTCGCCGAGTACAAACGGAAAACGTGCTCGTTGATGCCCGAATGGTGTCGCCATCTATCGTGAGCAAAATCGTGCTGTCACCTTCATGGGCTCAAAGCTTAGGCTAATGACAGATATATCTCTAGCCCGTTACCATGATGAATTTCGTGGGCCGCGATTTGACTACGTCAGACAGGTGGCATAAGCAACAACAATAACATTAGGATCGACTGCATTTCTACAATATTTTACCCCAACAGCTCACAACAGTCACACAGCCTCTGTCAAAGGCATGGAAGTCTGTTCTCGTCCAGCATGATGCCTGTCCAAACCACGCACCTCAACTGCTATACTAGTCTCTTTTTCGCATGTAACAGTTCCTTTTAGAAGAAGGTACATCAAGGATTAATACTTACCCCGTATTTATAATCATCAGTCTCTCAATGATCTTTTATCCAATGTCGGTGTTCTCTGTATCAGGTTAAACGGGCTATTCCGTGAAAAGAAGCGAGCGAGTCAAAAATTGCAGGGCCACCAATTACACGTAGCTTTCTGGAAACAGCAGCCGTTGAAAATATAGGTGAAGTGCACATAATAGCCGATAAGTCGTTGCCCTCCTGTTACGCATAGCTGTAATGGAAAAATATCGAGCTTCAATATTCAGTGGGGCTTATGTGGCTCTTGACTTTGCTCTATTGATCCGATCTTACTATTTCCATAAGTTGCACACAACGGACATTAAATTAATGTACTTGACAATCTCCAATTGAATCTGTCCATCTTACCTCAACTATTCATCTCGCATCATTTCACTATCCAAAATTAAGTAGATATTCATTTTAGTTATTTGTTTTTTAACTTTACCGAATGCTACTAACAAATACCCAGAAATCGCTGAAGTGTGTGAGCGAACCTAGCACGGAAATGGGCACGTACTTTTACAAGCACTTTTCTCTATAAGTACAGCTCCCTCGTACATGTATTCTTATACAATAGACACTAAAAACTTGGACTTTTGTTTGGAAGTATTAGTTCTGTCTTTTGTGTTCGGGATTTATATTGAGAAAGTTTATTATATATAACTATAGTCGACTCTCCCTAATTCTAATCTTCGATAATACGAACCTCTCGCTAATTCGAAGTATATGCTCAGCTCCTAGAAAAACTCTTGATACTTCGAACTAATTCAATAGGTTTTGGTACACTCACTGTTTCGAAGTAAAATCTGCGGCTGGCCAGACTACACCACGCGATAATTCGAAATTATCTTTTTAGCTCTCAACAATACGAGCACTTACTATTATGTAGAGTCCTATAGCAAACAGGTTGAAGCTTACGTGTATTGTCTCTGCTTGTCTCCCCTGTAATGCAGTCCCATTTAATGACCATCAGTCTGCCATCGCTTCTTTGTGTTTCCCTGCTCCTCAGTCAAAAAGAAACGTTTATTACTTTCCTTCTTCAAGTAGACAATAGACTGGCAGCATTTGTTTTCAGCCATCCACATATTTTGTAAAACACGCGGCCTTCTTATACATGTGTCCAGAAAGGGTTGTCCACTATTGCGAAGAGATGCGTAGGATTGTGTATTTTGCGTCGGAGTCACATGACGATTTATGACTCATCTGTGTGATTTATGGCATGTGGCACCAAATAGGATATGGGGGACTGAACCCTGACTTGAAGAACCAAAGGTGTTGGAGACAGTGTCTAAAACAGATTTTTTCGTCAAAAAATATTAATTTTGTAATGTGTGTATTTTTTATAATAATTGTTTTAATGTATAAATGTTTTCTTTTATACAGGAATTTTAACTTCTGTATAATATTTATACTGTATAATAGGTACTTTTTAAAAATAATTCAAAATAATTTTATACATAAGTACAATTGTTGTTTTATTAAGTAGTTTCAAATTTAAATGTGTCAGAAAAAACTTACTCTTCGTGTATTTTGGGAGTTTTTTCTACCCTCTTGATAAATCGAACTCTTGATAATTTGAAGTTTTTCGTTAATCCCTCCAACTTCGAATTATTGAGAGTCGACTATATATATACAAATTCTCTTAATTTTGTACAACATTGTAGTTTGATAAATTTAATTTTTGTATGCAGATTCTACCAATTTGCAAAGTTTTTAGGTGCTTCTTCTTGGTTAAAATAAGAACTCAAAGATTAAATTACAGATTCTATTAATTTTAAGAAGTAAATATTTCTTTCCTATTGCAAATTAAATTTTTACGACAAAATATTGAAAATGAATTCGAATTTTAATAAAATGTAAAACAAAGTATTCCACACATTTAAAATGACAAAACATATTTTTTTACTATGCTTTCACGAGGCAACCCAATATGATTATGATTCTATTGCATACTGGCCATCTTAGTAAATACGTTTCGAGGTCTTATGCTAGGTATTTAAATAAGAAAATCGCTTGATCCCAAAACATGCCAAGCAGAAAGCCAAACTACGCGAAAAAACAGTTATTCAAATAAACATTGTAGTCTCACAATTGTTAAGAAGTTTTTGATTATTTGATTTGAATTGCTGATTATGTACATATTATACAGTAATACATCAACGGATTGGAAAAAAAAATTACTAAATTTTGCACAAGAATTACTTTAATATATTATGAATAACAAGGAAATGTATCACCGTTATTGCATATTAAAAATTAATATACAGTAGAACGTCGTTTATCCGAGCGTTTATTATCCGGAGCGTCAAATATCCGAACCAAAGTCTGGATACGTTTTCGAACAGTGCAATATTAAACATTTGTTTCCTGTGAGGCCCAAGGTGAAGGATATTTTTGGAATTTCAGATATGTGATTTGGTAAACATTTGGTTGTGAGGGGGTGTATACGTGCTCTTTTGTTGAGTTTTATATTGATGTAGAAACCTGGATAGCAAGCGATGCAGAAGGCTGTGGATTTAAAATGGTAAATGATGACGAGATTGTGACTTCCGTGCAAGAAGAATCCAACCCTATCGACGATGAAACAGATAAAGGCGAGGACAACAACAGCAAATACGAAAGTAGCAAGGGTCCATCAAAGGCTGACGCTATTCTGCGTTAGAGACAGCTATGGAGTGGTGCGAACAGCAATCAGAGTCTGCTGTCTTACTCAACTACTGCTGCTAAAGAAAATCAGTGACTTTGCAGTGGAAAAAACGAAGGTGTACAATGGTACAGCGAAAAATAAGTGATAATTTTCCACAATCAAGGTAAAATTGCGACGTTTTGCACTTATTTGGCTTTTTCTTCAAGCACGTTTCCCGCATAGGATGATTTTCAATATTTGTATAGTGTCCAGTATCATATACTGCATGAATCGCATTCGGGATTCAGTTATCCGAATGGTGTCCGGTCCCAATTGATTCGGATAAACGACGTTCTACTGTATATTAAAATTAAATTCATGTTGTTGTTGTTGCTTATGCCACCTGTCTGACGTAGTCAGATCGAGACCCACGAAATTCATCATGGCAACGGGCAAGAGATACGTCTGTCATTAGCTCATTAGCCTAAGCTTTGAGCCCATGAAGGTGACAGCCCGATTTTGCTCACGATAAATGGAGACACGATTCGGACCCACAGATTTAACGAGCACGTGCTCCGTTTTGTACTCTGCGAGTATTTGGTGGCATCGGGCATCGAACCCAGGCCTTCCGGTCTGGCGTCCGAGGCTCTAACCACTAGGCTACTACTATTCATTATTAGTGAAAGTAGGCTTTTGAAAAATGGAAAAGTAGAATTTATTGATTGCTAAAACATTGGGCAAAATTCATGTGACGTCATAGTCGCAAGATAACTAAAGTCACGTGTTTCTAGCCAATGGGTTCATAAATTCAAATGACGTCATAATCACATGATAAAAGTAAACACGTTTCCAGCCAATCAGTTCGTGAGCTTTGCTGCCAACTTTTGCCTTAAAAATATACAGATTTATCAACTCTAAGAACGAATATAGGAAGCTGGGTATAAGGGACTTCCGCTGGCACCCGACAAATCTAATTTTCGTTTCGAATATAGGAAACAAAATGCTCTGAATTTAAAAACACACTAAATGAAGGATTTTTTATTAAATTATGAAAAACTTTTAAAAGAATCTTAATACTTGTTGTTACTTATGCCATCTGGTCGAGAGTAACATCGGATCAAAGCCACGAGATTCAAAGGGCTACAGTTACTTCTGTCGTTAACGGTAGCTTTGAGCACCATACAGTTGACAGTGCGATTTGACTCGAGCATGTTTACCCAGCAATCAAATTTTCAAATTTATCTAAATTTTACGAGTAGAAAAACAAGTAGAAGTCTTGTGTCAGTTTTCAATTCATTGGAGAACACGCGACTGCATTTATCACGTGACTTTCACTAAAGTTCATTTCATTTGAATTTAATTGACAAAAACTAATTTGATAAATAAATTATTTACAATGTACAAATACATTTTAATTTTTTTAATGATGAACATACCGTAAAATCAGGAGTATAACGCGCATCCCCTTTTTTACAAAGGAACCTAAAATGAATGTATGATATGCTCTTATATTTTGAAGTCATTTGTATTCGAGGATATATCCCAAGCTTTAGAAAAAATAGAATACTTCTAGAACACAACCCTTTAAGTTTATCCAGATATGTCATTTCTTTTAAATAAACATTCCGAACTATGCAGTTTAATTCTTTTATGCTCATCTTTATTTTTATTTTTGCAGCTATCGTTTTTTTTATATATTCGGCATGTTTAACGCACACCCTTAAATTTTAATCATATTCTCTGTTTTCAATGTGTGCGTTATACGCCAACTTTTACGGTATATATCATACGAGAGAGAGAGAGAGCATTGATCCAAAAAAAAAAGATTACAAGTCGTATAAAAAAATTATTTATTACAATAGACAGAAATACAAAAGGGAATTAAGAGGCATATCTATCACTTTTCGACATAATCACCGAGTCTATTTAGGTATTTATCAGAACGCAGGACCAACTTGTTTAACCCGTCTTGGGGGAAATCAGGTCCTAGTCCATTGAGCCAGGTCTCGACGGATGTTTTCACAGAACTGTCTTGGAATATTGCAACACATCTGAAACGACATGCTGCACGCTACCATAGCTCAGTCCCAACTCTGACGAGATTTCAAGCAGAGTTACCCATCGATCATTTTGAATCATTTCTTCAATGGACTAAATTCATGACGGTCATATGATAATATAAACACGAGTCCTATACATTGAATTCAAAACGGACAGTAAACTAGCTCGTACTTTTTATTCTATTTGTAAAACTTAGGTAAAATTTCAAATTGCATAGTTGGATAAAGATGCTCAAGAGTTAGTTATAAAAAGAAATTTCTGCAAAAAGATTTTAAAATTAAACAAAAAAAAGTCTTGTTTTATACATGTACTTTTAAATAAAGTGACAAATATTCATTTTTTAAAAAAAAGTTTCTGTAAAAAGCGTAATTTGGCAACAACGAAGTGCATGAACTGATTTGCTGAAAATAGATAATTGCATTTATAGTGACTATGACGTCACATGTGTTTTTGAACTTGATTGGCTAAAAACACGTGGTTTAAAATTATCATGTGATTATGACGTCACACGAATTTAGTCCATTCGTGCCGTGTTGATTTCTGTCGTTGAAGAACTCCGGCTGGCAACTCCCTAAGATATTGCGGTTTTCGACATCCTGTCTGCCTGATTGAAAGAATGACATAATTTGGCTACACGTTGTCTGCTCTCACACATTCTTTGCCCATAAAAATTGAATCACGCTTTGCACTTCCAAACGAGAACTATTTCCTAAAAGTCTTGCCATTTCAATCGCCCTGAACCCCCCCGTTTGGGAACTTCCACTACCAACCCGCAAACCAGCTGCATAACAAGTAACACCATTTGTCTCCATTTGGAGGGGGGGGGGATTTCTCTACAATATGTAGTTTTCAAATGCTGCAGCTTGTAACCTTTTTTTTTTCTGATCAACCCTCTTGTTTCTACATAACCAACTCATATATATACTTGTATTCATACTACTCGTCGGTACTTGGAATATTCAACAATTTCGTGGCAGGGAATGAAAGTGAAACATAATGCATGTATTTTAAAGAAAAATATTTAAAAAAAAAACCTGTAAGTGTTTTTTCTCCCCCCCCCCCCAAGCGGTGGGAAAAGACCGAACCATTCGGAAGTACCTGACGGGTGGTAATTCAGGGGGTAGATTTGCAGGGGAAAAGAGAACCAAGTGCTTGCACTTCCTTTCCATTGAATTCCCCTCTGTGTATATTCCGATCCTTAGTTCCCCGAAAAATGCAAAATGTGTGCTTACCAAGTGTTGAATTGGAACAAAAAAAACTATGCTGCATCCAGAAATTCGAAATAAAAAAAATAATGATAAAGATGAAAATAAAAGGCAGTTTTAAAAGTTTTTATGAGCTTAGAACATGGAAATTGATTTAACAGAACAAAAAATTCTATTTTTTATATTTTAACATTACGTTTAATAATATTTCCTAACTATATATGAAGAATAGTACTATTTCCAATATTATTCTTGTGAATTTATTTTTTACCATTTGAAGATTTTTCAAGTATCAAGTTCTATGATAATATCAGGGTTAACCCTTTTGCGACCTAGGGAAACACGTTCCCCACCCCCCTCTTTAAAAGTGGTGATTGTCTTATTTAGTTATAACCTTTTTGCCTTTTTTTTATACAGAATGTCAAAATAGAGCGCAGGTCAAACGCAATTACGTCAATAAAAACGTTTAGTAAAAACAAGAACTCTCAAATCCGTGCCAATGGTAAAATATCCGAGGGCTGCATTCTTATTTACACACAGTAGAACGTCATTTATCCGAACGTTTATTATCCGGAGCGTCAAATATCCAAACCAAAGTCCGGATACGTTTTTGAACAGTGCAAAACTCAACATTTGTTTCCTGTGAGGCCAAAAGTGACTGGAAAACCCAAGTTGAAGGATATGTGGGAATTTCAGCCGTGTGATTTGGTAAACATCTGCGCGGAATATTAGGTCAGTTTGTTTCCAAGTGAGGGGTGTATACAAGCTCTTTTGTCGAGTTCTGTTGATGTAGAAACCTGGATGGCGTGCGATCCAGAAGACTGTGAATTTCAAATGCTAAATGATGACGAGATTGTGACTTCCGTGCAAAAAGAATCCGACCCTGTCGACGATGAAACGGATAAAGACGAGGACAACAACAGCAACTACGAAAGTAGCAAGGGTCCATCAAAGGCTGACGCTATTCTGCGTTAGAGACAGCTATAGACTGGTACGAACAACAATCAGAGTGCTGTCCTACTCAACTACTGCTGCTGAAGAGAATCAGAGACCTTGCATTGAAAAAACGAAGGTGTACAATGGTACAACGAAAAATAGGTGATCATTTTCCACAATCAAGGTAAAAATGCGACATTTTGCACCTATTTTGCTTTTTCTTCAAACACATTTCCCGCATAGGATGATTTTCAATATTCCTATAGTGTCTGGTTTCATATACTGCATGGATCGCATTCGTTTTTCGGTTATACGAACAATTGCGCATCCGAACGGTGTCCTGTCCCAATTGATTCGAATAAACGACGTTCTGCTGTATTTCAATTTCTTCTATCGTATAAAAATATATTATTAAAGCACATGTGTTTTATGTTATTCGGTAAGTATAATTTTGTGCAATGATAAATTATATTTGAACGAATGAAAACAAATGCCTGATAAATTTACACATTGATCGAAAAAAAACCCAGTTATATATTTTTCTTATGTTTTTTATTCATTTTACGTCTTTCAAATTAAAATAAACAGTTTGTATTAATATTTATTCGTAAGAACGTTATGATTCTGAAAAGTTAAAAATGAAATATATGCTTTCTCTTATTTGTTGTATTTTTTTCTTTTTTGACGAGTGTTTAATTGAATATGCATTTGCATAAATAATTGCAAGAACATTTAAATAATAAATGTAACACAAAAAAAGTATGAGTTTTCTTGAAAAAATCCCCCCAGTAAATAATCGCTTCTTTTCATTTTAAATCTAAAACATAGTAATATATTTACTAAAAATTTTATGAACAATTCTTCTTTTCATTAATATGGTACGTTTTTTACCCATCATTATTACATATTTTCCAGCAGTAAACACTTTTCACGGAGCCTCTAGAATTCTAAGTTTTAATTTATTAATATTTTTGTTATTCGAATTATTGTCATATTTTATTTATTATGTTTTGGTTAACTCCCCTTTTCGCATTCCCCCCTCCCCGAATTTACGATTTAAAAAAGCATTTTTTTATTAATGAATATTAATATACGTTCTATACCGAATTCGAAACACATGAAATCTGTCGTGACTCTAAGTCTTCTCACGTTTGTGAGGTGTGGAAATTTCGAGAGTGAGATACCGGCTGAAGTAACGTTCTCGTAACATGACCAAGGTTCAAAATTACGGAAGTCCATTGTCAATAGCTCTCGTGTCCCTTCACGCACAAACGGTTAATAAATATTCACTCGAATATATGTATATATATCTTGTTCAAATTTTTACTCGTTAATAAAATACTTTCTATTCATCCAATCAAGTACAAATAAATCCATTTAAACTTGCAGTGGATGACACTTGATGTTAATACAGTTTTTTAAATATCAATTCATTAATTACCAGTTAATTAATTAAATTAATTACCGGTTTTCGACGTCAACTTAGATTCATCCCCATTGCTGAACAATGTAACTATTAAAACAATGGCAAAAGTTGGTGTCGAAAACCGGTTTTTCAGCCAAACTAGCTAAACCGGGTATGTATTGTTACAACAATGCAAGCAAATCATGCTCTTTTTTCAATTCCCACTATTAGTTCACTCTCTCCGCATATATATATATATATATGACTGTGGTAGTCTAGTGGTCAGGGTATCGGATCTTGGTAGGCTTATCACGAGTTCGAGCCCAGTGCCACAAAAGACCCGTCGTGTAGGGAAGCGATGCACATTAAATCTGTCGAGAGCTCAAACGTCCTCCCGTTGGTGTGGTGTGGTAGTTAGGAGAGAGGGTGCCAGCTCAGGTGTGGTCCTTGTCACTTGACCATGGCTCAAAATTACGAGGTCTGTTGCCAAAACCCTCGTGTAGCTGAACAGTGCGACGTTAATATTCACTCACTCACTCATATATGTGTGTGTGTGTGTGTATCTTGTTCAAATTTTCAATCGTTAACAAAATACTTTCTTTGTCCATTCAAAGTAGGAATTGGCTTAATTTTTTTTTATTTTTATATTACTAGTTCTAGCTTTTAATTGCAATTTTTTCCCCTTCAGAAAATGAGCAAAACGGGGAGCAATTTCCCCGAAACTGCGCTTGCTTTTCGAAGGAGTTCCATTCAAATGTCAGTTGTCTGTCAAACAATGGAGCAGTTAAAGCAGTTTTGTGGAGTAAATTGAGGAACACCCGATTCTTCCTTTTCCGCCTTTTCTTTTCCAGACAAGAAAAGAAGTTCCGCTGCAGGTTATTGTATTTTACGGTGAGACACGCGGGGAATGGGAGACAGAAAATCTTGCGTCCCTCTGACAAACTCGTTATTTTGTTCTTTGGTATTGTATTCAGTGTTTTCCTTTCGGATGTCCTTCGCGTGAAGAAGAATGGGTTCAAACAGGGTAAATGAAACCTTTTTTTGATGATTTATGTCTGTGCAATAACAAATTCAAATAATTTCATTTAATCGTACCGTCGAAAGGTGTCTAAGAGTTCGGGGCAATTTTCCAATCATATTAAATTCCATTTACGAAAAAAAAAATTTCTAACTTGATCAAACTAAGAATGAATTTTTTGGAAATTATTCAACTAGGGGGATGTATGCAGATTTTTTAAGTAAAATTAAATTTGCAGGGCATATTTGCCACTTGGATACTACTAACCCAACAGATACGTTAAATCTGTCAAGAGATCAAACGTCCTCCCGTTGGTGTGGTGTGGTAGTTCGGAGAGGGGGTGCCAGCTCAGGTGTTGTCCGCGTCACTTGACCATGGTTCAAAATTACGCGGACCGTCGCCAAAAGCCCTCCTGTAACTGAACAGTTCGACGTTATTATTCTCTCACTCACTCAACCCAACATATAAGATCTTTAGACATAAATCTATTGGTGGTAGAACCAGAGTCGGATCCAGACTTCGAAGGCTGGGCCATGGTTGATTTCAAGACCATACAGGTATGGAACTGGCAGGGGGGGGGGGAACTAACGCAAAGAGAAGTGCTTATAAAAATATTCTGGAAGCCGTAAGGCATTAAGGCCGCGGGAAAAGCAATTTCTAACTCAGAAACCAATGAAAAAAACGTTTAGAAATGGTCAAAAATACCGATCCTGGACTGTTAACGACTAGAAAAAGGTGATCTTCTGTGATGAAAAGCATTTATTTGTGCAGGGATACAAATCAAGTGCAGTTACAGGAAGTGAAATTGAAACTCTGTTGCCAGATCATATGCAACAGACAGGAAAACACCCTTCTAAGAAGATGTTTCGGGTTTTTTTTACAACAAATGGCAATGGAAGCTTTGTTCTTTTTAAAAGCATGATGAATTATGTCAAATACATGGAAATATTTATTACGCAGTGGAATTGTTCAATCCATGGAAACATTTGACGGAACATTTCAACATGATTTGGCTTCTTGTCCCAGTTCAATATTGATCCAGACTGTAATGCGGGGAAATAAAATAAAAGTGCTTAATTGGTCCTGATAACTGACCAGACCTAAATCTTATTGGGAATTTATGTTATATTCCAAGAATCGTTTAGCTAAGTTGAGTTGCACGACAACAAAATAAATGATAAAAAGTGCTACACAAGTGTGGTTCCACGATGATGAAGTCAAGAACATGTACGCTGCACTAGCGGAATCAAAACTAAGACGAGTTGAAGAGGACATTTATGCTATAGGTGGTCATACTTCGTATTAATATAGAGATTCTTCTATCTACTTAAGGTATGTAATGATTACAAGCTTAGGGCTTAGAAAAAAATCGTTTTTTAACATTTATCCCAATTAATTTGAACAGTATAGTATTTTCAAAAGTCCAAGCTTTTAGCTTAAAATAACACACAAGAATTAACTTGTTATGACCAGAATTACACAGGTTCAAAAAAATACACCAGAATAAAACATACACAAGTTTAAAAAAAATATGCAGGGGGGAGGGAGCAAGAATAATATTCAAACAAATGTATAGTTATTAAAGAAAACAGAACACAAATTTGTCTAAACAATCTCAGACAATAACCCTAATACAGAAAATAACTATAACAAGTAGATGTGCACACTTCTTCTGGCGCTCTCCCCATTTCAAAGCGAAGGGTTCCAAAGGAGAATCCCTCTCCCCACAGGAAGTGCGAGTTCATCGACCGAAAGGGGACATTGGGGATAAGAACGATTTGAGAAAGAGAGAACCGCATTATATCATGTGAGAAATAAATAGAGGTTAAACAGTCCACTGCGAAAAGTTGTTCTGCTTTAGAGTCAACGGGCCTCGTAATTTTAAACCACGATCAAATGACAAGACGACCCCTGAGCTGGCACCTTCCTCTCCAAATTTTCACACTACACCAACGGGAGGAGTTTTGAGAAGTCCGATTAAAACAATGAAAATCTTAAATTACCCTCAAATGGCGATACCTGGTGGCGAAGACTAAAACAAGTTCAACGAAATATTCAATAACTATAGATATTTCCTTTTAAAACTCTATAACAGTGATTCCCAAAGTGGTCTATACAACCCCCAGGGGTCAACGTCAGCCAAAAATTAACTTGGGGGTCCATGAGGTGTAAGTGGGGGTCTATGATAGTGGCTCTCATTAAACTAGATTGTGACTTTAATTTTTAAAGAAAATTTACAATCAAGAGGAAACCAAATTTTACCTATATATAACAGATTTATTTACTAAATTTATAATGAGGTTAATTTGCATTTAGAAGGTGACAGCATAAGTTTTATTAAAACAAGAACCATTTCAGCTTTTCTTTCCTGAGTTAAGCTAAAGAAGTACAATACTGGAGGTCCCGAATTTTCTACATTTGTCACAGGCAATCTGTCAGAAAGTTTTAACCTACGTTCAACATTTAAATGCACTTTTATTCAGATTTTGAAACCAGGTTTGAGAATGCTTTGACTACGGCAATACCACAGTAGGTAATGAATTCATATGATCCTATTAAAAATAATTTTACATTACAATAGGAACTGATCGTAATAAGCCAGTGCTTCTCAAACTTTCAATACTTGTGACCCAATATTCAATCATAATTTTCTTCGCGCCCCCCCCTCCATACAATAACAATGTATTGAATTCAACAATATTATTCTTTGACGCTAAAGCTACAATACGACTTTAACTTCTTAAATGACACCGGCATATATAAACGTCTCACTCAGCCAAAACATTAATTTTCTAAACGTATACATACGTTTTGCCGATGTACGATCTTTTCTGTGCAATGCTATCCCTAAAATTATTCCGAAGGCCTTGGAATGCAGTAAAAGGATGACAGTGTTTGCGAAGGAATTACTTCACAGAGGATTTGCTCCTCCCTCCTCCAAAAAACACTACATTCACGCGTCTACGTGAAAATGTGTGGTGGCATTAAGGAGCGAATCGCGTAACTATTAATCGTTTGTCAAGGGAATTATAAAACGTACAAACTATCAAGATAAGTGTTAATACAAGCCCATGGGGGCACTGGTAATTATCAAATTTGTTCTTAAATTAGTATTGTTAAACTAATTATAAAATGCATTCAATATTCAATATATATTAAAAATTCAATATGCTCGCAGAGTTCCCCCCTCGTTGAGTTATAACACCTCCCTAGGGAGGCGCGCTCCACTGTTTGAGAAAAGCTGTAATAAGCACTAACGAAAATCTTAAAGTTTAGAAACGGATGCCAGCAATTTTGGCTTTAAAAAGTCAAACCTGTTGTTGGTTCCGACTTACGGAATATCGTAAGGAAGTTTTTCATTGCTAGCGTGAAGGAGTTTCCGCGCCATTGCCAATCTCCAAAACAAAAACAAAAAAAAAAGAAAACAAAAACAAAAAAAAGAAAACAAAAACAAAAATTGAAAATTCTAACAGAGGAGATTTAAGGTTAAACCAGACAAGATTGATACCGAATGTTGAAAACTTGATATTGTATTGTGCTAGAATTCATCCCTCCCATTAAAATAATTTGTTGCTTAGTTAGTTTATTTATTAATTAACTTTTAATGTAATTAATTAACAAGTGGTTTTAAAATTTTAAACACTATACTTCATTACAGTAAGAAATCTAATTCTTTTAAAGTAGGAGTTGTAGAAAAGACAAACTGAACTGTCAAAAAGACATTTAAGTTGATACATTTGCAAAAATTCAATATTAATTAAGCAGGGGTCTACCTCAAACCGAAAAACATTGCAAGGGGTCTACGAGACAAAAACGTTTGGGAATCTCTGCTCTACAAACTTGTATGAACGTATATTTGCATAGAAGGGTCAATGGTATCAAGCTGACTGTACACAATAGGCCTAGCCTTCGATTGCCGATTCAGCACTCCGAACAGCTGCTCTTCTAACACTTGCTTCTTTATAACGACTTCAAACTTTAAAAACTCGCTTTACCACCGTATTCTATCTAGACATGTCAAGGAAGCAATTTATGAAAGAAAATTTTTTTTGATTTTTTGAACTCATCACATTGGGGAACCTCCTTAAGATTTTTAATGTAAAACATGTAAAAATATTACCCGATGGGATATCGATCTATGACCTTTATACCATGCTTATAAATAACTCTACCCTTTCAAAAGAACCTCCGCAAAATCACACAGTGTTCACAAACATCTTTTATAAACCGCTTTTCCTAATCATGCATTTTCAGGAAAAAGATATGCTGCATTTCTGAGAATGCTCCTGGATCAAATAAAGGTTCTGGAATGTGAAACGTAGAACTCCTACGCATTATTACAAATGTAATTGAATCTCTTTAGGAATTTACTTGAATTAAAACTTGTTGAATCGATACAAATTCCACGCCCGGGAAACTCTTTTTACAAGTTTTAATTTAGTTTTCCTAAAGGTTTTCTCCCGTTTCTAAACGTAGAAACGGTTAATTTATCTGGAATGGAATATTACACGGAATTTGAACTCGGCAAAATAAAGCGACAGTTAATTGGATGTATATCACTTTTAAGATGTATTTAGAGGTGGAGAGAGAATTAATTTATGGGATATGAGAAAATAAATATAAAAAGACTTAGGAATAGTAGGAAAAAATTTGTGGCCCTTCTGAATGAATTCAAATTCTCTACAACACAGGTTCTCAAACTTTTTTATCTCATAGAGCCCCTTGCCATGTTTTTCGGTTTTGTATAGAATACTTCGGTTTTAATAGACTTACCGAATAAGATACTACAGCTGGTATAGAGCTATACTTGCTTCAAAATATTTAAATTTCTAACTGTGTAGAGAAGACACACATGTTAATTAATTAAATTAAAATTTAACTAATCTTTAAAATAATTGTTACATAAAGTAACTAAGCAACAAACAAATGCTTTTAAGGGGAGGGATGAATCTGGTGCTTTGTCCATTCTGGTACTTCTAAAATTGCTGATATCAGTTTCTAAATTTTACTTTAAGATCTTCTTAGTGCCTATTTCGATCAGTTCTTCTTGGACTATGGCATTTGTTTATTTTTCTCAATGTGACCTCATTAATTAATAGCCTACTGAATTTTTACCATATATATATAGTCAAAGCATTCTCAAACCTAGTTTCAAAATCTCAATAAAGGGCATTTAAATGTTGAATGTAGGTTAAAACGTCCTTTCCCTGGTGGATTGTGTGCGACAAATTGAAAAAAAGAAAGAAAAAAAAAACGAGACGTCCAATATTATACTCCTTAACTTAATAATGGCAAGAAACGCCGAAATGATGGTCCTTGTAACTGCAAATTAACTTCATTAAATTTAGTAAACAAATCTGTTTAAAAAAGATAAATCTGGTTTCCACTTGATTAAATTTTCTTTTAAAATTAAAGTCATGATCTAGTAAAATGAGAGTCACTATCGTAGACTCCCATTCACACCTCATGGACCCCCAAATTATTTTTTCACTCATGTGAATCCCTGGCACGTTGTCATAGACCCCCAGGGGTCTATGACAGCGTCACTTTGGGAATCACTCCTCAACAGTAAAAAAATATATTTCATTTTGATTGGCACTGGTATTTATTTCTTTTAAACTCATGAGCAATATAAAATTACTATTTTGTAAAATGCAACTGAATTTTTCATGATGCAGGAGCATCATGAAAAGTCTGTGCAGTCATTTTGAGCACATTCTAATGGTGAAATGGATAACAAAATGGACGACATCGAACAATTTGTTGACAATTTGATGCTGGGTGAGTGAGTAAATGTAGGATTTAATGGCGCAAAAGCCGATTTTGGCGAAACTGCGCCAAACAATAGTAGTCTAGTCTAAACGTGAAAAGAAGAAAAGGGAAATATTTGAATGACAAGAAAGAGGGTCGAAAATAGAGAAGGATCACTAGGGTACACTGGGTTCGTGACATCCTCGTTTACCAAAAACAGTAACCCCCTTGGGAAAAGGAAAAAATCCCTAGGGTACCTCGGGATTGTGATATCCGTACTCACCTAAAGAAGGTGAACCCCTGAGGGATTATTGGATGCTGGGAAAACAACGCAAAGAAAAATATCAGGCAATTTTCCAAAAACTCTATTATTGTTTGGTTTTTCAAAAAATTTGAAAATTGTGTATTAAGTTCCTTTAAGTTTTAGTAAATGTTTTTGTTGATTTGATTTTTATGAAACATTTGCATATATACGCATCTATGTAAATGAAATAAACTCTAATAAACTTAATTTTGTTGATATATGTTTTTCTTTTGCAATATCCTTTAACACAAGGGTGAACATTAAGTCGATCGCGATCGACCAGTGGACCGCCAAGACATTTTGGCGTGACCACCTTTACTAAGACCTAATAATCTTTCCATCATACGAAAGTTCAGAAATATCGTTTTTGTTTGAATCTAAGCCGCCATCAATTCCAAGCTGCCCAACCAAGTTCTCAACAAGATTTTGTGAAAATTGAAAAATAGTCTAAGATGGTTTATATCGATATCCAATTTTACGAAATTAAAATAAATTTAAAAGGAAAACTAATAAGAAGTGAAAAATTAATTATTTTATCAGTATTACAAACTTTTAAGCACATACATGAAGCTGTAATTCCCCTTTAAATACCCCATCCGACCAATTTTTTTTTCACTTCGATTCTAATCCACGCCCGATTTTCAGTAGCATTAACATTTGGAAAAAAGTGTGGCTTAGATTCGTTTAAATACGGTGTTTTTTTATCTTGCGGAGGAAAAAAATCGAATTATAAGAGAAAATTTCGTTGAATAGAAAATGCACTTCACTCTTTGGTGGTAATTTTACGAAGAAAATCAGAAAATGTTCTTGGTTCCAGGAAAAAGTTCATTAAATGCAGAAGTTCATAAAATAGAGTTTCGTAAAATGGAGGTCCGACTGGATTGTATACTTTTCTTTTAGTTCACTACACCTACGCCACTGGGTGGACCGCAACACCTTGAAAAAATTAGATGTAGCCCGTACACTGGAAAAGTCTGCCCACCCCGTCTTTAACACGAAGAAATATTTCCGTCCTTTCAATTTCGTGTTAAGCGATTTTCATTGTATGGCATTTAACTTTGTTTTTTTCGAATTCGCTATTACACGCGTTATTACCGTACACACACATATATTTAAAGAATTTATTACCAATCACATAATAAGAATCCTTATAACTATTACAAATATTGAATAAAAATAATCTGCGACTATATATACAAGCATAAGAAAATTGCATGGGTTCAATTTTTTTTAAGCTGTAAAAAACCATGTGTAATCTCTTCAGATGTTGTTAACACGTGTGTAATCTTATTAAGAGGCAACTTTTATCTAATTACTAATCCGATTTAAAACGTTCTTTAAATTTCTCGCTTGACAAACTCACCAGACGTCTAAGGTCCCTAATGAAAATTAAGTAAATGAAGATAAGGAAATTCAAAAATATTTTAAGTTGTACAGCAGAAATATTTTAACAAATAATGTATATTACGAGGGAAAATATAATTAAGTGTGGCTTAATTAAATAACAGACGAGCAAATAGAGTTTCATTGGATTATCGAGGACGGGAGCGACTTTATTAGATTATCAGTAAATAGAAGCTCTTCAATTAGGTTATGTACAGAATAATGCATTAATTGTTATCACTATGTTATTCTAGATCAGAGATTTCTAAACTTTTTAAGCTCATGGACCCTTTTTTATGGTTAAAACTTGCCCAGACTCCTTTTTTTTTTTATATAGTCAAAACCAAGGGTAGGCAGACTTTTCTAGGGCGCGGACTACTTGTAATTTTTTCAAAGAGTTGCGGTCCACCTAGTGTCAGTGGCGCACACAAGGGCGGGGGAGAGGTCCACGCGGGTCCGGACTCTCCCTCATAACCCTGCATTTTTTCCGATTCATTATAATCCCATGTATATAGTATGTAAAATGTAATGAAGTATTTGATAATATTAATTTTTTTTATTTGTTAATATTAATTATTTATTCAGTAATTTATTTTTTGCTGCTTTTTGTTTCCACAATCGGCAGAATCAAAAAAATATGTTACGCACTCGACCCCCTTCCCTTTAAAAATTCTTGTGTATGGTACTGCCCAATGTCGTAGCTGTAGTGAGGTAAGGAAAAGGTTATTGTAACTTAATAATAAGTACGGCATATGTGTGTGTATATATATATATTTACTTACAGAACTAAAGTAAAAAAACACTTTTAAAACAGTGTTTAAAGCAAAACGCAAGATGCAAACTTACCCCCAAATATAATTAGATCAAATGATGCATTTATTATGAAACAATTCAAAATACATTAAAAAAATAAAGCATTTTTATCTAAAGTTAGTTTTTGTTGTTATAGTCAGTAGAAGGCTTAGTCTCCTTATTTTTAGCCAATCTTGAATTTTCCGTATGTAATTACTAACTGGTAAAATTTTTAGGCGGTCACCCCAAAATGTCTTAATGGTCCACTGGTCGATCGCGATCGACTTAATACCTACCCTGGGCTTAGAGCATCTAACTCCAGATTGGAAAACCTGGATTCGATGCCCGATGCCAGCAAATACCCTCCGAGTACACACGGAGTACGTGCTCGTTAAATCATTTAGTCCGAAAGTCTTGTAGGCGGTCGCAGCTGAAACCACGAGTGCACATGGCTGGAGAATGCTTCCTTCCTCTCCAGTTCCATGCCTAAATTGTAGAGGTGGAAATAGGTGGTGTCGCCATCTATTATGTAAGAACCGAGCCAAATCGTACTGTCACCTGCAGGGTGCTCAAAGCTTAGGCTAACGACAGGCATAAAAATCAATCCCTTAGCCGCGATGAATTTCGTGGACCTTGATTTAATATTACTGTCGATAGGTGGCATAAGCAGCAGATTATTATATTATTTCTTTCTGTACATGCAAACTCTTATTATATTATTGATCAAGGGAGGACAAATAGCTACCTGAAAAGAGCTTTATTGCTGCCCACCAAAAGAGTCAAAAAACCAAATAGACAGAAAATATTCTCTATATTTGGATCAACATATACTTGTGAGCAAAGTTTTTCTTGCAAGATGACCCACAAGAGTAAATACAGATGTCAGTTGGCTGACATTAACTTGCAGGACATAGTGAGAATTTCAAAAAGCACAATCTCAACTCCTGATTTCGAGAGAAAAAAATCGTAGAAAAGTATGATAAGGTCTTATTAAGGTACATTTGTCTTATTAAGGTATCCTACCACTTGCGACAACTTTTTTTTTTTTGAAAAAAAAAATGGAGAAATGGCGAATTTTTGGTTGTTTTTAGATTTGCTTAGTATATTTTAAGAAAAGTATGCTAAAATTAAGAAGAGAAAAATAAATAATAATAAATGAAATGGGGGAAAATTGGTAAAAATGTACAAAAAATAACATAAACGCGGCTCATTATGTACCAAAAGTTTATGAACAGATTTTCAATTTTTCAATTCATGTGTTGCTATATTACTCATTTTTGAAATGACCTTCAGGATAAGAGATATTTTAATTTGTACAAAAACTAGAGTACTTTATCTTAATTATTATAGGAGATTGCTTAAAATATCAGTGATTATATTAACATGAGGGACTGTAATTTTGTAATAAATCAGTGATTAATAAATCTGAAAGTTAACTACTATTATGCAGAACGCACACAAAAAATTTCAGTTTATTATTTTCAAAACTTTTTTAGCAATCGCTGGCCGCGTTTGAGCATTTTCAAAAAAAAAAAAAAAAAAAAAACGCATTCGCACATTTTGAGTAAAAGGTGTTTTAAAGTATGGCATCTTGCTCAAAGCAAAGGCATCTGCTTTCACTAAAACAATTGTAGTTTTTATTCTAGGGAACGGAAAATATAAACTTGACATTTTTATAAAGCTCCAAATCAACTCTAACACTGAAAATCAAAAAAATATCCATTTGTACACTTTTTCCAAAATTATGATTTCTAACGTAATTTACGAGTCACCGAGATTTACGAAAATGGAAACACAATTAAAAAATTTAATTGCGGTTTATTAAAATTAAAAAAGTTTTGTGCTCCAATATACAGTTTCTAGATTGATGAGATAAAACAGAGAGAATACCGCTATGTGACGTAATGGTGAGTTATAAAGTCTGTTTGTCCTTGACGGATTACATGGTGCCCTCGGCGAAACTACCTGTTACACGGTGAATTGAACTTCTCGCGCTCACACACACCAGCTTTCACTTTCAAGGTCATGCCCGTGAAATGGAAAAGAAGGAAAATAAAAATGATGCCACAACATATGAGGCGTTTCCCCGCACGTACGCAAATCAAATGCAAAGCAAGAAGATATTTTGTTTAACGTTATGATTATATATTTCGGTTTCTCTTGTCAGTCGAAAGAATGATGGAATGATATTTAATTTTTTTTTAAATTCTTTTCTTTTTAATGTAAACTTCGTTTTTCAACGAGAATGGAATGAGAGATTTTTACTTCCAAAACTCAATTCAATGTTATAATTTCTCTTTCATGTTTTTATATTCTTGAATGAAAGGTGAATTAGTTGATTTCAAAGGTATCGATGCGGAATAAGTATTTTGTTTTCGTAGAGTGAAATTTTAATTTGCATTATTAATTTTTTTTAAAAAATTTACTTTTATTAACTGGTTTCTTGATTATAAAATCTGACTACAAATTATCAATAAGCCGTTACTGCAGTCAACGAAATATTTATTGTTTCATAATTATGCTGAATAATAAAATCTGCTCATTAAAATATCCGTATTTATTATAATTTTCTAAGAATACGTGAAATTGATGTATAAAATTATACGTAACAGTTAAATTTTCAACTATAAATATCTTGATTTTTCTAATTTCTCTTAATTGTTAATTGTATAATTTTTTTCACTTTCTAGAATTACATCTTGTGAATGTACTAAAAATTAAAAATAAGTATTCTTTTATTATAATTCTCCATCTGTGAATAAGGAATTCGTATTTTGTTTTCATCGTTAAAATCGAAAGCGTTCTTGCGTTTTAGAATTACAGAAATAATGTTCAAAAATCTGTATTACAACAGCAATTTATTCCTGAAAAATGTCCAGTTAGTGATTGTGGTGCATAACAAAATGTTTTTTAAGCTAATTTATTATAAATTATATCTAATGAACAGGGAATTCTGAAATTATTCTCCAGAAATTCCACAGTACTAAATTGGCTCAGCAAGATTCATAATTTAGTTTTTGATAGAGATTTAACAAATTTTAATATAATTTCTTCGAAAAAAGTTTTTCCCCCCGATTCTTTTTAGATTTTACCCAGCACATTGTTTAGCGATTTCTTATAAATTGAAATTGATGTTTTACATATATATCCAAAGTAAAATCAAATTCTAAAAAAGCAATAGTGGCAGGCAGCTCTTGTGATGGACCATTATTTTATCAAGATAATATTATTTCAATACATTTTCCATAGTCTTTATTCTCAAATTCTTAACAATAATATTGCACTACAAATTTTAATAAAAATCTTTTAAATGCAATACAAAATATCTGCAGAATAACGAATTATACAAAAGGATAAAGAACGTAATTTGAGGATTGTTTACATATTTATTGGCTTTGAATAAATATTTTTATATTAGAGTAAAAGCTCAGTGTTGTCAATAGGTGTGCATGAAATATTATTATCACTTATCTTCAAAATTCTAAGTTCGGTCAGGTGATGATAAAGGCATATCCTTCTCAACTTTACCTCGCCCGATGAGGATGTTGAAACCAGATTTTACATCTTACAAAGAGATTAGAAAGCAAATCACGAGAGAAATGCAACGCAGATACTAAGGCAATGGTGAAACTGTTATTTAAGCATTGCATCGTTATACTATTGCTTTCAAAAGAGCTAATCAATGAAATCTAGAAAATATAGAGCACGTTTTTAAAAACAAATATCACCAGAAATATTATACTGATTGAAAAATTCTTCTATAAACCTGAATAAGCTGAATTATAAAAATTATAGTTTTTAAAAAGAACTAAAAAACACGCTTTTATAGTGAATCGAACTGAAAAGTAAAAAAAATAATTCTTAATATAAGAATAAAATGATTAACGAGAAAATTAAAACGTTGAGTGCTGTATATTAATTGTTATGATTTCTCACTAGTTCTATTCCGAAATTCTGAGTTTGTGTAAAAATATAGTACAAAGCCCTCCCATTTTTACTCCAATGACATTAATTTTCTCGTGAATTATTTTATTCTTATATTAAGATTTTTTTTTTAATTTTTTTTTTTTTTTCTTTTCGGTTCGATTTACTATAAACGTGTGTTTTTTTAAGTTTTTTTAAACTATCATTTACTTATTGATGAATTTAACTTTGAGCTTGTGATATTTGGAGCTGGGGGGGGGCAGATTACGTAGCTGCTGGAATTAGTCTTGCTCTTCAATGGATATTAATTAACGAGTCTGAAGGGTATTTACTCTCTCCGTTTACGCAGTCTCGGATGAGTCCCGTATCGTTATATTTCAAAGATTCCGTCTCTGTAGATACAGGTCAAACTAATAAAAATGTGCTAAGAAGAAATATTAAGTGTCAATTGTATTATCACCTTTTAAACGTATTGCTATAATGTTAATTCGTGTCATCCCTTCTAAAAGTTTTGCTTTATAAAAATATTTAGAAGTTAAAACATACATTATTTTTTTTCACATGCAGTAGTCTTTTTTCTTTATTTCCATTTTCAAACAAACTAGACAATTGTTTATAGTATGGTAAGATATTATTGACTCTTCCCACTCTTCCCTTTCTCACAAAAAGAAAGAACACTTTTTCTGTTTGTTTTATTTCTATAAATCACAAGTGTATTCGTTTTTAGGGTTGCACCTTAATCTTTTAGTCGCCAAATCTGAAAATGATATATGCAATAAGCCGCCAAATCTGGAAGTGGTACATGGAATTAGCCGCCAAATCTGGTAATGATATATGCAATAAGTCGCCAAATCTGGAAATCGTTATTCCTGATCAGGACAATGGAACAAAATTATGAAATTATTCTACTGTCATCGGTCATTGACAAGCGAGCAAAATTTCGAATTCATCTCACCTTTTAAAGTGGGTAAAAATCGAGTTCAAAGATTCCGTTACTTACAAGTGAAACTTATAAAAGCGTGTTAAAAATAAGTAAGATAGACGAAATTGAATTGAAATGTTTTTGCGCAAGAGGTAGATCTAAATTGAGTTACTATTGTTCGAAATTAGTTTAAGTTTAAATTTGGAAGACGAGAGAGAATGGAATTTACAGCTAGAATAAGATGAAATCGGCAAATAGAATGTTATTTCATTGTGCATATGATCATCACATCATTTGTGTGAGTGATTGCATAAGTAAGAAGTAATCAGAAGCAAGACCGATCCTAGGGTGGCGGCCGCTAGCGTGCAAAGACCTAATCTGCTGCCCCTCTAGAGAATGTTTCATATTTTGACTAATACTTAACGCTGTCACTATAAACTCATCTACCTGTATTAAAGTAAAACATTAATAAAATGTAAGTACAATTCTAAGAGCAGAACTTTTTTTTTACCAGCTAATACGTCATAATAGCGACAAAATACTTTAATTAAACAATAAGCAAACAAAAATACTACCTTTGAAATAAAAATAGACATTTTATAATTAGAAATGCAAGACAAACTGTATTTACTCAGAAAATATAATCGAATAAAAAAATTACTACAGCATAAATCTCGTGTTACGAAAAGTATATAAATCAGTCCTTCTACATAGACTACACAATAAATAACTATAAAAAAAATTTCTGGCTTTCTGAGAAGCAAATTTGTCAAAAGTTTCGGCGAAATCCATTTTTTCTGAGATTTCGGATTCAATAGAGATGATGGCTAAATCTGAAGGCCGTTCTTGTGTCATATTATTCCTCGAGTAATTTTTAATAATTTTTCGTTTACTGAAACTTCTTTCCCCTGAAGCCAGATAAACCAGGTAAGGTTAAAAAATTCTTATTGCTAGAGCAAAAATTGGAGATAATTCTTCACTATAATTTCTAATACTTCAATTGGCTGTTTTTACCTGGAAAATATCTTTGAATTAAGTCATTTGATTAAAGGGTTGTGTGCCATCTATATCTGTCGCAATACTTCCTTCCTCCTGTACATGTAACTTAATATTCAAGCCCGTTTCAGGCTTTCATGAGATCATCATCAAAAATGTCCGAAATTCGGGATCAATGCCTAAATCTCTAGCAAGTGTTGTTACTAAATAGACAGATATCTTAAAGTTATCATCAGATCTTTGGGAAACTAAATATTTTTTAAGATTATCTAAGCCTTCAATGCATTCCACACGATGTTTAGTTTAGGATTTTTAAGCAATTTACTTAATACACCAATTCTTGATAATAAATCACACCAAATTAAAATTGAACACAAATTTAAATGTTTCAATTTTTTTCCCTGTCTCTGATGGTATCTTCAACTAAGGCCTTTAATATGGAAAAAAATTTAGATCTTGTTTAAGAGATCTAATAGCATTGATACGACCTTTACTCCTTGTTTCCCTTAACGGTTTTAAAGTAAAACTTGTCACGTGTTTCTTTGGTAAATACCATCGATATGGGGACGCAGAAAAGTAATAACTACCTCTTGTGCCGTATCAAAAAAACAGAAACTTCACCAATGAAGCTCAGCGTCATTAACGTCTAATGCATGAGCCGCACACAACACGTACATACAATATAAAAAGTGAGGTTTTTTTTTCTTTTATTAATGCAACATAGGTGCTGATGTAGTAAAAAATTTATCCCATGTTAATGACTTAATATTTTCTGGTAAATGTTGAAATGGATTGTAGCTCGTAATGTTAGGAACTTGTTTATAATTTTTCATTAGAAATTAATTTTTGTTGCAAATTACCGTTATATCTGGGAAGCAAATTTTTTATACCTTAACACCAAACAGTATATCTGAAATATGTTGAATTGATTAAAAAAAAGTTGACTGTATAAACAGTTTAGTTCCTACATATTTATAGCCAATTTCTAAATGCGGAAAAAAATATTTTAAAAAGTATAAACCTGTTGCATAAATAAATATATTTGAAATTCCTACATAATATAATAAAAGAATAATCTGGCCGTATACCAAAATTGATAGTAATAGACAAATTTGATGCTTAATTTATAAATGAATGAATTAGGCTAAGCCCGTGGGTAGCCTAGTGGTTAGAGCATGGACTTCAGACCGGAAGGCCTGGGTTCGATGCCCGATGCCACCAAATGCCCATCGAGTATAAACGGAGAACGTGCTCGTTAAATCAGTGGGTCCGAATCGTGTCGCCATCTATCGTGTTGTTCCGAGCAAAATCGCACTGTCACCTTCTTGGGGGCTCAAAGCTTAGGCTAACGACAGGCGTAAAATTCTAGCCCTTAGCCGCAATGAATTTCGTGGATCTTGATCTAATGTTACTGTCGATCAGGTGGCATGAGCAACATGTATTAGGCTAAATATTTAGAAACAATTCAACACGGCTTCATCAATTCAGTCTTAAACGTGATGCATACAGGAAATGTTATGAATAACCATTGGATAGATAAATTATGTTAATATAGAGAAAATAGTAAACACGGTGTGACACGATAAGGGGTAAGTCAGCGTTTCTCAAACTGTGGGACATGCCCCCTGGGGGGGGGGGCGTAATAACTCTACGAGGGGGCGTAAGCATATTGAAAAGTCAAAAACAAAAGGTTATTTTGTTTTTTAAAAAAATTTAATTTACTAAAAGTAAACAAACCAAATACATTTTGACACAATAAGAAATAAAATACACATTTACACTGATATAATACACCTATAAATGTATCAATACTACACAATGTATTTTATAATTAATGTAACAATACTCAGTTAAGAACAAGTTTAATAATTACAAGTAACCCGATGGGCTTGTCACATATAAAATTACATACAAAAATTAACACTTATCTTGATACTTTGTATGGTTTATAATTGATCCCTAAACTATCGATTAAAAGTTACGTGATTCGCTCCCCAATGCCACCATTTTCCACGTAGGCCCACGTATGTGATGGATTGGGGGGGGGGGAGAAAAGGAATGCGTAAACAAATTACCTGAAAAAAGTAAATCCTTTCATCCTTTAAAGTCAAGATCCTTTCATTGCATTTCAAAGCCTTCGAAATAATTTTATGGATAGCAGATCGTATTTCGGAAAAACTTATATGTATGTCCGTGGAAATGAACGTTTTGGTTGAGCGAGATGTTTACACACACACACATATGCCGGTGGCGCTTAAAAGGTTAAAGTCTTATTGTAGCTTTAACGTCAAAGTATAATATTATTGAATTCGAAACATTGATATTGTATAGAGGGAAGAGGCGCGATGAAAATTATGATTGAATATGGGGTCGCAAATATTGAAAGTTTTGAGAAACACTGAACTAAGGAATTAAACATAAATTTCTGACATTCTTATTGTATTAAAATGCTTTGTTTCACATAGGGGCATAGCTTGCGGAAAACTTTTTTTGAACAACTAATGATCATCTATTATTATTTATTATTTTTAAAACAAAATTTAGAGGAATTATTGCCTGTGCAAAATAGTCATGGTTCGAACGGCGCGAAGTTAATCAGAGGAGTGTTTGTTTTGACTACAAATTCCTGACTGCCCTACTGTTTCGAACAAGACAGCCACTAGAGGCAAACCTTTTCACAGATTTTTTTTAAATTAGAGATAAATGTACATTGTCTTCGTAAGGTGATCGTGGGAAAAATGCGCTGATGTATGCGAATGTTTAGGCACCAGTGATTTAAAAAAAACATGATCTCACAGGTTGTTTATAAGATCTGTAGTGAGTACACAACTGCACGTATCATTTACTGCGATAAAAAATGGTGCAAAACCCCTTTGTTTCCTCTGTTTCTCAAAACATTGGTGGTTGCCCTCCCACATCTCATTTTTTTTCCTCCAGTGCTTTCTCACAGCGCAAATACGACCTCTACCTTCAATCTTCAAACTGTGTTCCACCAAGCATATCCAGGGGCTCCACAAGTCAAAATAAAAATTCGAAAAGAAAAAGTAAATACGCATGCAAAATAGATTCATGTTCAAGAAGTTTATAAAATCACTAGAGTACCTAAAATTGTGTTTCTCAAAGAGGTTCCCACGAGGAAATTTGAAACATAAATTCGGCGCCGGACAGCCCTTTTTTTCAGTAATTTCCTGCAGTTTTTATTATAATATAATAAAAAATATTTAAACATTTTTTCTTTACATGTACTACCTAGATTATATATATATATATATATAAGCATCCTGTTGCTTATGTGTGTGATCCAGGGTTCTACAAAATTATTTTATACTCATTAGTACAATGTTTCTTGCACACCTAACACGTATAATATAATATTTCTCAAAAGAGAAAACTAAGCTGGAATGCATAAATCAGAAGGTTTGTCAATGAAAGGGACAGAACAACTTATTGACATATCAACTGTGATTCAACGTTAAAACTTACATTTGAACAGGAACAGCTTGTAAATTTTAGGCTGCAAATTTGCAGAATACATAGAAGTTTCACACACAGTTATAAACATTTAAATACCATTTTGAGCAACGCATTTATGTTATAAACATTTCTCTCGACGTATGTGGCAACAAAAATAAAATGCAAAAACAAATTAACGCAGAATATGAAATGCGACCTCTGAATAATATCGGGGATCCCTGGGGGTCTATACTTTGGGTATCACTGTTCTAAATCATTATTTATAATATGTTATTACGCATTATATCTTTTACCTTAGATTATTATATCGGGGCCGTGGGTAACCTAGTGGTTAGAGCAGAGGTTCCCAAACTTTTTTCTCTCGTAAACCCCTTGCCATGATTTTCGATTTGCGGTAGACCCCCTGCTTAATTAATATTGAATTTTTGCAAATTTATCAACTTAAATTCTTTTTAACCACTGGTACTACTGCTCCTACTTTAAAAGAGTTAAATTTTTCTAACTGTAATGAAATATAGTGTTTAAAATGTAAAAAGACTCTGTTAATTAATTAAATTAAAATTAATTAATAAATGAAACTGTTAAAAAACTATGGGAGGGATGAAAATCTAGCATTACTATATCAAATTTTCAACATTTGGTATCAATCTTGTCTGGTTTAATTTTAAATCTTCTCTTTTAGTATATATATATATATATATATATAGTGTCTAGTTTTTTTTTTCTTTTTTTTTTCGAGATTGGTAGCCACGCTGAAATTCCTTCACTCCAGGAAAAGCAATGAAAAACCATCACAATATTCAATAAGTCGAGACAAATAACAGATTTGACTTTTTAAAGCCAGAATTGCTGGCATCCGTTTCTAAACTTTAAGATTTTTGTTAGTGTTTATTAGTTCCTATTGTGTAATTTGACATTTTTTTTCTCGATATGACCAAATGAATTCATTGCCTACTGTGGTAATATCATAGTCAAAGCTTTCTCAAACCTGTTTTCAAAATCTGAATAAAAGGCATTTAAATGTTGAATTTAGGTTAAAACGTTCTGATAGATTGTCTATGAGAAATTTAGAAAATTCGGGACCTCCAGAATTATATTTCATTAGCTTAAATCAGGAAAGAAAAGCGAAAAGGGCTCTTGTTTTAATAAAAAATTTATGCTGTCACCTTGTAAATGCAAATTAAAATCATTAAATTTAGTAAATAAATCTGTTAAATAGGTAAAATTTGGCTTACACGTGATTATAAATTTCTTTTAAAGTTAAAGTTATGATCTAGTTTAATGAGAGCCAGTAGCCAGTAGCACTTACATCTCATGTCTCCCCAAAATTTTTTTTGGCTGGCATAGACCCCTTGGAGGTCGTCATAGACCCCTGGGAGTCTGTATAGACCACTTTGGGAATCACTGGGTTAGAGCATTGGACTCCAGACCGGAAAGTCTGGGTTCGATGCCCGATGCCACCAAATACCCAAACACACGGAGTACGTTCTCGTTAAATCAGTGGGTCCAAAAGTCTTGTGGGCGGTCGCAGCTGGAACCACGAGGGCACAGGGCAGGAGAATATTTCTCTCCCCCCCAGTTCCATGCCTAAATTGTGGAGGTGGAGATAGGTGGTGTCGCCATCTATCGTGTAAGAACCGAGCCAAATCGTACTGTCACCTTTGAACGAGTATAGTTCTAGATAAGTAAAAAGCAAATGAAGAAGAAACAAAATCATTACAACCCTATTTGGTCAGTTAGTCTGCCAATTCATCTCCTTGAATGCCCAAATGAGAAGGTATTATTACAAATGAATATCACGAGATTGAGAGGGAGAGAATGGAAGCATAGAAATTGTGTCCCCCCCCCCCGTCAATGAGGAACCCATTAGGGAGATGAGATACTAGGGAGATACAGCTCAGGTGTCGTCCTTGTCACTTGACCACGATTCAAAATTACGAGGTCCGTTGCCAAATGCCCACGTGAAACTGAACAGAGCGATGCTAATATTCACTCCCTCAGTTCCAAAGCAAGCTCTTGGTACTCATTTATCGACCGATTGAAGGGATGAAAGACTGAGTCGACCTTGCCCGGCCCGGGATTTGAACCCTGTACCCGTGGTGGTGGAGACACGTGGTACACTGCCACTCAGCCACTGGGCCTCTTATTATTTCATTAAAAAATTAAATCAAAACAATCTAAAATATAAACAATCAACGTCCCTCCTTCAGCAGACCGCAGTAAAATTATCAAACGTTGACCTGTAAGCGGCGATAAAAAGGTTCGTGAGCTCTGCTCTTGGGAATAAAAGAAATGTGTGAAAATAATTCCCTTTTGTAAAAGTTGTTGTTTTTCCTTTTTTTTAAATTTTATTTACTCAATGTACATATTCTATGCATAATGTTTTAAAGAAATATATATTGTCTTGCGTTTTTCTAAAATAAACGTCTTAAAAATGAAAAATGTTTTTCTAATCTCGTTTATTGTAAATTTCGTGCCTATTGTTTGGGGTAGGTCAAAACAACAACTTATACGCTTAAATTACGACGAGGGTAGAGAGAGAAAAAATCTGGAGAAAAACATATATGCATAAAAATAATAATACATGGCTGAGAATTGTATAATACATATAGACGAATACTTATTATAAAAACTGGCATATTCGTAATGCAGTGTTGTGCAGTATATGTTTATTAAATTAGAAAAAATTAAATCGCATGGAAGTATTGAAAACATTTTCTTAATTAGAGTATTCTTCACAAAAAAATAAAAATTTGGAAATTTCTTTATACCTCTCAAATTACTTCATAAAAAATAAAAATAGAAATTCTTAATAACAGTCACTTCTAATTGGCTGATTTTAGGTAAAGAGCTTCTTATTTTAATGAAGTAGAAAATTAAAAAGAAAAATCTTACAATACATACATAAGAAGTTTTTCATGAAAACCGCGAATGATTTTTCGAAAAATAATTCAAAAGCAATAAGCATCCCAGAAATAAAGCAAACAAAGAAAAAATTAGCTCTATTCACGTTTCCTATACAAAGGGGCTTTTTCTTAAAAAAATTATTATTAATATTTTTCATACAGCCGAAATTTCCTACAGTTTTTAATTTTTATGCAAAATAATTTTTTTCTATGTGCTTTCTAATTAGAGAGAGTAATATATTTTTCTACATAAGGAATCTCGTAAATACTGACCTTGGCACCAAAATCACATTTATTTTTTTAGTTTGCAAGTAAAAGATTGAAAAATGATTAAAACATTTTTTTATAAGCAAAACTCCAAACTTTTTACATAAAAGTAATCATTCGTAATTTTTCTTTTAAAATTACTAGGGGGGACCCTGTCCACCTAACAGCAGACCAACCCCCGAGATTATCTCTAAAATTGGAGAATACCCGATGTTTGAGAAGCACAACGATGTTTAGGGTTACCCGCCAGAAGTCGTATTAATTATTGGAGCTAAAACGCAATATAAAATTACAACATCTGTATCTCATTCTTTTCCCGTGTTATGCGAGTCTGTTTTAGTGATACGAACACGATCACAATTTTTCTGCCGCGTTATACGAATTCCTGTTTTTTGTCGTAGGATTGGGAGATATTTACTAACTTGGAAAAACAAGTGAATTCAAAAAAAAAAAAAAAAACTCTTTCAAATATATAATTTTTAAATCTCCTTACAATAGCAAATTTTTAAAAATTCTTTAATTATATAAAAAAAAAAACACCTACGATATGAAGGTATATTTTTTCTTTATAGTATATTCTGATAAAAATAATGCACGCACGAAATAAAAAAAAAGAAATAATACGAATTTATTTTATAAATTTATTGAAGTTATATTTTATAAATTTGCTGCTATTATTATACATTTAGAGTTGAAAACCAAATGGAAAAAGCACCGGTTTTTGAAACGTTATAGTGTCAGGAAAAATCATAATTTAAACTGAAATAACTGTAATTTAATAATAATGATGAAAACAAGTAATATAAAAAAATAAGTCAATTCCTGCTTTAAATTGATGAATAGAAAGTAATTATATAAAAAAGGGGTGAGCGAACTAAAGTAGGAATTAAAAAACGAGCATGATTTGTCTGCATTGTCAAAACAATGCACACCCAATTTGGCTAGTTTGGCTGAAAAACCAGTTTTCGACTCCAACTTTTGTCATGGTTGAAACAACCGCCTCATTTCCAGTCGACGGACTTCGTAATTATGAACCATGCTCAAGCGACGAAAACGATATCTGAGCTGGCACCCCGTTTTCCAAACTACCACACCACGCCAACGAGAGAAATTTGAAGAACAAGTGATTTAACGTGCATCAACCCCTCTATACGGCGGGTATTCAGCAGAATTTGGACTCGAACTCACGACACACCGTCCGTGATTATAACCTCCAGGCTACCGTGGTCACGACTTTGTGTGGAAGTTTGGAAAATGGAATTTCAGTTCCGATGCCTCATCATTTTACCGAGGTTCAAAATAACATGGTCCGTTGCCAACAGCCCTCGTGAAACTTTAAAGTGCGACGTTAGTAAAGAAACTTTTTTCTCGGAGTTGTCTGGTATCGTTTCGTTATTGTATTAGTTCTGTTGTTGTTGTTGCTAATCCTCCAGGGTCTGAAGAAGTCAGACAAGATCAATTAGATCATTGACTCTCAAAAAGTCCAGGACAAGAAAGGGATCCGTGTAGATAACTTTGGCCGTGAGATCCATACAACGCATTATGTGCTCAGGGGAAGCCTGGTGATCTTGAAAACCTTGCACAGATGGAGAAGATCTTCTTGTTCGCTGAGAATGAAAGGCCCTTGATGCGACCACTAGCAAGACGAAAAAGTGTAGTCTGGGAGCATCTGTCACACTTAAGGGCTAGGGCCAATCTGAGTCTATTACCCGCATACCAATGATGAGTGGGAAGTGCCCTCCACTCTACCAAATTTTGAGATTTTTTTTAACGAGTATAATTCCAGATAGGTAAGGGCGGATGTAGAGGGAGTTGGAAGATTGCAACTTCCTTTGCTAGTTTGTCGGTTATTTCATTGCCATAAAGTTCGATGTGAGATGGGATCCACTGAAAATGAATATCATGGTGTAGCGGTATATGGTTGAGTTTGTGTAAGATCGAGAAACTGGTTTTGTCACCAACAATAAACCATTTGTGAAGGTGTTGAAGTGAACTACAGCTATCGGAGAGAATCCAAAGATCACCGTAATTTTTCTTAGACAGAATGGCCTCAAGTCCCGCGTCAATGGCTATTAGTTCACTTCTGAAAACTGAGCAAAAACCTATATTGCGATATTTCAGGGACAATTTTTTCCTGAGGCGTTTCGATATAGATACCACTACCGGCCTGGTTAGATATTCTGCCACCATCAGTATAAATTTTGATTGCATCATTACTGGTTCTTCTTTACGTTATGGTATCTGCATATTTGTATAAAATTCTTATTGAAATATTAAACAATATGTTATTATATTGAAATATTTTTCCGCTTCGAGAACAATAACACAAAGCTATGAATCCATCAGTGAGAAACGGAAGAGGGAAAAAAACCGAACAGCTTCCTGGCTTACTTACAAAAACCTAAAGCTGTGTTTTGTAAATCAGTTGATGCCAAAATGCTGGCGTAATAATGGAGTCAGGCTCTTCAAAGGAAAATGCTGATCAGGATAGACAAGTGTTGAATCATTCTATTTTAAATTAAGAGTCACGAGATCATATATTTATTCTATTAATTTAGGTCTGCCTGAAAAGAACTTTATATTATAATGAATAAACTAACCAATTTTAAGATCATACTTTCAATAATTGTGGAAGATTGCCTGTAGTCAACAAATAAAAAATTTAAATTGTTAGAACTTTATATGCATCTAGATAATTGCTTCGAATAATCAATTCGATATACTCAATTATTATATATTAGGAGACAAACTGCAGTTTCAAAGTTAGTTCTAAATTGATTTATGTTGAAATGAATACTTATATAATTTGATTAATTTTATTTATTATGTGACGGATCTATTCGCGACATTTTTCCTACTAATCCTCTTGGGGAAACTTTGGGGCTAGCATTCACATTAATTCACAGCCTTTCAAGAAGAACACGTGAAATTTAAATTAGTTTGACTGTATAAAGTCTAAGTTTTGTAGATGTAAGATAGAAGGATCTGTTATGTAAGTGTGAATATTGGAATATTTCATTCACAAACCTAGCGCGAGTTAAGGAAGTAATTGCAAAGAGATTAAATTATTAGATTGAAGATTTAAGTTTCATGATATTAGAATTAGTTATCGGTTCATTAGCGCTTGTTCTCCTTAACTAGTTCACGTAGTCGGGTTTACTTAGAGTTGGGTATTGAGATTAGATAACGTTTTATATATCACTCCTAGGTTTCCTTTTGTAGTTTCACTTGTGATTGCTTAAGTGTTTTTTTAAAGGATAAATAAAACTAATTGTTATTATGGAAGTTGTTGGTGATGCTTTGTTTCCCCCCACACCTTTAGCCGCGCAGGACGGAGAGAGAGGGATGCCGATTAGACCAACGCCCCCACAATATATATGAAAACTGTTTTTTGTAAGAATGATACATATTCCAAAACGCAGACTTTTAGTTTATTCATAGTAATGTAATTATAAAATCAAAATAAATTTTCTTTTTATGTTTCAAAAATTATTATCACCCACTATGGTCTGCTAAAAATTTTCGAATCTCACACATACAACATTCATATGTTCCAAATAGTTGATAGTCTTGCCTGTTCCCCTTTGTTGGGGATGAATGTTGAGTATCTCCTTATCTACTCAGCCCTCTCAGAATAGTATTATCTCAAGTACTGGAAGGTTAGAGACACCTTTTAAACAGATTGCAGGCTTGATCCTATTTTAACCCCTCTTTATATACAACTTGTATCCTTTTCATTCTTTTCTCTCCACATAGATAAAAAAAAGTTTTTCGTGATGCTGTAAGAAAGATATTTATACATAAAGTCTTGTCGATAAAAATGGGTCGTAATAAGCTGCGTTCAACTGAAGAGGAGGGCCAAGAACGACTTTCCTAGAGGGTCCCTTCTACCTTCCAGCGCTTTCTCGAAAAATCCGCTTACGTAATAGATCGCGATGTAATAGATTTCTCCTGCAATATCCAGAAGCATCTATTTGGTCACCATGTCCCCAAAAATGATCACCAACATAGTCTCCAAGTCGTTAAATTTGATCGCCAAAAATGAGGTCAATTTGGTTGTATCGCCAATATTTCGCCAAGTTTCCATTGAACGCCCTAAAATGTAAAGGACCGGTGTTGTTTGCGCATATAACAAATTTATTGCAAAATAAGTACAACAGAAAGTAATATTAAAGTACTAAATATCCAAATATAAACTATTTTTACTGTTTTAAAATGAAACAATGATTACACAAGAAGATAAAAAATTAATTACACAAAATATGCTCTCTATATAAAAAAAAGTTTTTCTGATGCTGTAATAAATTTATTTATACATAAGGTATAGTTTGTAAAAATGGGGATTGGTTCACCGTTAAGTTGACAGGGGCATTCCTGGTTCATCCATTGGGCGCTTGGGGCGGGCGCCCAAGGGTCTGGAAGGGTGTGAAAGAGCCCAGTTAAGCTGGACTTAATCAAGTTTTCTGATTATAAATTTCGATCCGCCAGAGCGAAAGGAGCCCGTAGATCTTTTGTGCCCAGGGCCTGAAATGAGCTTAAACCGGCACTGGACGAGGGTATCACCCTCCTAGTTTGTATAGTTAACTTTGTTCTTTAATACAAACTATTGTACTGTATGTTCTATTACATTTTTATGGTATTTTTACAGCTGTTGGATATTTGTATGACATAAGTCTAACTGGCATTCTCTGCATTGCCAGATGCATTAGAAGAAATAGTAATATTAACAGTAATAATAACAAACCTTAAGCCCTCAGTGACTAAGGATAACTGATCCTGATTCATATAATTTAAATATTGCACATTTACGTATTCAATTAAATAATTTTACTAAACAAATTTGCCACAAAAATGAAATAAGAAATAATTAATCCCCCCCCCTAATTATTATTTTTAAGGAAGATTTGTTCGTTGGGAATCAGTAGACAAGGAAAACAGAACAGTGATTTGATAAAATATTCTGCGGTGGTTAAATGGTCATTTGGCTTATCGATCGTACAGTTCGGGGAAGTGACTCATATGATATTTGTCACTATACTTTTGTCTCCAACGTTTAGTATTTATTTGATTTTTTTTTAATATTCTAATTTGGTCAACTGTAAAAATGTCGTTATATTGATATTGTAGCTAGTGGTGTAAATATTTATTTCTACCAAATGATTGTAATTAAAAATGTGCAAAAATTTATTGGGTGAAAAGATATGAAAGTGGAGAAATAAGAAATATGGAATGAGTACTAAAAATACAAAAAAGAGCTTCTCGAAATGTCGAGCGCGCAATCCGATTTTAGATAAACTAAATACGTTACAGGATCGCCTAAAAATTTATGGTAAAAGATTTTTAATAATTGAACATAAGACTTTTGAAAATATTTAGCTCTGTAAGTTACATAATTGGTTCTTTTTATCTGTCTGGAGACTTTCCTCCCAATTTTAATATTGAAAAAAAAAAGAAAAAAAAGAAAGAATTGAGTTCACTGAGCATTCTTAAATTAAATGACTCATGCTAGAATGCTGAAAAAGAATTTGATTCTGAATCGAGATGAGGTCAGAATGCTAAAAATTTTCTAACATAGGAACTAAAGCATACCTCAAAAATTTCTTACAAAATAGGCACGCGAAGATGTATTTTCACTAAAACTAACCAAAAAAATTACAATAATAATTATAGATGGGAGTTAATTCAGCAAAACGTCGAAGAAGCGCTGCATGATTCTCTCGATACCAAAAATTTAAATTTTTGTATTATTTTCACAAGATAACCTCGCTCTAAATTGCTTCTTAAAATCATTGTTTTCACATCCATGATTCACCGAATTAAAATCTAAATCCTCCGCAAACAAAAGTTGTGAGTATGCTACTGTATTTCTTCTTTTTGAAATGATAAGATTTATGCCATATTTTTTTGACCTACATTCTTTACATTTCTTTTCATATTTCCTTTTCTTCTGCAGATGAATATTTTTTTTAAAGATTGTATATATATATATGTGCAAGGTATCGCAAAAAACGCATAGATATATATATATAAAATATTATTACAAAAATATACAAAAAATAGTGGCATACCTAAGATAACTATAGTCATGATAGAATAGTTTTAGCCACAGAAATACTAGAGCAAATTCCTGGCCTTAGGAACCAGGATTCCAGGTTTAAACAATGGTTTTCGGCCAGCCAACCTTCACCTGAATTTGCCAATACTATAGGGAAAGCAAGAAAATTCTAGAGAAGTATAAATATTATTATAAATAAAACCCTAATCTATTAATGTAAAACGATAATATTATAGCCTGTAATAATTACTAAAATATTTTAAAATCAAAGTTGAAACAATTAGATAAAGACTTACCACGTGAGTACTACAAAACATATTCCCGGGCTATGGACAATAACAGTAACGCATGAAATTATTAAGTTTTGATAAAATAACATTAATACTATTTATATACACATTTAAAAACTCTATATTTTGTTTTAAAATTTATAGAAAATAAAAGTACCATCCAGACACATACAATTAATTTTAAATAAAATATAATATTGTTAATTTACTTAGCTTGAGGCGCCATCTGTCGATAAACTGTACAACTAATAACATATTTTTATTTAACTGTTAGGTAACTTTTTATAAATTTAGGAGGGTATCCGTGTTCCATACAATGTTTAATAAAGTTGTTAAAATTTAAAAATATATATTAATTTTATCACTAACTAATACGTTATTACGATAAATATAATTGAAAATAATATTTCTATATATAGGTATAGATGGGTTGGAATTCCAGTCAGGCACTTTAAAAATGTTAAAATTAAAATCATCTCTTTTATCATAAATAGTGCTATGTAATTTATAGTACTTAATACACAATGATACATCCGAGTAATAAGTTTTAACTGGATTACTATTAATTTTAATTAGATTTAAATAATTCGGATAAAAATTAATATTGAGGTTAAAATTATTATTTTTAGCAAAAATAATTAGGTAATCTATATATCTAAATATGTAATAATCATTATTAATAATATAATTATTTTCGTAAAAGTGTAAATTTAAATTAGCCAAACTATTGCTAGCAGGGCCACCTTGAGGCAAACCTTTGGTTTGTTTGTACAGAGAACCATTAAAATTAATGTAGTTTTCTTTTAAGACTAAATCTATTAGAGTTCTAAATTTTTGTAAATTAATATTAAGGTTATAATTACTATGATTATCTAAAATTACCCTAATTATATTATGATATCAATGGAATTAAAAAAATCTTCCAGTCGAACCTTCATGTACCGAACCGAAATATTGCGAATTTCTCTATATTGCGAACTTTTTCTTAGAACGGAGAACACATTTTATGATTTTCTTCGTAAAATAACCTCCAAATAGTGAAGTGCATTTTCTATTTAACTAACTTTTTCTCTTGTGATTCGATTTTTTCGGCTTACTTTTAAAATATTTCTGTCATTTCAGATTATTTTCTCTTTTAACACAATTAATGATGGTCAATTACCTTGTACTGGTTTTACCATGTGCCTAACTCACCTAGAAAAATAAAACTGCCATAATTTTTCGATCAAAAAACTCAAATAAAATTAACAGATTTTATCAGTCATTAAATTTAAGAACGCATATAGTAGTGTATGCTTAAAATTACTGGTTACAAAATAATGTACATATATGCACATAATAATAATTAAAAATCAAATGCTTATGATAAAAAGTCTTTGAGAAATAAATTTTAAAAAGTTTTACAAAAACGTATAAAACAACATGCAGCTTCATGCAGGGAATTTATTTTTCTTTTGCTACGATTGCTCATGGCAACTCATGACGTTTGTTTCTGTAGTGAAGTTACTGAATTGGCAATTTCAGCAAATAAGTTTCGCCAAGTCTTGTGCAAAAATTTTAAGGGGGTTTACCCATGTAATAAGTTAAAAAAATCAAAATCAACATGTCTAGCATACGGTGGTAAAGTGATTTTTTAAAATTCGAAGTCATTATAAAGAAGCAAGTGTTAGAAGAGCAGCTGTTCGGAGCGCTTATTGTGCACCATTGATCCTTCTATATGCAAATATATGCTCATACAAATATAGACAAGTTTGCAGACGTTTAAGAGAAAATATCTATAGTTATTGAATATTTCGTGGTACTTGTTTTAGTCTTCTCCACCAGGCATCGCCGATTGTGGGTAAGTTAAGATTTTAATTTTTTTAATCGGACTTGTGGAAACTTTAAACGCGTTTTTCTCAAAACTGTGTTTTCAAACTTTCCTCTAACGTATCTCAAGATCGGTTTGACCGAATGACTTTAAATTTATAGGGTAGACTCAACACATATATATGCACCAAATGAACTACGATCATTCCAAAATTCAAAACGTTTCTATTTTTTATAACAAAAACATAACAAAAAACCCATGAAATTTGAAACTTTTTCTTCAGAGGTCTACTAAAAATTCAATTTTTGATATTTTCAATTGAGTGTAGTCCATTCTGTGCACTTAAACTTATAGATTAAGCCACCGTTAATTTTTTTTAAAATTTCAAATAAACCAATCAGCCGAAATCGTGGAGGAGGTGAGCGTCCATTTTTTTTGAGGCGGGTGTGTTCAGACAGCTATAACTCACGTTCTATTGGATATTTTTGGCTAAACATTTATATACATACTCTTAAAATATTTTTTTAATATAAAAAAAAAACTTAAAATTCTATCTTTTTACTGATCGTCAAACAAAATTCTCTAAAAATGCTTAAAAATCAGGCCGGCTCACGGTTGAACCCCCTTAAGCGTTCGTAAAATCGTTTTACTCAAAAATATGCCAAGAAGGAGGTTAAATTATGAAGAAATAGTCCTCGAGATAAACATGACAACCACACAACGGCCGTAAAATTCTTATAGAATTGATTATGTTTTAATTTCTTCTTGAATTTCTGATGACGAATAAATTACTATAATACATTTGTCGATAGAGAAAAGATTACTTGATTAGGTACAAGTTAATTGGTAGCTACTAATTTACTTGCACTCAGTTTTCAGAATCGCAAAATATGATGCGATCGATTGAACTTTACGTCGCGAAGCTACAGGTTTCTCATTTCGAAAAAAAAAAAATAATAATACAACTTCATCGTTAATGAAGTAAATCGTTAAAAGTGAGTCAAACCCGAAATACCAGACTTCATCGCTAATAGAAAGAGTAAAAGGGGAATATTTCTGGGGAGAATAAAAGGAGGGGTGGGGTGGGGGAGATTAGGTGGGAACACGAAACCTGCCCTTTGTTACATAAAAGGACGACTTCCTGGTTCCCGTCCTTTGAAGGCAGATGAGGGTTCAGTTCCTCTCGCGTACATAGGAGACATTTTTTTTTTATGGGGGCAAAAACATTTTGGTAGATCAAAGCCCTTTTTCTTTAAATTCACTCGTTCTGTAAGTGGAATTACTTTAATTAATTGCACAGAAAATTTAAATTTTATCATCGTTTTTCTGTAATTTTAATTAATCGAGATTCATTTATAAAAATTAGTAAATTTTCTCGATTTACATATAAGAGTATATGAATGAAAAATAACTTTAAATTATCGTCCCTTTAAAATAGTGGCATACTCAGGGATTCCCCTACTTACAATAATTAATCGAAAAGAAAATTATAAATGTATATGTAAAACGGATTCGCGATCTCTATGAAGTTTGTATAACCACAATTTTACACTCGTTCATACAATGTTTTGTAAAACTAAATAGTATCCGTATGGAGAAAAAAAATGCACCTTTTTCATTTATGGAGAAAATCGCCTATACGAAGGAGAGGAAACAACTTATCGACATATCAACAAATTCGATGTCAAAACCTAAATTTAAACCTAGAACAGCTCCTAAATTCTAGGTTGCAAATTCATGAAAAATATACAAGATTTTACACACAGCTATAAGCATTTCAATGCCATTTAGAAGAAAGTATTAAAAGGGATAAATATTTCTCTCATTGTAAGTGGCTACAAAAACAAACACCGAATATGAAAGGCGACTGGAGATAATATCCAATAGACCAAGTCTTCATCCGTTTATGTTGGGGAAAAAAAATGCAAACACATATTCCAGTTACTATATAATGCATGAGTAAGTGACATTGGAGCCACAATTCAATATTATTAATTACCTCAAAATTAGGCGAAAAAACTTTTTAAAACAACTACAATATTTTTTAAATTGGCCTTACAATAAGTATCTATACCATGTTTACCTATTTTAAATACACAATATTCTTCTAACAGTGTACAGGAGTTCCTGAAAACACCTTCCAGCACTAAGGACTTCGTGAGTCGCAAAAGTTTGAAGATCAGTGCTTTAGAATAACTAGCTGCATGGCCCGGCGTTGCACGGGCTTCTCTACTTTTATAAATTTTCCCTTCCCTTCACAAAATCAGCATGACCAATATCCTTTTTCAAAATTACTTTGACTTTTTTCCTTGTTTCTCCCCCCCCCCCCCTCCTCGCTTAGCCTGGCGTTGCACGGGTTTTTATCGAGTGAATTACTTAATCCCGACGGGAATATCCTGTTTCCCTCAGGACAACAACACTTCTGTGTGTTCGTACGCACGCAATGTTGTATGAGTGATTTCTATAACTATGTCATTAAAATTCCCGTTTTCGAAATTTGCTCATTTCTTTTCATTCTGAGACGGGTTTCAAACGGAACCAAGTATCCTTCTTAATTTACAAACCTCATAAGAACTATGAGAACCACAATTGCATTTAACTTGATGCAACTTCATCCCTCCCAAACATAAAAAAAGGAAGGAACATACACTTAACAACCATAAAACTATTTTGTATGTAAATATAACTGCAATATATATTAGTAATCTCTACTTATGCAACCATACATTTATATACAGATAGCACAATCAGCTTAACAAAAATTATTATGTACACTTCTCTACAAATTTATTCATTTCAAATTAAAGCATAATCTTAGGAATGAATAAGTTGAGGGTATAATTAGTTTTTGTTTTTTTTTAATTTGTTTTCTTTGTCGATTAATATTATGTTAATATATTTACTTTTATTCCAGGAAAGACAGCTATATTAATCGCACCGGGTGCATATTACATTTAATAAAATAGGATACAAAAATGCATTTTAAGCTACACACATTAAATAACGAATTCGAAGCTTTAGAAAATATTTCATTGTTTATTGTCTTTTTAAAAGGTCAGATTAATTCGAAATTTTGCTCACTTAACAAGAACCGACGACAATACAATAATTTAATAATTTTCTTTCATTGTCCTAATCAGGATCAACAGTATTAACGATTTCCCATTTTCAGATTTGGTGAATAATTCTAGATCACATTTCCAAATTTAGCGACTACCAAAAGAGCTGAGAATTGATTCAGAAGTCACCGGATTTAATAATTTCTCACAAACTCTTCGATTCAAAACGAAATTATTATTATTCTTATACATTTTTAACCTAACATTCAAAAACAGCGTAGTAAAAAAATGAATAATCCTTTCAATAATTAACGGTGAGAATTTTTGTTTTTATTTTTTGGAAATGGCTTTAAATATTAATATATATTTTTAAAAACTAAAGCAAATTTTGTTTTCTATTGTTCGTTACTAAATTAATTATGTAGTAATAACACTGCATAATCTGAGTTTTTTTCTGGATAAAACTAGATTAGTTTTTTTAGACTCTTTAGCTACCAGTATATAACGATTGATTGGTAAATGAAAGTACCACAAACCCCTTGTATTATTTTAAGCGGCAAATTTTGGCGACGGACCTCGAAATTTTGAACTATGGTCAAGTGACGAGGATCAAGGACGAAACCTGAGCTGGCACCCCCTCTCCTAACAACCACACCTCACCAACGGGAGGACGTTTGAGCTCTCGACGAATTTAACGAGCATCGCTCCCCTACACGGCGTGTTTTCAGTGGTACAAAAGGTTTGCAAAACCAAACGTACTTGGCGCTAGTCAGGCTTTGAGCCCCCTAGAATCTTGCCCCCCCCCCTACTCCCCAAGATGCGGGGGTGCACGTTACGCGACTGCACAGAACTCTTCTGTAACACGTGACCACGGTAGCCCATTGGTCATGGCAGTGAACTCGTGGATAATAATGTCGAATCACGGATTGGAGTCCTTGTGCTGCTGAAGACCCGCCGTGTGGAGAGGCTGATGCACGCTAAATCTGTCGAGGCTCAATATCCACCCATTGGCGTAGCATGGAAGTTTATAGAAGTATTGTACCAGCTCGTCCTCGTTGCCTGACCACGACTCAATAACATTTAGAGGTAGAGATTAGAGGTTCACATTTTAGAGCCGGGCTGGGCATTACGTCGATCGCTATCGATCAATGAATGGACCGCCAAGACATTTTCGGGTGTCCACCTAAAAATTTTACCAGCTAAAAATGTATACGGAAAATTCAAAATTGGCTGACAGTACGCACACAGACTAAGCCTCCTACCGGTTATAACTACGGATACTAACTTAAGATAAAAATATTTTATTTTTTTTATGTATTTTGAATTGTTTCATAATAAATGTATCATTTGATCTAATTATATTTGGGGTTATTATTATTAAGTTTGTATCCGTTGTGCTTTAAGCGCGGTTTTAAAAGTGTTTTTTTTTTAAATTTTAATTCTGTAGGTAAGTACACATATTCCGTGCTCTTATTATTAAGTTATAATAGCAACCTCTCTATTTTCCCTACCTCATCACACCTACGACATTCGGCAGTAGCATACACAAGAATTTTTAAAGGGAAAGGGGTCGAGGGTTGAAGGTCTACCATTCTCGTTTCATACCTCAATACGCAGCAAACATATTTTTTTTATTTTTCCGATTGCCGGGAACAAAAAACAGCAAAAAATAAATTACTGGAGAAATAAGTAACATTAATTAATAAAAAAATTACTAATATCAAATACTTAATTACATTTTACATACTATATACATGGGACTATAATGAATCGGAAGAAAATGAAGGGTTATGAGAGGGAGGGTCCGGACTCGTGGACCCCTTCCCCGCCTTTGTGTGCGCTATGGACACTGGGTGGACCGCAACTGCTTGAAAATATCAGAAGGAGCCCGCACCCTGGAAAAGTCTGGCCACCCCTGTTTTAGAGGAATGATTTTTTTTCTAGACAAATAGAGTTCTAATCGATTTCTCATGAACTTCATTGAAATTATGGAATACAAAGAAATCAGTTAAAAGGAACCGGTCTCTTTATACTGACCGTGACTTTTCATTAAAATTTAATCAAAATATCTACTTACTTCGAATCTTTCAATTTCAAAGAGTTCTGCACAAAATTTCAAGCTTCTCACCCTTTTCATTATTGTAATTACACGCATCAAATATCTCTTTTCTTTAACTTAATGGTTGCTAAATTTGGCCATTATTCTGGATAATCATGACGGAATCTGATATTGTAGAGCTCCGCTCAATCGATTCGGTCGCTATGTGAAATGAATTCCAGATTCTGAAAATGATGTGCAATATAAACCGGGTGACTCATTATGTGTTCATATAACATTTCTGAAAATTAGCTCGTTAGACTCTTTTAATTACGGAAGGAGATATGATAACTCATAAAAGATAATTATCTTCGTTTAATATCAAAGAATAAGAACAATTTTTAAACAAAAATTTTCCAGCATATCATATTTAATTTTACTGGAGAGTATCCTATTACGATATACATCTTATCTGTTCTAATAAAAAAATATTTTCTTTTGTAATTTTTAAAAAATTTTGCCTTTACATTTAGAGGCAAGGTAAAGTGGTAATTTTTTTAGATTTATCTTTCTCGAAAAAAGAACTCTCATGAGACGGACTAAGAAGTAAATAGTTCTTCTTGTGTGTCGCCAAATCTTTTAAAAAATTTTAATTATAATCTGAGAAAAAAGAAATAAAATCCGATATCAAATCATTCGGCCATTTTATAGAAATAAACTAAGAGTAACTTAGAAACTGACATATATAACTTATTCTTTCGTGAATAGATGGAAGTATATTACAGATAAGTAAATCTCTTTTAACCTTATTCTCACAACCAATCCCATTCTTTTAAACTTATTTTATTGTTTGTGTCCCCCGAGTTTTGAATTCGTTAAAAGTGAACTGCAGGAAAAAAAAGAAAATAAAAGATTGCAAATTATGTTTTAAAATAAAACAATTTTTAAATAATATATATATATATATTTATTAATCTACGCCACACCTAGGCCTGACCGCCTTCAGTCTATGTCGGGCAGCCCAATACAGTTCTGAAACACACACATAAAAAGAGAATTTGTTAGCAGCATTAACAGCTACTATGCCGGTAAGTCCAGAATAAGAGTCCAGGGGGTCTCCATATTTTTAAATAATATGAAATGACGAAATAAATTCTAGACGAAATTAAAATAAATGACTAACTAAAGGTTAAACCTAAATGGAGATTCGATGTTTTTATCTGAAATTCGCTTCAGCCATTATAAATTAAATTTTATAAGTTCTGCCTGACTGATGTGTCGTCTATATTTGAAAAGAGAGTTAATTACAGAAGATGCATTTCATGCCAGAAATACATAAACCAACAGCAGGAAACGAACATAGGCAGGGAAAAAAAATAAAAGGAAATAGAAAATAAATAGAATATCGAATGAGAAATGATGCAACAAAAATAAGAGCGATGTAGAGTCACTAGATGAAAAGGAAGACCCAGACTTCGATGAATAAATGCAGTAGAAGAGGATTGTTTGTTCCTTAATACTACTAAAAATTAGAGAAATTTGTTCGTAAGTAGAAGCGTTTAGAAATGTCTGGTACAGAAGGCCTTTCATATTTTGGGTTGTTATGAAGGATTGATAATGATTCCTAATTTCATCCTGAGAAACATTCTGCTAGGCCATCTAATGTTGTACCAGATCTGTGACATTTTCAGGTGTCTAAATCTGCATTGTCTCGTCATGTTCCACAGTGACAATTCCCCATACATGTTTAATTGGCGAAAGATCTGGTGACCTTGGTGTTCAAGTAAGAATATCAACAGCACGAAGGAAGTTGAAAGATGTGCAAGTCATATGAGATTTGGTATTCTCTTGTTGGAAAATGGCCCATGTCACACGCTGAATGTCATGCAAATAACACAATGGACCGCAGGAAGTCATTACATAATTGTTGAGCTGTTAGAATGTAGCATATAGGGATGGCCTGAGAGAAACTGCTGCCGTAAAAAATAGCATTCCACGACTTACATCAAGAGAAATGGCCGCATGCATGTAACACAAAGGTTGCTTGGAACAGCCGTTCACAGAAGCCCACACCATGTGCCACATGACTAATCACACCAGTGGCGTAACGGAGAATATTAAGGTCCCCTGCACAAAGTCAGGTCCCCCCCCCCAAAAATCTTGCCCCCTCCGCGATGCGGGGTTGTACGTTACGTCACTAGATAATACACGTATTGGAAACTTAAAAAGATGGATATTGCAGTATGAAAAACAATGCTGACGGAGGACAGATTTCAATTTTACATAAAAGTGGGGTTTAACCAATTTTGTGGCTTGCAACATTTCTCCTTTCTGTTTATAATACTGAGTGAAATCCTATTGAAAATAATGGATAGAAGTACAAAATCCATTGTAAGAAAAGGTAGCTTACCTAAGAATGCATTCAAAAATGTTAAGATTACGATGAATCAATAAGAAAGTTATTGCCAATTTAAAAGCTATAAAAATAATTACCGAATTGTAGAATAGCAAAAATTTATTTTTACTAAAGTCATTATAAAATATGTAAATTAAGTTAGTTTTAAGACGATAGGAATAACACGAAGAATATTTTTGTCTTTGTCTACACAATAATATACTAAGGTTAAAAACAAAATTTTTATTGTTTGTGGGGGGGGGGATATTATTACTTTTTAAAAGCTACTGATGCGCCATCTATGAACTGAACATATAGGTAATTCAAGGTAGGTGATACTCGAAAATTCGAATATTTACTATATAATGTTAAAAAAAAATAGCTAACTATTAATCTACATATAAGAATTTAATCCATACACGATTTAGAATTTCCTTATACAGATAATGTAAATAAAATACTATTAATAAAATTAATAGGGAGTTTTCATCTATATCGTATTTAATAAGATTATTTTTTATTTTTTCTGAATTTTTTGAAACTAGAAATTTGTTGCGTTGTTTTAGTAATTTATAACATTTCTGAATATTGATGTGTGTATATCACTCTCCCATTGAAGTAAAATTCTCTTCTATTATAAATATTAGTAGTAATTGCTTCATATTTTGATATTATTTTGACATTTTGTTTAAAAGTCGTTATTATTGGTCTGTAATCATGATAAAAGTTAAAATTCGATTTGAAATTCTCATTCCTACTAAATATGAAAATGTCATCTATATAATGAAAACAAATAAAATGAAGAATATCCGCTCTCAATCTGGAATATTCCCTAACTGGCGTGCAAAACCATTCAATATAAGGGAATACATTTTCCTTTCTCCTTTCTTTCTTTTTTTTTTCGAATTCAACCAAGGAAATTTTTATTTTTACTAATGCTTTGATAACATTCATAATTTTTAAAAACAAACACTACATTTATGTAAATATTGTTTTCTAAAGTGGAAAAAACAGGAACACACAAAATATTATTTGGAGTTTAAATCTCTGAAATGACAGGAGATCCGGCGAGCAGGTGATCGTGTCGAACGGAAGCAGGTGTAGTGGAGCCATGTGGCAGCGATATGTTCCGGCAGACGATTTTTTAAAATAGTTTCAAACGAGTTTATTATTTCCCTTTGCATGCTTTTGAAAGCACAAGTATGGCTTCACGATTGTTTGCGAAAAGTAGAGGTATACGTGTAAAAATCGTGAATATCATTTCCCGCCAATTTAAAATTTCAAAAGTTATTTTGTATTTCTTAAACATTCTTCGCAAATTTTATGAGGGAATATTTTAACCGTGTACATTAATGACGAGATTATTTAATTTTTAACAGATTGAACAAAAAAAGTGTTGAGAAAAAAAAAAACTTATTGTAATGTAGGTTTTTACTATTTTTTAGTAAACTAGCAGGTATGCAAGTACTTCGCACGGATAAATTGAAAAATATTACAATCGAGATCAAGAATTTAAAAAAAATTAATGAGGTCAAAATTATGTCCAAATACTTGTTGACTAAGAATAATAAACAAAAAAATTACAATTCTATCTAAATTTACTGGAAATATAATATTTAAGCTGCCAATTACTATTTGTTCTTCCTTCTAATCAATATATTTTTATATGTTCCAAATTGTTAATATGTAAAAGTCTTAAAACAAAGCATATTTTCAATTATTCAAGATATTCAATTTTTAAAACTATATTTATATTAGTCATCCTTTAGTTTTGTTTCCTGGCTTTGGAAGAATGATTAAATTAATGTTTAAGAAAAATTAAAGCCACCTAATCAGTAACAGCTTTCTTTTTAATAATTAAAATTTAATCCCCTATTTTAATCTCTCGTTCTAATAATTATGACGTTGTCATGAAATAGTCAATTTAAAAAACTCTTCACATTATTAAAAACAGCAAACAAACACACACAAAATATTAAAGCTTAAATCGAGTAAATATCTGATAATTAGATGAACTCAAGAGCAAAACAAAATATTTTTTCCGCTTTCCAATCATTGAAAGGTATTTTCTTGTTTATTACAAAATTCCTTTTCCATTAAGTTAGAAAAGAATAAAATTTTCCCATTTTCACAACAAAAAAAAATCTCACCCTTTCAAGTATCCCAGGCACTCCCTAAAGCGAAGTAACTCGTATTCAAGATAATATTTGCATAACAATAAAACAAAATTAAGTTTGGAACATACTTTAAGAAGGAAAAGAGCTCCGATAAATGCAACGAATATTAACACCTCTACCAGATTTTAAAATATTTCTGTTATTCATAAAATAAATCATTATTTTCCTATTCAAAATACATATATTTTGCATTTAGTTATAATGCTAAAAAATTTGATATTTTACAAGTGAAAAATTAAGAAGAAAAGTTCGAAGTAATTTACTCAATTTAAACATGCCTTTATGGGAAGTGAATTTTCGAAGTTTTTATAAAGAGAAATAAAACAGAAAAAATATGTTTTAAATTTAAAAGATGTATTATCTTTCTTGAGATAATTTAAATATTGTTAAACAGTTTTTTTTTTATTTTGTCATTTAAAACAAAACCATGAAAATAATAACCAATGACAAAAAAAAAAAAAAAAAAAATCTCTCTCTACTAAATTTAAATATTAATTAGAATTTAGTATCCTGTTCAAATTTCTCACTCGACTATTTTTGATTCTGCCAAAAAGTAATGGAAAATTGACAAATGTTCATGAAATTTAAAACGACATGCAACAGAAAAACGATATTTTTTTTAAAGAAATAATATTTCCCAATTTGAAAGATAAACGAGAATCTCCGTTTGAATACAATACGGAATTTTTATCTTATCTGTAATTATTTATCTTTGATACCGATTTCCAATACTTCAATTCATAAAAAAACAGTTGGGATAAAAATATCCTCTAATCATGTTTTTAATATAAATGTAACGTGATTAAATTAAATAATATATATTTGTAACAAAAATAAAATTCTTATATAAATTAAAATTTTTAATTTTTATCTGAAGAAATTTTTTTTTCATTAAAGCAATATTTTTTCCCAAGATATTTTACCATCACTTACTAAAATACGAATACGAAGATGAAAAATAATATTTTTTCATACTACAAAAATTTTTTGTTTGAAATTTATACACTTATACTTAAAAATCAAATTTCAAAAAATAATTGCCTGTTCTAATGAATGAACGAAAATAATACGTTCGAGATCTAAAACATAGGCAGTCAAATAAATTACTTATAAAAACATTTTTTTGCATATTATAGTAAATATATATTTTTTTCACTTTCTTTAAAAACATCAGGGAAATAAAATATTTTTAGGAAGTAATGTACAAAAACCTAGAGAAGATTTTATTTTTTCTATCCATGCATATTTTTTATTCAATTTATTACGCTTAAAAATAATTTATATAACCACACAAACAAATAATAGTTTCCAATAACAATAATAATAAAAAAAATTCATTAAAAATAAAACAGATAAACAAAAATGTGCTTATCTGATTCTTGGGATCTTGTGTATTAAATGAGAATATTTAATTTACGATTCGTGCGGCAAAAATAAATATGTACAGGGAGCAGCTGCGTACATACAAGGATGGGGAAACGTGTACGCCTTCTAATGTATACGATGTCTACGGTGGTTGGAATTCAACTTATTTCGACCAACATATTTTTAATTTTTACCATGGAGTTTACCTCCTCGGCACTTATGTCTACGTGTTTTTTCGACTGTAACCCCCCTTAAGAGAGATCTTCGTACGCCACTGATAAAAAGATTTAAAAAAAAATTGCTATTCTCAACGGCAAGTAATAACAATGATTTTTCCTGTTAGAAACTAGTTATTATGGGGAACTTACTAACTAGTTATTTTGGGGTTCGGACCCTTGACATAAAACACAAGATGGGAGGTTAGCCCTTTATCAACCGCATTATGATTTACTGCAATTTTTTTCGCTCAATATTATTTTAATCACTACATTAAAAATGAAGAAATATACATAAATAAAATACTCAACTTTGTGAAATTTAATCCGTTAGAGCTAATTGATTAAATCGGTACTTTAAAGTACTGTCAGTACACAAAGGTCTGAAATATTCTCATAATACTAAAAGACCGAATGGCTTTATTAACGGAATTTTAACTCTAAAAAATGCTAAATAACCAAAGAACACTAATATTTTACAGAACAAAATATTTATTTTTGAAAATTATAAAATTTTTTAAATTTATTTACTTTTTTTACACATAAAGGCAAGTTTTACACTTAAAACTAATTTGATGATATTTAAAGAAACAGTTTTTCTTTTTATTAATACACAAAAATTCATTAAACGTTATGCCTTTTGAGTGAGGTTTCGATCGCATGTTTTTCAAATCACTGCATCCTGGGGTAGGAAATACTGTATTTTCTGAACACGAACTGAGTCTTGTTCAGTCTCTGGATCGTCATCTTTAGAATTTAATGAAAATTCCAGCAGATAATTTGCTGGGACGTCTTCATCTGAAAAATCACTGATTAGTACATCATTGCTTTCAGATGGTAAGTTTTGTAATAAATCCAAAGCCAAGACTGGGCTTCTTTTTTCTATACACTCTAAGAAAAGGAAAAGAATAATTAATAGCACCTTTAAAACCTCCTATTATTATTATTAAATCTCAGTTATAAATAAGGAAATTAAAATGTTACTAATTTCTGAATAAATTATAGATATTTCATTTAATTGTGTGGCAAAAAAAAAAAAAAAAAAAACCCAGATTCAAAGTTCAAAATTTTTGGTAAACGTTAAAATTAAAGAATAAAAAAAAAACAAAAAAATAAGTTAAACAAAAAGAAATGCTAAAAAGGCATAACCCTAATTGTACTATAGTGATGACGGTACAATCCAACAAAAAACGACAATAAGCTACACGGACGAGAAAAAAAAACTCAACCAAGTTTTTGCTCTAACACCCAGTGTGCTGTCGATACTTATAAGTACTACAAAGTTTATTCAACTGTAAAATTAATCATATACATTGTTCACTTAAAATAAATAGTCAAATCGTTTTCTTTAATCTTAACTAACAAACAAAAAAATAAGGCACTTGATATTAAATACTTTTTCAGAATAAAAATGGCACTCTTTAAAATCCGATTAAAATGTCAGCTGAAAACGCAACTTTTGTTTTAAAACTATCCGCCTTCCCCACCAAAATGCTCAACATAGAACCTGTGCTGCCATGTATCCTGAAAGAGTGAAATTAAAAGAGTGTTCCTGCTAATATCGTCAGACTATTTGTAAAAATGGTTATTCTATGTAATTTGAAAGTGAGTGGTACTAAGTACCGCCGGTAGATAAAGGGTTAAATCGTGTAATGTAATTTATAAAGCCCTTCCAGATCACTCATAAGGCGGATAAGGATAAACATGCATTGATGCTGAAATTTGAACATAAATTGAGTTATGTTCAAATGTAAATCAAAACATAACTCTACAGTTCGTTTCTTTGAAATGCTTTTAAATTTACAAAACATGCTGCACAATCATAAGTAAACAATTATAATTCATCAATTTAAACATTTATAGTTGTTTTTAAAAGAGGGAAACAACTATATTGTAGAAAAAAAGAGAAACATAAGGAAATTATCTATTTTCTGGTAATATAGTTTATCTTTGTATTTCTAAAAAAAAAAAGGGGGGGGGGAATACAAACATAAATTTTTTTTCCATTTGGTTTGGAAATTGCTGAAACTATCGCGCGCCATATATTTACTCATTGAAATTTCAGTAGAACATAGTTACTTTATTGATTTGCTTCGAATCTTTATGTTGTCAGTCGAATAAACTTGTAAAAAATGTCAAATTTGGAAGAAAAAAAATTGTAGCTAAACAGAAAACGACAACAAAAACCCGTTTAATTTGTGATGTAACTTATCTATTTTTAATTCAAAACATTCTATTTTGTGTAAAATTTATCATTTTCAAACGAAAACACTAAAATTTCGAACGTTGGATAAATTACCAAACAACGTCACAGAAGAAGAAAAAAATAATTTAGAATGAAACTGAAAAAGATTCTGCATTAACCAAAAATCAAATTCTAACTGAAGACAAAACGGGAATTAAACATACTAAACAAACATTACGAACGGAAACACTTGAACATGGAACATTCGAAAAATTAAACCACAAGAAATCGTCAAAACAAACAGTGAAGACTTGTAAAATGCGAATATCAAGTTCTAGAATCGTGTTTAGAGCATGCGAAACAAGAAGTGAAGCTCGGAAGCGGGTGCTTTATATATTACTTTTCCCACGTGACAAGAGCGGCACGTTTCGAAAAAAGAATGTCACGTGAATGCCGCTCTGCGAACGGATTCATGAAAATTAAATCGTCGAGTGGTCCGTTGCTAGGTTACGGCAGGATGCGGGGCGAATTCTTTTTTTTTTTTTTAATTCTGCTCCCCCACACGGGTTTTACTTCCTTTTTTGCTAGCTATTTTCTTTTTGTTGCATCTTAGTACAGTCTACTCTTTTCACTATTCAACAATTTTTTTTATTGAATCGGAAATATTGTACAAGAAACACGGATTTAAAATGACCATGATAATAATGGTGAATATATTCTAATTTCCTCTCTTTACATTGATCAGTGGTCTTCTAACTTTTTCAGCACATGGAACCCTTAGAATTATTAGGTGTTTTCGAGGAACCCCATTGAGTATATACACTTTGTAAAATACGTATATCTTAAAATAATTTTTGATGTAGATCCACATATTATAGGTATTTTATGTTTCGACAATTGAAAAAAAAAATAATGCATTGCACTTGTTGTAAAAAAGTTTTAATGTTATTCTAATATATAATTTACTCATTAATAATATTATTTTGTGATCCGAGTGTCACCTGTCTGTGCTAGGTATTTAATAACTGGGATATGTGCTTACATTTTTTGCCCAAGCTCTCGAAGTCTAGGTCTACAGAAATGATGTGCATTCGCATTTCTTATTATGCATTTGTTTTTATATTTTGTTTTTGTTGCCACTCACGATGAGAGAAATATTTTTCACTTAAATACAATGTTTTAGATTGTTTCATATGTTTATGACTGTGTGATAAATCCTGTTAATTTTGTATGAATTTGCAACTTAAAATTTAGGAGTTGTTCTTGCTTAAATTTAGATTTTAACATCGAATCTGTTGATACGTCGGTAAGTTGTTCCTTCTCCTTCATTATAGATGTTTTTTCCGCAAATGAAAAGGTGCATTTTCCAGTAGAAAACTATTTAACTAGGCAAAACATTGTACTAACGAGAAAAAAATTATTTCGAGGATCCCGAGAATAATTAACAATAGAATATGCTCACACTATTGGATATAACAAAAAAATGTATTAATATTCTTTTATTATATTATGATAAAAGCTAACATTATTACAAAATAAAATTACTAAGCATAAATACAATTTTCAATTTTATAATGATTGGAATGAGAGTTTTAGATACTTGTGGTTATATAAATTTTATACAGAACATAAAGTTGTTTTGCATACACATTTTTAATTTTCTTTTCGATTTTTTTTTATTATGACTCGTGAAACCCCTGGGTTTGTCTCGTGGAGCCCCAGGTTTCTGTGGAGCACAGTTTGAAGACAACTGACATAGATAATTTCTTAGGTAAGATTCCAATAGCTGATGCATCAAAGTCGTTGCTCAAATTTAATGCGTTTTGTTCAGGCTTTCATTTGGAATCATGACTGGCATTGTTGCCATGGGAACATTATAGAAAAATTAATTTTGGAGAAAATTCCGGAAAACATTTATATAGATTCGAAAATTCGGTAGAATCAACATATATATTCTATATATACATATTTATTTTTATTAACATACATCTTTCACATTTCAGCTTTCAAAAGTCCATTTCTTATATTAATATTCTTGTAAGTCCTTTATATCAATTGCCAATCCACCACACCGGATATACGTCATAAACGTTTCATTTAAGTTAATTGAGTAGGCACAGTTGTTACTTGACACAATCTTCCGCATTCGCTTCCTCATAGAACGGATGATTCTGCAGATTCCAATCGATTTTTAAACACAGTTACGGTCAAATGTTCGAATAATTGATTGATGAGATCAATTTTCTTAATCTGTTTTTATATTGGTCAGTATTTTTTTAAAAAATATTTTTTTGAACCGGATGCGTTGTGAAGCAGAGAAGTGAAATTTGAGTATATTTTAAGATACTTATTAGCTCTTGACGCTATCACAAAAATTGTTACTTTCTCTTTAAATTTATTTTATTAATACATATATGAATATTTTTTCCAGCTAATTACAAACGATATATTTTATTTTGAACAAAGGTCTTATGACATTATGTCGAGATTTAAATTTGCAGTGATACCTCCTCATCTACATCTCACAAATATATGCAAATTGATATTATGACATATTTAACATGTATAAGCCTTCATTATGCGGCGCGATGTGGTTTGTGAATTTTCATTGTCTTACGTTATTTTTTCCTGTGAGTGTTTGTCGCCGATAGACATAGGGTAAACTAAGTACGCTTTATCTGTATATATACAGGGGAATTCCAGTTTATTTTTATTTTTAACGAAGGTTTGCTAGTAGAAATTGACTGCCATGAGTAATTTCAAGTATAGAAAGTGAAATAACATTTGCTTAAGTAAAGACTATTTATGTAATTATGTTTTTTTTATTTCAATTATAAATAAACTACTGTTAGCATGAAATCAGTTTTTGATTCAAAGATATATGAATCAAAAATTTATGCTATTTATAAAACTACATTGCTTGGTATAGCAGTTTGCCAAAATAACTAACATATTTTATTTAAAAAAATTTCTCTATGCTTTTTTACCATATTTTTAAATCATAATTTCGTCTAAATCTCTATTTTTTAAGGAATATAGCTTTCAAAATAAAGAAAGAACATTTAAAAAAAATAGAAAATAATCAGCTGTGTGTCAAAAAAAATCATTAAAAAAATGCTAAATTTTTTTCAAACAAGAAAGTTTTATGTGAAAATATTGTTTGATTATATCAAAACATTATTTTTACGAAGCAACTGTCTTTGTTTGCAACAAATACTTTTACTATTCTTTAAACGTTTGAAATTTTAGTTTACTTCCACTTTAGGGGACAACGATTCAAATGACGAAAAATCGGTGAAAAAATCAAATCTTAGTTTTTTAGCTTAAATTATCTTTTAAATACTCAACAATAACGTCACAAAATTTGGAAGCTTTATGTTTAAAAAACACAGAATTATGATGACTTTTACTTTCATTTTTACTCACATCTCTACGGCAAATCAAAACTTTAAACAGACTTATCTCAGAAAAATAAAATAACTAATTTGTCTTCGTTTAAAATGCTAAGGTTTTTTTTCTTTCTATTGTGCCAATTGCTTAAATATTTTTTTCTAATTATTGCCAATAGTACATGTAACAAAATTTGGTATGCATTTTTAAATCAAAGCAATACTTATTTTTTTAAAGTAATTGAATCTAGAATGTATGCATTTTTTGAGAAATAGGTATTCCTACAATACATCTTTTTCTGGATGCTTAATCCATAAAAAGATGTATTGTAGGAATACCTATAATGAAATCACAAAACCCATACCATCTTTTGCTATTGATAGTTTAACGCACTTGTAAATCAAATTTCATGTGTGTACGTTGATTTTTGTAAGAGTAGCATTTAAAAAAAATTTTAATTTTTTTCTCCAAAAATTAAATGGTTAGTTTTTTTTATAAAATTTCGAGCACAAAATCTGAGTTTTCCATAATATAAACACATGGGAGGCAACCAAAAAAATATTCAAAATCATTAAACTAAAAAATTTTGTGTAAGTCGTACCATGTACCCTTAAAAGTGATGATTCTTTTCACAGTATATTAAGATCCTTCCATATGTTTAAGAATAACAAATTTCAAAGTTAACACTAAAGAATGAAAAGAAGCAGAAGTTAACATAGGAAATATTTACAAAAGAAAAAAGAAACACACAAATTAAGAAGTGAAAAGGAAATCGAAAGTAACAATAAAAATAAATTCAAAAAAAAAATCCTAATGGTTTTGAAAAAAATTTCCTTTATAATGTAAAGTTTTTTTATGAAAATGACGCCTTTGTCGCAAATTAGTACAAATACTTATTACATAAGGAGAATCTGGTATCCAAGAGCACATAAGAGACTTGAACTACTTAAAATGTGTTTTTTCTTTAAATTTCATAGTATATATTTTAGTAAGTGTCCATGATTAAATATATTTATTTGTACTTTCAATTTCCTTCGGAAACAACATTACTTTGGGAGGAATGGATTTCTTTTTTACTATGAATAAAAGGTATTTATGTGTATTAGGAAAAATTATTAATGTTTTAGGCTGCAACTTTCTCTAAATTTTTTAGTTTTTCAATTACATTTATAATGTTATCTGTATCTTCATTCTGTTTTTTCCTTCCCGACAAGTCAAAATAGATAAATTTACTCCATTTCTGATACCAGAAGACAAAGCGAAAGATCGACCAATTATATAACAACATAAATAATCACAAAATATAAACATCTTTTTTTAACAAAAATTATGTTGTTGTTTTATTATTATTACTTTTAACGTTTGCGGATCAAAGCCTATAAAAGTGTTAATTTTATTAAAAAATTAAAATGGGAAATTATGAATAAATTGAAATAAAAAATAATTTGTTTTTGTTACTAGTTCTTAATAAGTACCGTGCAAATAGTCTCTTATATTAAAATTATCTTTAATTTTTTTGTCTGAATGATAAAAAAAACTACATTAAATTAAGGGAGGTACAATTGAATTTATGTTGTTTATATTAAAGAACGCAAATCAAGAAGCATTGGAATAACTTCAAAAGAGTATTCTAAAAACCTGGTAAAATAATTGTCATAATTAAGTAATTCGAAATTAAAATTCCTTCAGTAGTTTACTGTAACAGAACAAATGCAATAAAATAATAATTTTCTAGCATCAAATTCTTAATTTTAAATTGTATTCATTCTTCATCATTTTTCAGGATAAGTTCCAGATTTGAATTGCAATTTACTTTTTATAAAACTGACAAGTTTTTGTAGCCAGTTAACCAAGATTTCTGTAACCTTTATTTCTCTATATTAATTACTAAATAGTAACAGTTAGAATCCCCGTTGAAAAATGTCACACAAATTTATCCTCGTATTTCTAGAAAAACAGAGCAAAAAAGTATAATTAAAAGTATTTTTTTAAATTCAATTATCGTTCAAAATTATTTTGAAAAGAAATACAAAACATTATTTCATAAATCTATTTGATATTATGCAACACCAAAATAAAACTATTAATAAGCTTATATAAACATTTAAAAAAGAATTATTTTCAGCAAAAGGTAATAAATCCGATTTCAATAAAGTAGCGCTAAAGAGAAAACATTTCTACCATAGAAAGAAACGTTTATATTGATTGGAAGGAGGAAACGTTAAACAGGATTAACTGGGGATAAGGATTTGCGTATTGCAGAAGAGTGCTTTTCAGCTTTTTTCCAGAACACATATTTTTGTGACGTAAATGTTAAAGAAGCTTTGTCATTTTCAGCTGCCATATAATTTATCTTTTCATCCAGATAAACATGTCTTTCCTGTTGCATCATATTTTGGCTTTGGCGACTTTCTTTTATTTGTTTGTTTTTTAAAAAAATACCCATCCGAAAATAATGTTAAAAAAAAGGGGAAAGAAAAAAACCCCAATTTTGTAAATGGAATTTTTTTTTGAAGAAGGTTAGAGAAAAGAATAAAGCACCTGAAGTTAATATGTTGCGAAAAAGTTTTACTTAAAAAAGACAGATAAAAAAAACATTGACCTTTACTGCATCTGCTATCAATAATGATCATTTGACTGAATGTATTCCAGTAGCGCTCACAAAAAAATTATTTCAGGGGGGGGGGGATCCATGGTCGAAAGTTCCCCAACTCGTATCATACATCAAGACAACGCCAATTGATTCTTCTGATTTTGTCAACAAAAAACAGTAAAAAATAAATTATTGAATTAATAATACGCATTAATTAACAAAATAAATAGTTAATTACAAGTTTTTATTAAATTTTACATAATATATATATATATATATAATTATCATCAATCTTCAAAAACTCAAGGGCTTTGAGGGGGGTCCGGACCCCTAGGACAACCCCTTGTGTGCGCCACTGATGCATACATCTCAGAAATGCTATTTGGAGTAAAAATAATAATTCATCTCGAAAGTACAATAAGCAGTTCTTAAACGTGTAAACAATAATCGTATACTTATGAATCACTACGAGGAAAGAGTAAGATTGATATTAGAAAAGCTAAAGGGTAACTAATATATGTTTAATACAATTATAGAAGGATTTTGAATTTGTATTTTTTAAAGATCTATTTGAGATTTTATAAAATGTGAAACACAAAATCGTAGCATTCAGTTTTCTGTTGTTTTTTTAACTGGATGATTTGAAAAATTTTTTGAAGATGCATCAATCAGTTTAGAAATTGAAAGTAGAAAGATCATGGATTAATATTTAAATTTTTATGTAATTTGGAAAGTAATTCGTGAAAAGTCTCTTTCTTGCCAAATCGATTAGCTCCATTTCTTGAATTTTTTTACATTTTAATATCAAAACACTTGATTGCCCCTAACTGTATGTATTCAAAACAAATTTCTCTAATATATAATAAGTATTAAAACGACTAAATGACAAATTCTTTTTAGCTATTGAATATTAAATAATTTATTTCGGAAGCCAATCATATTAACTCCATACTATAATGTATTTATTTCATCATAAAAATTTAGTTAACCCACTACACTCTTTTTCCTCTGATACGGAGACATCTGAAAGTGGTTCGTTTAGTTTCACACGTCATTTGGTCAGAAACTGAAAGATCTCTCGCGAGAGAGTTTCAGGACATATCTATTAGAGTATATAAAAGTTTGTGCTTAAAACTGTTTTAAAAAACCCTGTTTTAACTCATGTATGGGCAAAACAGAAATATTAAAACTATTTTAAGTTCACTGAAATTGCTTCAAAGTACAGAAACAGAAGTAGAATCGATTGAAAGGAAATTTCTAATAAGTGGACACAGTTACTTTGCTTTATGATTCACAATTTGCTGTTATCGGATCACAAGCAAAAAAAAAAACAAAAAAAAAAACAAAAAAAAAAAAAAACAGAACATTTTCCCGATATAGATGATTGGTATACTATAATAAAAACCTGTAAATAGAAAGCACAGTTTTATGATATTATTATGAATGAAATTAAAACTTCAAAACGGATTCTCCCAAAGCACAAATACTAAATCTCATTTTGATAACTCAGATAATTAAAAATCTAATTCGCAAGAATAGAAAAACTCTCCCATTTTTATATATTTGCTTGTGGTGATATATATATATATATCCCATGTGTGCGAGATTCAACACTTTTACTATTAAAATATTTTAAGATATTTATTTAAACAAATGCACATATACAGTTCTTAGATTTTGATGTATTTTACCTATAAATTGTTATTTGATTTTGCTTTTATTCGTGTACAATATTTAACTTGCGAAGGTTTTTAAAATCATGGAAATAAAAAATAAAGGCATAAACATCTTTTGTACATGTTGTGCATTAGCTCTGAGGATGGAATTAGCTCTGAAATGTGTGTATTTATTTTTTTATGTAATTATTAAGATAAAGTTTTATGAAATATTGATCTTTCATTCGTTTTTTTCTATATATTCATTATGGCAGTATACTATTTAATTGTTCTACATTTGTGCAATTTTTTATGGTAAGTAGTTTTAAATAAGCTAATTAACATTTCATAAAAGTTTCGGACTATTCGATGAATATATCATGCTATTCATGGAATGGAAATTTCAAACTCATATTTCTCGAAGTTGAATTTTTGTACATATACTGTTATTCAAAACCCTAAGGCTTTATTGATAATTGAAGTATGGGTTTGAAATTTTTTATACATTTTCTGAAATGTATGTTTTGTAAAACTGTGCATGGAATTAGCTCTAACATGTTTAGTACTTTCTGTAAAATATTTCAAAATCAAAATTAATGTTTTTTTGGGAATTTTTGGAAATTTAACTATAAAAAAATTAATAAAAAATTAAAGAGCAGCAGCAGAAAAAAACCCATACACAGTTTTATGTAGTATATTATAAGGTACGTGGAAAAAAATTTTGAAAGAAAAGAGACATATTTAAAAAAGCCTTAAGGATTTAAAAAATGCTTTAAAAAGCTAAAAAAATTAAATTTTACAAACATTTTGCAACAAATTAAAATTTTTTTTGTATGGAATTATTATTAAATATTTACCTTTATAAAATACAACTAATACCAAATATTAAAAATAAAAAAAATTGTGAAGATGGTACCATATCGCCTTATAAACAAAGTAATAATATAATATTTTGTTTCAGCAACCGAATAGATATTGTTCTTTTTTGCTAAAATCTTTAAAAAAAAACATATTCATATAAAGAAATTTTACCGTAATAAAAAAAATCATTCGAAGACCGAATTTGAATGAATAATTTTATTTTACTTGCAAAATCGATTAACTCCCTTAATCACGAAAAAATTGTAGTAATAATAACAATTACTCCAAGTATATTCTCTATCATACTCTCTATATATTGTTAGATAACAGATGCGGCTGCAGTTTTACAGTCTACATCGTATTTTTGAATTTGTAATTTAAAATGAATTTTAAAAACCATATGTATAAACATAATATTTTATCATTTTTTTTTCAACTTCTTGTTTTATTGAGCTAATTGAAGCCTTAACATACAAAATTTTAAAAGTTAAAACTGGTATTTTTTTCAGTTGCAATTTTAAAACAAAAATTACTATAGTTTTAAATTTATGATACATTATAGAATTCTCTAGACATATAAAGCTCTTAAATTCATTAATAAATTAAAGGAACACATGCCGTATCCAACTCTATCTCGTTAAAAAAAAATTTTAAAAAAGGGAGGGAAATTTCATGATGAAAAACTGTTAAGTCTTGATAATCATACAAACACACAAAATGGTCTTTATTGAATATAATTAGAGAGTGTTTTTTATGTTCCTAACTTTAATGAAAAGTTTTTTTAGCCACTTTACCTTCTATCGAATGGTTTTAATTAGCAGTCTAGAAATCTCTTTAATTACAAAACTGAATACGTTTTTTTGCAACCCAAATAAGAGAGGGAATTCTAATTTCCACTTTAATTAAATAAAATAATTTCGTAAATATTTTATTTTAAGCGTGTATATTTTTTTTTTTTTTTATCGAAATTCATGCTTTGACTATAATACCTTTCAAATGCTTTTGTGTGTATAGGTGTGGTTTCCGTTATTTTCTTTATTGATTGATAACTCATTAACATCGCCATTCTGGGAAGCCAAGAGGGCTATTTTGCAATGGATCTCATGTTGTTGTTGTCGTGTCCTTCCCGCAGGGAATGGATCTCATAATTTTGAAATATGAGTCGAGGATGACACCAGAACTGTGGCACGTCATCTTCTAAATTTCCACATCAAAACCATCGTGAGAACTGTGAGCTTCTATAGATTTAATGTGGATCAGCCCTTCTTCGGGGATCGAACCCACGATTTGTTACAAACAGTCATCGCGTTTGCTATAATTACCACTCGATTATCCCGATTATTCCTTATAGTTGCCTTGCATATGATTTTGTATAAATATGGAAAAATCCGGCGTACAAAGTGGACCTGTACCTTCAAGCCTCATTTTTTAATTATTAGATACATTTGCCGTATAGCACGCCCCCTTTTTTTTTACGAATAAACCTGAAATGTACGTGCGCAATGCTCTTAAGTTTTAAAATATTTATTCGAGGTATTATTCCAAGCTTTAGAGAGAAAAAATAATATACTTCTAGAGAACAACAACCCTTTTAGTTCATAAAAAAAGAATGCAATTTTTTTGAATAAACAGTATTTTGGTATAACACTGTTTATTTAAAAGCTCTCATTTTTATACCCAGTGAACAACTCGCACCCATTAATTTCGATCTGATTTTGTGTGTTAAAAGTGCACGCTATACGCCGGATTTTACGGTAAATGAAATGTAATTTTTTTAAAAACTAGAAGTAAAATTTAATTTAAATGTAAAAAAGCAGAGTAGTCTTGAAATAATAAAGGAAGGAAAATGTATGATGAAAACATAGGAAGATGTATTGCATTTACAACTCTTTCGCAAGTAATAATAAAATGTCATAAAATTTTTTTAAAAAAATATCCAAAATAGGCGAATGTTATCGGTTTCATACATTTAAAAACTGCCTTTTCCTAAAAAATTATCTTTTTTTTTATGGAACTGACACAAGCAAAATTCACAAATTCCACCGAATTCACAAACAAAAGAAAAATGACGGAAAGTTATTCAAGTCAAGTAAATCTCTAAATTTCAAAAAAGTATTTTGAAAAACAAACGCAGAGTGTTGAGAGTGCATTTTCCTTCAACCATAAAAATATTGAATAGTCCCTATAAAGAAATACACGTTAAATTAGTAAATTTAAAAAAGTAAGCTCTAGTACTTTTCAATACAATAACTACTCTCACGTTAAAGTATTACAACCCAAAGAAAAAAAAATTAATATATAATCCTTTTTCGCCCTTGATTTGATCCAATCTAATCTTTTACCCATAAAATTTACTTTTATGGTGCTTAAAGCTCTTTTATGAAACCTATTGATGTATATACTTATTCATTCCCTTTTATTTGCGAAATGTTTCTTGTTATAACTTTGCACTTAATAGAATCCATTTCATATTTTTAAAATATTTGTCTTACTATGAGGGCGAGCAATTGTTTTGGCTCGAGGGCTACATTATGAAAGAGAAGGATATCAGAGGGTCGTCAGTCTTTAAAATGCATTCATTAGTTCACTTTGCATCTCAGAAGAGATATAATTTGTCCAAAAAATCAGTAAATAAAAGTTAAATAAAATAGTGCCAGTTTAAATCAATTGATTTATTGTTCTATCTGCAAGCGATTTAAATTTAGAATTAGTTTTATGAAACAAATGTACCTACCACACTTTTCTACATATTTTTTTTAAAATCAGAAGTGAGATTGCATGTTGAAATTCTCACCACAGCCTTGTTAATGTAAGACAATTTGTATCTCTCTCTCTATATGTATATATCTTTATTCTTGTTAATCCTCTTTCAAAAAAAAACACCTTGTTCCTGAATATATGTTGACCCCCCGAATATACAGATCATTTTCTGTCAATTTGGTTTTTCTTACGGTTTTGACGGGCATTAAAAAAATTCTTTGAGGGCCATTGTTTGACCATCTTTCTTTTACAAAAACAGAAAGTTTCAAGAGAGGGAGAGAGACAGAGAGAAATGCTCAAATTTGTTTTTCTCATTATGCTTATATTTAGGTGTGTTTCTTGGGATGAGTAATTCTCGTTACACAAGTATTTTGTTGTGTGTATTGTTATAATTTTTTTTTTTTTTTTTGCTATACAAACTTTAAATAACTAAATAAATTTGAATGCCATGTTTCAAAATGCATTGTCAAAATTTAGCACTCCATCCTCTAGATTACACAAAAACAAAAAACAAAAAAAACAAAAAATCCTTAAGTGGGAACTTATTTCTTTCTCAGTGGGGTACTAAAAAGCATTGTGTATGCTGAATGAAAGCGTCGATTCGACCCCCATCGAATCCAAATGAGGCGAGTGCAACTTCCTTTTCCAAACAATGATGCTCCATCTTGAATCAAATCACATCCGGTATTATATAATCATCAGATTAAGTTTCTATAAAAGGAGCTAACTCTTTAAGTAGGGTTATGGAAGGTTCCAGACTGAAAAATGTAATTACTGTTGTCGAGAATAATAGTTCGGAGTTCTTAGCCCTGTAGGGCTCTAATCTCTTATCGGATATTTTTAGATGACAGTACAGGATTTTCTATTGCCCAGTGTAAGTTAAGATATTTGAAATGAGAATATTAACCACTGAAATGAATAAAAATATTTACTTCACATGAGAGAAAATTAAAATTACATTGAAAAAAAGCTTTGATATAATACGTTACTAATAACCTAATGTAGCTAGCTTTTGAGGGCAATTAAAATATGTTCTGTGACATGCGAAACAGCAGCATAGGCTTTTTATTATTTATTGAAGGCTCACTTAAAAAAGCGTAAGTCATTCGTCGCGTATCATTTGAGTTTTTACATGTATTCAAATATCATTTGAGATATAAATACTAAATAAAGACTGGTTTGAAAGCAGATAGTATACATTGGTTTAATATTCTTTATTCGATTTTTGTAAAAATGATGCTAAATTTTAATTTCTCAAATAATTCTTGTTTTTTTTTTCGGTTTGTTATTTACATCTGTTTGAAGAAGTTTGTTCAGAAATATGTGAAGAAAAAAAAAAAGAGACGAAAAAGAGATGCATTATTTAAGGAATAATTCTTTTTTTTTAATAATTTATTATTTTTTTATAATGGATAACGCGATAAAGTACAAGTAGGTTCTATTAAATATAATTCGGAAATTAATATTTTGCATGTCGATGATTATTTGAGAGAAAAAAAAGATCTATAAGCAGACCAGTAAATTTTATCTTGGTTTACATAAAATTTAAACAAGCAATTCTTAATTGATGAGCCTGAATTACCAGTCACTTCAATTTATACAATTTAGAAGCTCGCTTAAAACTTATCAGAAAAAACCTTTGTTGCCATACTATAATTGTAGGGGCTGTATAATTCTTTGGATAAATAAAATCAATAAATTAAGGGTCATAAAACAAAATTAACTTACAGTGAAGAAAAAAGTCATGAATGAAACAATACATAGGAAAAAAGTCAATTTGAGATGGAGTCCAAAAAGAATCTAAGCCTTAAATACCCATGGGTTGGAATGGCGCTTGTTCAAACCACACAATTTTTAGTATTTAATTTAATAATCAAAAGCAAAAAAAAAAAAAAAAAAAAAAAATTGGTGTAGTTATGAGAGAGAAATTAAAGAAATCTTTTTTTAATCTTGACACGTTCTCTCTAAAAATTAATGAGAGGGAAGAGGGATTCATGAAATCAGGAAACTTTTTTGCCAAATGTATTATAAAGGTACGGCTAGTATTATCAGTACAATACATTGTGCTACTACTCGGCCTCACACTAAGTTTCTAAATAGTTTTAAATACACAGAAGCCTTAGCGAAATACAAACTCCTAATTTCACTATATTTTTTGCAAAATAGTAATTCAGTATTATTGAATTTCATTAATAGAGTAAGCATTTTTCTTCAAAGCACTTTTATTTTACTTCCGGTTTAGAAAGAAAGTTGCAGCAATTTATTTCTACTCGGAAGTTGATCTCCAGAAAGGAAGTGTGTGACTACTTTTTAAGTTTCTGCCAACTTCTTTACATCTGTTGTTGTACTATCACTGTTAAAGCCCTAAAGGAATACACAGAAGTTCTTAGAATTAATTGAGGAAAATTTTACGAACAGTATTATGAATTTTAAGTTCTGAAATTCATTTTCCTCAACTTTTCTTTTGAATCTACACCAATTACATCCCACTTGATATTTCTCAGAGATTTAATTCAACTTCCAGCAAATTTTGCATTCATGTTTTCATAAAAGTTATTAATTATATTCACACACACAGAGATTGAGAAAAAATATTTTTTTTCTCCCTTTGAAAAAAAACTTTAAAAAACAACAACAAAGAATGAATAAAAAATGTAAAAAATACAGAAAAGTTTTCCGCTTAAATCTTTATATAAACATATTTAAAATATCTAGCCAATAGAAAATTTATCTCTCAAAGTACAAATTCAAGTTATAAATTGCAAACACCTATTATATGTTTTGAGATATTGCGTTAGAAAATAAATAACACTCTGGGTTTTGCAACAATTTTTGAAGTTTTAAAACTGGAAAGATTTAATAAAAATGTCTTTTAGAACCCAATTGATAGAAAAAATTTATTATGTGTGATGATATTTACTCAAAAAATTATATGACTTACCTTAACTGGTTTTGGTTAATAACAAGTTACTCAATTTTATTCGAAACTCGCATCTATCACGACTTGTGTGTGAATACTAGCAGCCAAAGTTTATTCCATAGGCTCTCTTTTACTCTTATAATCATATCTCCAAATGAATGATAATATCTCTCGAAAATATACAAAAATTAAATACATATCAAGTTCAACCAGCGCCACTTACGCGCATTACTATTATTTTCTTCAATTCAACTCACATATTTAGAATAACAACAAACTATGCCAATTTAAGAAACATAACTTTAACAACAGACGATTAGATATCTCAGCAAATAAATTCAAAAATCAGATAAATTAGAGTACATGAAGTATTGAATTAAAAGCAAACGATAATAATATAGAAGAGAATTTCAATCTAAACAATATCTACAAATACTGTATAATTTAGGTAGTCAATTAAAATCGGTTCTTTCCAAATAATGAAAAGAAATTTAAATAGAACAAAATATACAAAATAGGCAGATGGCGATTTAAGTGGAATTATGTGAATGATGTTTTTTCTACAAAATTATAATATGATTATGAGTTCTCAGTTACTATAAATTAAAGCAGGCATTTCGTATATAATATAGTCATTCAAAATTCAAGCCATGGGGGTTCACGCATACGTACAAACTCTAGTAAGATTTAATCGATTCGGCAGGATAATTATTTAGTAAATATTCCTACTGAGTCAGGTAAACCTATTTCTTAAAAGAGAAATTTACAGTTAGTTTAATAAGTCAAACAATAGGATATCTTACTCCTTTAGTGAGAATTAAAGGTAAATCACACACAGCCGGAAAAGATCGATTTTTGATTTGGTTAAGTTAGAAGGAACGTTTTACTAGAGGCGCGCAATATTTGTTGGTGACAAAATTTAATTAAGTAAGGAATGCGAGGTGTGCCTTACATATCAACAACACGAGGAATTTTGAGCTCAGTTAAATTTAAATTATGCGGTTCCTCAACAAACCATCTGGCATATCTTCAATGCAGTGATTCTTAACATTTTCAGAGAAAACCATGGCATATTCTTAAATGCATATTTTTTTTTTGAAATATACAATCTTAAAATAAAAGGTTATATACATATATTCTTTCAAATCATTTGCATATCAGTCAGCAGAAAATTACAACGCGTATATGTAATTAAAAGAAAAAGAAGAAAGATGCCATAATTTTTAACGAGATATTTGGGCCTGATGACTTTTACAAATGCTTACAATATATGAAATGTATTTCATCTCCTTTTTTATGTTTGTCAGTCTTTCCTGTTTCTTTGAGAAACGAAACTCGCATAAAAAACGTACGTAAAACGTTATTAAAAAACTCAGTTTAAATTATTTGAATCCTGTCACGGGTTTAAAGACCGATTCAGAAGCGTAAAGAAGAAATAGATAATTGAATTATACGCACGAGAGGAAAGAGGAATGTAACGACGAAGAAAAATGACACACAAAGAATTAATTAGAATTAAAAAGAAGTTATATGTATTTTGTATAAGCAGCATCTCCTTACAAAATAACCGCCATCTTTCCAAATAAAAATTGCATTTTGCAGTTTCTTATAGATGCTAAAAATGATTTTATACAATGGCAATTTATCCATTTCCTATTCAAAATTTTGATAGAATATTTTACTAAAACATATGAAAAGCTGTAATTACAACCCAGTGGCGTTACGAAGAATATTAAAGCTCCCTTGCAAAATCAGGTTTTGGGCTCCAAGCCGGATCTTACAAAGTATTGCAAAACCATAACATTATATAAACTTTGGGTACGTTGCTCCACTGTTACAATCCTATCAAATCTAGTTTCCACTGAAGGCTGCCTTACAGGGGCGTAGCAACCACCGTATCAATATTACGGGGCCCAAACTTGTGTAATTACAGTCCCACTAACAGGATTCTCATATTTAAAAAGGGGACCTGAAGGAATTTTGTTCAGGAACTAGATACGCCAGTGCTTAAAGATATTGCTCAGTGTGATCTCGTACCATGATGTAGCAATTTGTTGAAATCTCATCCTTGTCACTTGATCCTAGTTCAGAATGATACAATCTGTTATCTCAAGGTCTTTGTGTTGCCTCACTGTATATATTAACATAAAATTAAAATCCATTTCAGTGTAATAGTTTTTCAGAGTTTAGAAGTGCGCAACACTCTAAATTTGAATTCAAAATTACTGAAATGACACTTCTAACAAATCACGCATTTGACAAATAGATAATACTGGTATAAAATATGATTCTTTCTTCTTCTATGTGTTCCAATGGCGATTATTTAATTGAAACAACGGTAGTGATTTTTGTCTCAAGCATCGATAGTGGAATGAATTGCTTGAACCAGTTTCACAAGCAATTTAATTTAAACCAGCCACTTGAGTCCTTTCTGTTGCATTATAATAGCAACGCACTCTTTTTTTGGAACATTTTCCCGAGCTTTTTCAAACACTTTATCTATAAATGAAATGAATTACATTGTATTATGTTTTCGAATGAATTGAAAATAACTAGTATCATTCATTCTAGCATCAGATTCTAAAATAATCTCTTATAGTGGTTTTTCAATTAGAACAGAAATTAAGGACGTTTTTAGAAGCGGAATGATGTTAAAATTGAGAAATAAACCGAAAGAGGAAGAACAGAATGAGAATTTAAAGAACAAGTAATAATAATGAAATTACTATTTTTTGGTGAAATATAATCTAATAATACAAAGCAACAAAATAGAGAAAAGCTTCTTCAGAAACTAAGTCAATTTAAAAGCAAAATTTCTTTTTAAACTAAAGCGAATCTTTAAAAATTCTGACAGAATTCGAATCTGAAAAAAAAACAATGAACAATTTTTTAAAAAAAAGTAGACTAATGTATTTGACTCAGAGAATTTTTGATGCGAATTGCATCATGCAATTGTGTTGCTATTTTATTTAATAAAAGGTATACTTAATTTAAGAGCGCTTTAGGGGAAACAAGGTCTTGAAAGAGGAAATAGAATCAAATTTATTGATCGTTTGCTTTTTGGAGAAGCGCCATCTTTGGATGCGCTCTCGAACCGGTTTGACAGCACTGCTGAAGTGTGATGACTTCAAGCGATTGATTCCCTTTCGATTAGAGTAGAACAAAAGGCGAAAAATGATTGAAATTATACACCTGTAATAATTTGATTATACTGAGTGTAAATCATATTAACTATACCTAGAAAAAACTATTTTTTTTCTCCTGGACCTACTCAACTCAACTTATTTCATAACATTCTTTTTATTTATTTATGAGTAGTTTGACATCAATATCTTTCTAGAGTACAGTAATACCCCGAACCTACCGGATAGGTGGGACCAGTGACACCGCGTAAATCGAATTTGTGTAAGTCGGAGAATAATTTCGCATATAAATGCACAAAATTTATTTTTAGTTGTCGCCAGAGACGAAAGAAAATAATAATTTAGGGAAGAAAAAATGCTTCATAAAATCTTACATAACAGAAGTATAAAATAGCAAACCGAAGTTATTTGATGTGGAAAAGGTTTCATAAAATCTTAACAAAGTAGTCAGCCGGCTCAAAGATTTTTTTTTTCCCCTCAAAATTTTCTCGAAGCATGTTTATAATTTTTTTTTTTATATATTCCTTATTTTGTTGAAAATACATTCTTCGTTGAGTGCCGGTATATCCAATAGGTCCTTGGGGTGGGCGCCCAGGGGCCAAGGTCCAAAAGGGCCCAGATAAGATGGACTTAACCAAATTTCTATCCTCCAGTGTCAAAGGGGCCTGTAGATCTTCTGCACCCAGGGCCCGAAGTAAGCTTAAATCGGCACTGCTTCGTTGGAGTCTATATTTTCTAAAATTTGTACCTTTTTTCAATTAAACTGAGGCCTTATGTCGAATTCCCTACCGTCATTCAATCTTCTGATTGAACTGGATCTAAAGACGTTCTTGTCTTGCGTTCAATGTCTTGCTCTTGTTCATGCATTTCTATGAGCTTATTGTCAGTTCCTGATTGTGGGTATTCAGCAGTTCTTGATCGTCATCGCTATTCACTTCTAAATTGATTTGCCTGGCAAGATCGATAACTGCTTCAAGCACATGACCAATTTCTTCAGGGTGTGTCACTGATTCCTCCTAAATTTCAATGATGGGGGGGGGGGGACATTTTTTTAGACATTATTTTAATGTTTTTTTTTACAACATCTCATTCTAAAATTGTTCGGTGATTCTCACTGCATCCTCAGGACGCGGGAAGGGAGTAATCGAGTTGAGTAGCGGTTAAACAAAAGATGAATTGACGAGATTTGAAAATCGTGTAACTCCGGATTAGCGTAAGTCGAGTTATTACTGTACTTGAAATTGATATCTTACGTCTTTCATAAAATAAAAATTGATCTAATAAAAATTTTTAAAGTTAGTTAAATTTAAAATGAAATTTCCCTTTCTTCCCTTTGGAAATTTTGTTAAAAAAAATATTGTTTTGTAAAGGAATTTAGTATTTTAATTTATACGCGCGCGGGCACACTATATATCTGAAGATAAATTCATATGTTAAGTATTAGTATAAATATTGTTTTTTAATCAATTGTTTAATTTGAGGTGAACAGCTTACAAACTTCTACATAAAATTAGAGATCGCGGTGACCAAGTGGTCAAGGTCGCGAACGCATGGCCGGCAGTGGGCAATGCTTCTGCTGAGTCGTGGTCAAACGAAAACTACGAAGATGATCTAGGTTTATGAGAGGTGGAAATTTAAAAAGTGTAAGGTTTCAGCTCAGGTGTAATCCTCGTTATTTCACAATTGTTCAAAATTACGCTAGCTATTACCAATATCACCAACGTAGCCTCTAACTGCGACGTGGCCGCACTAGCCTATGGTCAGGGTCACGAATTTGTGGTCGGCGTGTTAGTCATGAGTTCAAGCTCGTCACTGAGGGGTTGCTTTGTACAAAGGTTGGTACACGGTAAGTTTGTCGTGGCTCAAAGTCCTCATGCTGGAGAGGTGTAGAAGTTAGAAGAGTGAGTCCTAGCTCAAATGGCGTACTCATCCCTTTACCATGGCTCAAAATTACACGGTCCATCAACAATAGTCTTTGTGTTCTTTTACAGCACTCACTAAAACCGCACAATATTAAATTATCCGACTACCCTAAAATTGTTAATTGCACCAAAAATTAACAAATTTTTGAAGTGAAAACTTCTTTAGAGGCGTTGGGCACTTTTTGGTAGGGGAAAATCTTATGGGTTCGCGTCACCGACATGCTCTGACTGGCGCATGCGCTGTGGTTCGCTTTAGACACTTTTTGGATGGGATAATCTCTTGCGTTCGCGTCACCGACATGCTTAATAGCAGTATATTTGTAGCTATACAGCTGACGTATAGTGCTGTGTATATCTTAAAAGTGAAATTGAATGGATTTAGTGAAAAGTTCAATGTGTATATACTGTGCATTGTTAAAATAGTGTTTTTGTTTGATTATTATTTGAATCGTTTAATTGAAGAATCATTGTGCAGTACAATAGTGAGTACTAAATAAATATACTAATATTTTTAAGATAAAAAAATAACAGAAAATATGTTTAAATACTCGCATTTTTTTTCACGTTTGAAAATTTTATATTATTTAAAATTATTTTAAATCTTCGTATTTATTCTGGCGTTTGAAAATTTTGTATTATTTATTTTCTAATATTTAACCGCTGCAATGCATCACACAATCCGGATTTGTATTTCACATTGGCTTTGACGTTATCTTACTACCGTGGTAAAACAGACATCTATTTGTTCAATCATAATTTTATCGTGGATTTTGAAGTTAAAAATTTTATAAAATCTAATAATAATTCAAGATTAATGCGTTAAAGTTTAAAATATGGTTAAAAAGGCAAAATTGTAGTTTATTACCTTGTATCATTAAAATTTTTAGTTTGAAATAATGAAAAAGGCTCCGACTTTAATTTCATTAAATATTTTATTTCATTTAAAAATTTAATATTTCGAAATCATTATTTATTAATTTAAATTGTCAAAAATAAAATATATGCTCTGCTATTTTTTGCAAAATGATTATCTATAATTTTATAATATTCGATTTTATTATTAGAAATTTACGAAAAAATATTGTCAGGGAATTAGGGTTATTTTAAATATCCGTTTTTCATATTTGCTAGGATCCTTAACCTTTCCCCCTTATTTCTGCTTTGGCAATGACTATTCACAAATCAAAGGGAGGTACTTATCTACTATTGTCTACGAATACGATCGCAAACATCCTAGAGAATTAGTATACGTAGCTTTAACAAAAGTAACGAGGTTTCAAGGTTTATTTTTGGTTACTCAAGAAAATATTAGCAGCAGCTGGAAATTTTAGATTGGTAGAACAAGAACACCTCTAAATGCTTCAGAAACAGATAAACATCATAAAAGATCAACAAGTCATCGAGAGGATCTAACGTTAGAATTGAAAAGGTTACAAAACAATACACTACAAACGGTTACCAAAGCTTTTCTAGAATTCATCTCCAACAAGAAAGGATTATCGATATTTTGATTTAATTGTCAAAGTTTGCATGTGCGCATGGAGCTGACCTAAAAAATGATGCTATCGTAAATAAGTCAAATGTTCTGCTTTTATCGGAAATTCTATGAAAAACGAAGAACCACTTGATATTCCGAATTTCAACTTGTTGTAAGTTATGAAAGACCCGAAGTTCCAGCACATGCGTCACTATTTATCACAATACTCAAGATACATCACACGTCATTACTTCACATATGGAAATACATACTAAATTCACTAGAAGCATTGGTGTTAATGTTTCTGATATAGGCGAAATATGCGTTGCTCGTTGCGATTGCGAGAAAGGGCAATACATGGTTGCCGTTTATATTTCGCCTGGAAAATCTATGAGACAAGTACAACAATTTTTATTCGAAAATTTGATGATTTATACAAAAAAAAAAAGGGATCTGAAATACTCGATAAAAGATTTGGCGAAAAATATCATAATGTACCGATGATTTTAAGTGGAGACTTCAATATTAACTTTGCAGATGATAAAAATCTACCGCTAATTGAATTTCTAAATGAAACACTTAATTTAAATATGTCCAATGATCGAAAACTCAGGACCACAAAATATAAAACGACGATCGATGCGGTTTTTACGCGATCCTTAGATAAATTTGAATCAAACATTTTTCTTTCTTACTTTAGTTACCATAATCCTATTGTATCCTTTTTAGAACAAAATGAAATAATTGAAAGTACAAAAAGTCTAAGTATTGTTGAAATTAATGATGACAATGATGCAAATAATTAAAATAATGTTAAAAATCAAGTATATTGAAATTTAAGTAAATACAAATACTATCCATAAATAATATGATTGTATACTAATTGTTATTTCAATCGAATTGTATTTATATTTTGTCATGATCTTGTACAGCCCGTAATGTATTTGAATAAAAAAAAAAACCCTATATGAACATGCATTTGGTTGTTGCTCGGAGTGTCAGTAGATGGGAAAACCAGATGGATGTTGATAATTTTAATTCGAACATTATAAGATTTCAAATTTTAATTCTAAAAGTTTAAAGTTTTCACTTCTATCGGCAGTCTCTATAACTGCCAATTTTTTTTTTATGGTTTTGTTTTATAGGCCATCGTATTAGCTGTATAAAAATACCAATTTTTTATTTTCCATTCACTAGAACAAAAACTACAAGTATCTTAGTAAAAGCAGATGTCATTTCTTTAAGCAACATGTCATATTTTAAAACGCGTTTTACTCGAAATGTGTGTGTGTGTGTTTTTCTGAAAATGCTCAAACGGGAACTGCGATTGCTAAAAAAGTTTTGAAAATAGTTAATTGAAATTTTTTATGGATGTTCTGTATAATAGTAGAAGTGTTTTAACCTTCAGATTTATGAATCACTGTTTTATTACATAATTTACAGTCCCTTACGTGAATAGAATCACTGTTTTTTTAAGCAATTTCATGTAATAACTAAGATAAAGGTCTCTAATTTTTGTAAAAATTAAAATATCTCTTATCTTGAAAATCATTTCAAAATGAATAACATAGCAACACATCAGAACTGAAAAATTGAAAATTTGTTCATAAACTTTTGGCACAGAATGGGCCGCGTTTGTTGTTTGTTGTAAATTTTTACCCATTTTTTCCCACACCCATTTTAGTAATAATAATTTCTTTTTATCTTTTTAATTTTAGCATATTTTTCTTAAAATGTACTAAACAAATCTAAAAACAACCAAAAAATCTCCTAACCTCCATTTTTTTTAAAAAAAATTTATTTCAAGTAATGGGATACCCTAGGCAAAAAAAATTCAGATACATTTTACTTAATTAAAAATTCCAAATATATATTTTATTGTTATCTAAATATATATTATTCTCAACATCTTCCCAAAATATTTCATTAAACCAAGGAAATAAATTATTTTAAATTGTATTGTTCATTCATTTAGAAATTTCCATATACACAGTCTAGTAATGTGATAATTTTGATATATACAGCCATTCACTGATGCCAAAATGTATTACTTTAATCGCATCATAAATATTGGATTTGAACTTCATTCAAAAATTAATTAACATTTCAAGGGAGCTTCAATTTTATGCTTAAAAATAATAACTTAAAATAATTTATTTTAATTATTAAAAACGAATTCAATTAAAAGCATAAAAGAAAATGCAATATATATAAACACAAACTATGCTCTCTCTAAAATATTTTGTATAAACGTATTTTCGTATATTTGGTGAAATTTATCGTTTGCTTTTTAGAATTTGTCTGAATGAATTTTCCAGAAATGTGTTTGCAATAGCAGTGCAATAAAACTGAAATGTGTTTGTCTAAAAGCGGCTGCCAGTAAACGGATGAGTCTTTTTCGGTAACGTAGAATTTCAAAGCTCATAAAATGATTCACAGGAGTTCAACGAAAGATTTTGTAGCCATGGTAATCAAGTTTTGTTATAGCTCTAAAAGGTAACCTTCTGGTAGTTTCAAAGTCATCGATCCTAAGTTTTTATGATTCACTCCGCCCTTAAGGAATTAACGAAACAAATAATAATAAATATAGCAGTAGAAATATAACTACTGAGATAGCACCAGTATGGTTGCTGAGAAAAACTTTTCTGATAACTGTAATATCCGGCGTACAACGCGCACATTTAAAACAAAAAATAAGATCGAAGTTTATGGGTGCGCTTTATAAGCCAGGTATAAAAACCATAGCTTTAAAAATCAATTAAAAAAACTAAAAAGCACCCTTTTATAGTCAATCGAACAAAGTTGTAACTTAATGCTTTAGTCACCAAATCCGGAAATAGGATCTGAAAATGGGAAATCGTTAATCCTGATTGTTACTAAATTATTGTATTGTCATCGGTCCTGGACAAGTGAGCAAAATTTCGGGTCAATCTAACCTTCTAAAGTGGGTAAAAATTGAGTTCAAAGAGTTGAGTTTTTTTTCTCTTGCTTTGAAAATTTCGTCATTAATTTGTACTAACACAAGCAGAGGCGGATTAAGGTAGTTGGAGGCCCCTGGCAGTAAAAGGTTTGGGGCCCATGGGCTTAAGAGTCGAAAAACTAAAATAGTGAAAAGAGTCATTTACTTTAAATTCTCAAAATAAAATGTAGTGATGTAATAAAACTCATCGGCTAAAGAAAAATCTTAACTGTATATATAAAAAAAATATTAAAAACCTTACTAAAGAGCTTACAGTTTTGCTATACAGTTTGATTTCTCTTTGGCAAATTCATCAATTATTTTTACCATATCTATTTTGTCCAAAACATTTTATTCTGTATATAATAGGGCCATGTTGTTCAATTTTTCTTTTCTCCCATAGTACTTCTTAAATTATTTTTAACACGTTTTAAAACTAAAATAGATCATTCACCTGATGCATTCGATATCGGTATTGTTAAAAATATTTTCAAAAGTTTTTCTACATTAGGATTTCTCTTGCATGCCGATAAATTTCTAGCGGGGGTTTCATTGTAACTTTGTTTTCTTTTCATTTTTTTTGTTCCAAGGTGGCGTGGTTGGTTTATCGGTGGCCTTTGCACTCATCAAGATTGGGGCCCCTACCAATGCTTGGGGCCCCTGGCGGCCGCCAGGTCCGACACCCGCTTAATCCGCCACTGGACACAAGTCTTTTGCGCATTGAATTTCATTTGATTCTGATGATTCCCTCATGGTGTTGGATTTTTTACAAACAGCAGCATAAGAGACAGAACAATCAACCTTGATTTTAAGATAGTTAGTCTTTTGAATTTTTTGTGTTTTAACCATAGATTTAAGCTGCGAAACAGGGGAAGATATCCCCAAAAATTACTATAAAGAGATATTGAATTTGGGGGTACATTCAAACTTAGTAAGGGGAAAGGCTACGACCAACAGATGTATTTAGGTAAATGTTCAAGAATCCCCAAATTAAATTGTTCTGAAACTAGCATTTGTTAATGTATGATAAATATTCTTATCCTCCAATAATCAACGACATTTTTTTTTTCAAGAAAAAAATAGCAGTAGAGTTTTCAAAGATTTTAAATTTTTTATTTATTTTGTTACTAACGAAGACTGGGACTTCTAATAAAGTCTCACACACACGCACGCACGCACGCACGCACACACACACACGCACACACGCACGCACACACACACACACACACACACACACAAGACCCCAAACTTTTTTTTAAAGACATGGCATCATTTAGAAGACGATGTCCAACTTGAGTGTCGTCCCCGTCGATTTAAGGATGAGGTTGATTAATGATTACTTACTCAATAATTCTAGTATGATGTAATTAAGAAAGTAATATTTAAATTCTAACATATACTACAGAAGTCAGGGCAGTATTTATGGTTTTATATCCATCTCGTTCTCTGAAAAAGGAGAGAAAAAAGCAAACGAAACTTCAAAGGAAAATTTCGGGGTCTTTCAACAAGAGACTATGAAGCGCAAACGATATATTTTTTTATACACCTGTGTGAAGATAACTCTTATAAAAGTGATTCAAAATTAGAAGGAAGAATGTGTAGTAAGGATGCGCTAAAGATAGGAGCAACCGTCCTTGACTCCTTTTTTAATTGAAGGGAGGGGAAGATGCAGGTGAGAGATTATGCGACTCTTTTTGGAAAACGTCGTCTCCCGATTTTCGATGAAAAGAGACCCAAGTTCGAAGGCCAAAAGTGCCATTATCTTACGGGAGAATCGAGACGAGAAAGAGTTGAGTAATTGATAGCACGTCTTTGAAAAAGACCACATTTGTTCTGGGTATTTGTACCAAAAGATAAAATAATGACTGGACATAATATTAATATATCACGTGCGTCTGAATGGTAAAAATATGGTATAATTCATCATTTTTTGAGGGTTCTGTAAAAACCATGTCATAAATTTATATCGTATTTAAAAAAGAAATAAATCTCAACCTATTTTGAAAAAAAAAAAAAAAAACTATACTTCCCGTGAAATAATTTTTCAACAACAGATTTAAGGATACTACGTACGAAATCATAATTTTGAAACCGCGTATGAATAAATAATTTTTTTTATATTTACTGTCAGTTGAATCAAACTATATGTGAAATTGTTTTACGGATATTATTGCAAGAAAAAATTATTTTAATATATTCTTTTGACAAAAAAATGAAGAATGAATAACATATCTTCAGAATCTTCTCTTATTAAAAATGCTCAATAGCGTACACAAGGGGGGTACGGACCCCCCCTTGTGTACGCTATTGAGCATTTTACCATCACTCCTGATTTTTTTTTTATCATAATCCTATGCATATCGTCCGTAAAATTTAACAAAGTATTTGTTACTAATAATTTATTTTGTTAATTAATGCTAATTATTTATTCATTACATTTTTTTACTGTCTTTTTTTCTTCCGACAATCGATAAAATTAAAAGAATATGTTTGGCAGCGTATTGGAGAACGATATGACAACGGTGAACTTTCCACCCTCGGCTTTCCCCTCCCCTCCCTTTGAAAAGTTCTTGTGTGCGCCACTGAAAATTATTTCTATAACAATAATGTTTTGCCTATATATAGCTAGGACTTCTTTCCAGAGGTGAATGAAAATTTTCGAAATATATAATTCAGAAGCAGATTTATTCCTATTTTATTATATCACAGAGTAGAGAAATTTTACTGTAGAGGAAAAATACCCTTTCTTATTTCAATTGATCGTAATTTTGAAAATAATTTTTTTTAAATTTTACCCCGGTATAGAAGTTCTAGCGATAAATGGGAAAATAATAATTATTATAGAAGCATTTTTCGAGGGGAAAAAAAAAAGAGAATGTTTTGAAAATGTCATTCTTTCTTCACTTTTTGTCCAAAAAATTGCATTTCAAAATTTTTTTTCTCACAATAATATAGCAATTATAATATATATTATATTCAACTGTCATTAAATATCAAGAAATTATTCATTTACACACTTTTGAAAAATAACTTTTCCGACATAGTCAGTCACCTTAGACATATTCAGACATCAACACTTTATATCTAGAAATTTCAATAGAAATAACATAGTACAGTTTTTGATATGTAACATCTTTCCTCTCGATTGTTGGAGATTTGTGGTAGTGATTTCGTGAAAAGAGACGGAAATGCGTAACAGGAAGTTGGGGAAGCGCGCGCTATTCAGTGAAGTTCTGTTTTTTCTCCTTCATTCGGGAGGGGCTCCGCCCCATCCCCCACCCACTGCGGTCTAGGCCGTGGGATCTTTGTTTTTGTTTTCTCACTTTGGGATCAGAGAAGAAGCTAAGTCCTTTAGGCAGAGCCGTGGTTAGATAATGACGAACGTGTTTCAATACCTGACTTCGATTGCTGCGTACAATTTAAACGACCGGGCCACAAAGCAGCTAGTGTTGTGATCTATCGTAAACAGAACAACTCAACTCACATGTTGTGGCTCGACATATGGATATTACTTATCGTCAAACAAGTGGACTGGGTATTGTTAGTCAAGATATTGGGGACATATGTGTGGCAAAATGCTTATTTGAAAATGGACAAACAGTGATTTCGGGGGTCGTATACATTTCTCCGAATCAAACGGTTCAAAAAATTAAAGATTTCCTGCATTTTTTGCTTTTACCATACACCGAAGGTGGTTCTGCTCTTTTTTAAAAACAGCTATCACTCGCTTCTCATGATTTTGAGTGGGGATTTGAAAGTTAACTTCAGTTTGCTAGAATCCGAGCCACTCATAGCTTTTTTGAATGATGAACTAAAGCTCGAAATGAACACAAATCGAAATGTTTCGACAACTAACAGTGGTACTGTTATTGACGTCGTTTTTCAACAATTTTTAAATACTTTGAAATCACTATATGTGTCATATTTTAGTTACCATAAATTATCATTACCGCTCTTCCACAAATTGAATAGGAATAATTATTTTTGATAAAAAATTGCATTACTCCTTGTGTTAATTAAATAAAATTTTCATTAAAGATATAATTATTCCATAGAAAATTATTTCGAATCCTACTCGATTCATTTTCTTCAGGATTTAAGTTGCTATTGCGAATTTACCACGATAACATGTCAGATGTTACACATCGTTTGCGACTACTGTAAGGGTCGTTTCTTTTTTTTTTTTAAATGTTTAAGATTTATTTTTTTTAAAAAAAAACAATCATTTATGTGTGTGTGTTCTTTATCATTATAAATTTGCTTATACAATTTTTTTTTTAATCTTTCATCGGTGGGACTCAAAACACATGAAACAGGGTAGTGAATAAATCACAATGAAAGGAGCATGATATAGTAATACTAAAATTAATTAAAAAAGAGAAGAGAGACACACACGAAAGAAATTACGTTCCATAAAAACACACGCAAACAATTAACTATAACAGCCTGGAATAATAACGGATGATACGGCTTGTACCAGACAAAATAAAAAAGTAGACTGGAAAGAGTGAGGGAAATAACACATTGTAGCTGAAAATGGCAAACAATAGAGACCCACGTGCAGCAATTTCTACTTTCTCATAGCTGAATCTGGCGCGAAGGAACTAGTGTTAACTTCTCATTTGCGTGTCATTTGCTTTCTTTTTTAGCGCCACCTAGAGGTAGAATTCAGAATGAAAATGAGTAACACATCCATGATGATGATGATTTATTTGAAGAGATTTTTTTTTCATCATTATTTTTTCCTTCCTTTTTTCTCTATCTAGGGTTAGGATGAAAAAAGAAAAAATAGACTGTCTGTTGCTTTCAAACGTTTTTTTGTTTACAAAAACTGAAGTTCTTTTTTTTTATCACAACAAATGTTTGTTTACGGTTTTTAAAAAAAAAAAAATCAGATAAACATTTTAAGCCTCAATTCATAACGTGTTTCTTGGGAGTTTTTTTTAAAATTTGTTTTTTTTTGTCCAAATTTCTAAATGTTCTGAAAAAGCAAAAAAAAATTACTAAAATTTATTTTTTTAAATTCTTTTGTGAAAACGATTTCATGGCTTTTTTATAGAGAACGAGAGGAATGCAACGAAAAGGTCAAAGAGTAGAAAATTGTACAGTGTTCGAATGGATAACAGGTTAGGCGAAAAACTGTCCAAAACATCTGATTATCTGTAAATTGGATAATGCCTTCTCTGAAAATGGGTAATACCAATTCTTAGAACAAGAAGTGTTTTTTAAAACGTATTTCGTTTCTCTTCTGAAATAAAAGGTGTTTTTTGAAATAAAGACATCTAACTAAAGACAATTCAATTGAAGATTTTGATGATTAATTTGAAAAATGGTACAATGTTAAGGTTGTCTTCGCTTCATGTTTAAGAATAAGAAACGAATTAGGAATATTTTTTCAGGTATAAAGACGACATTAATTTTATACTCTGGTTTATTATTATATCCTATAGAGCAGTGGTTTCAAACTCGCACGAACTTTTTTGCGGCCCCTGTCAATATATCGGCATAGAATAATGTATCATAAAATAAAATGAATTTTCCCCAAATCGGAAAGAAAGTAGCAGAAAAGAGATGTGTGAGGACGTAAACATTAAATTTTTCTTGTTCTTTAATGTATGCTTCTTTTTTATGTGTATTATTTGAAATAAACCTACGATTTTCTGAATATTGATTTTTTTTTAATGCACACCTAAAATTAAGCCCAAATTAGCCTTTGAGTTTGTTACTATTGCGACAGAGAGAGTAACATATATATATATTTATATATGTTTTTCCCTTAACAAAATATTTTTTATATTCATCTCTTTGTAAGAAACATTTCCTTTCATATTTTAAATTTATTTTACTGTCTAATGCAAAATACACTTGTGTTAGTTTTCTCTGAAACTTACATTGATCCGGTGACCTCTAAACCAATTCTCAGCTGTTTTGGTAAAATGAAGCAATAAATGATATTTCATTCCTCAGATCCGACAAAAGAATTTAGAAAAACAGACCTAACATGCACGAGTCTTTGACGCACATTTTCTCGCTTTTTTAGGGTTGTCACTTAATCTTTTAGTCGCCAAATCTGGAAACGGTATATGGAATTAATCACCAAGTCTGGAAATGGTATATGGAATTAATTGCCAAATCTGGAAGTGGTATAATGAATTAGTCGCCAAATCTAAAAATCGTTATTCTGGTGTTCCTGTGATCAGGACAACGGAACAAAATTATGAGATTATTGTTTTGTCATCGGTCCTTGACAAGCGTGCAAAATTTCGAATTAATCTGACCTTTTAAAGTGGGTAAAAATATCGAGTTCAAAGATTCCGTTACATACAAGTGAAACTTATAAAAGCGAGTTAAAAAATGGTGTGAAACTAAAGTTAATGTACAGTGTATTAGTTGTTTTTAGATGTTACGTGTTAGTTTTGTGTGATGTGTGACTGTATGATGACCAAATAAAAATAATGGCCACTAAAAAGGCACGGACTTTATTTGCCTGGTAAAGTAACGAAATCTCATTTGATAACAAAGAACCTACAACGAATATAGCATTCATAGTATCCCAAACAAAGCTAGTTCTGTGCAGTCACGACCGGTGCAACTGCTAACGCATCGAACCGGTTGAATTAAAATGCAAAATACAGCTTGGACCCATCTATAGAACGATTACTAGATGAGAACCGGTATACCTACCTACCCCGGTTCACAAACCTGTGTGTGCGCTGTTAGAATTTGAATACAGTAAGACCATGCCATTGGAATAAATAATAAGGAAAGACGTGCAATCAAAGGGATAATTTTGAATATATGAATTTATTTATTGGACAGTTAGTGAAAGGGAGAAGGGAGGGGAGAGGGCTTCAGGGTCATGTGTATCAAAGCTATTTTTGTCAATCACCATTTTTCCTTTTGTTTAAAATTTTTAAAAAAGTTGAATAAATTTTGTTTAAAAGAGCTGCGGTGGAAGAAGTTGCAAATTGTAAATAAGGCATTGTTTTATTTTACGCAAAATAATGAATTACGCTTTTGTTATTTCGACGAGGAAAAATACTTCTTATAATAATTTTCTTTATTAATGATACATCCTAAAAAATATGATGAATACTTCTTTTTTCCTGAAATGATGAAAGTAGATAAAAAAATGCATGATGTATGAGTGAGTGTTAAATATATCGCACTAAAAAATAAAACGAGGGGAATTAGCCAGGGACGTTTTAAGGCAGTGATTCCCGTCTATATAGACCCCAGGAGTCTATGACGACCTCCAAGGGTCTACATCAGCCGAAAATTAATTTGGAGGTCCATGAGGTGTAAGTGGGGGTCTATGTGATACTGGCTCTCATTTAACTAAATTGTGACTTTAATTTTAAAAGAAAATTTATAATCAAGGTTAATTTGCATTTACAAGGTGACAGCATAAATTTTATTAAAACAAGAACCATTTTAGCTTTCCTTTCCCGATTTAAGCCAAAGAAGTAAAATACTGGAGGTCCCGAATTTTCTAAATTTGTCACAGACAATCTATCGGAACGTTTTAACCTATGTTCAACATTTAAATGCCTTTTATTCAGACTTTGAAACCAGGTCTGTAAAGGTTTTGACTAAGACAATACCACAGAAGCCAATGAATTCATATGGTCATATTGAAAAAAAATGTCGAATTACAATAGGAACTAATAAGCATTAATGAAGATATTAAAGTTTAGAAACGGATGCCACAATTTTGGCATCAAAAAATCAAACCTGTCATTTGTCCCGACTTATGGAATACTGTGAGGAAGTTTTTCATTGCTTTTCCTAGAGTGAAGGAGTTTCAACGATGTTGCCAATGTCGAGAAAAAAAAAAAAAAAAAAAAAAAGAAAAAACTGGACGCTATACTAAAAGAGATTTAAAATTAAACCAGACAAGGATTGATACCAAATGTTGAAAATTTGATATTGTAGTGCTAGAGATTTATCCCTCCCATTAAAATAATTTGTTTGTTGTTTAGTTAGTTTATTTAACATTTTTATTTATTAATTAATTTTAATTTAATTAATTAACATATGCTTTTTAATTTTTAAATGCTATATTTCATTACAGTTAGAAATTTAATTCTTTTAAAGTAGGAGCAGTAGTACCAGCGGTTCAAAAGAATTTAAGTGGATAAATTTGCAAAAATTCAATATTAATTAAGCAGAGGTCTACCCCAAACTGAAAAACATGGCAAGGGGTCTATGAGACAAAAAAGTTTAGGAACCTCTGCTTTTTAAGGCATGGGCCGACTGGGCCCGGGCCCAGGGCCTCGGCTACAATGTGAGCCTCGTCTCGTTCTCGACTCAGCCTTAATAAAATTATGATTCGAATAATTTGAACGGCCAAACGTTATTTCTGGTCATATTCTCCGAAAAGCTGGGAATTTCGGAGGATATGTCAATTACATGTGGTGACCATCGTCCATGTATAGGTATATTAAATTGACATGTTGCAAATTAAAGGTAAATCAACGAAATACGTATGTAATAATAATAACATAAAGGATAAGGGAAGGATAACGAATTTACATTATTCAAGCATTCTCTTGCAAATAATCAAATATAATAAAAATATTCAATACAAATGCACCGTACAAAGAGAGAGAGAGAGAAAAGATTGGAAACATTAGGGGGGGGGGAGAAGAAAAACGCTTTTAACGTGTAAGAGTAGCTATCCAATCCCATCTAAGGAATTTGATCGGGGATGGTAGAGGCAATTCTAATACATGATTTTAGTTTAGAGCAGTGCTTCTTATATTTTCAATATTTGTGGCCCAATATTCAATCAGAATTTGATCACCCCTCCCCCCTTCATACAATAATAATGTATTGAATTCAATAATACTATACTTTGAAGCTAAAGCTACAATACGACTTTAACCTTTTAAGTGCCACCGACGTATATAAACGTCTCGCTCAGCCAAAGCATTAGTTGCCTCGGACGTATATATGTAATATTTCAGCGACCCTCTAACGACAACTATGGAATTCAAAGTCTTTATTGAAGGTACGGAGTTTCCCTTATAGAGATAACCCTGGTACATCATGGTATTAAGTCTATAGGGAATGTTTAGTGTCTAGAGGGGAAGGGATGACGAAATATTGCATTCATTTTGCATCATGCAAGTTTTATTTGAAAGGTTACGAATATAAATATCTATTTTTATATTACATATATATGTCTTTCCGAAGTAGGATTTTTTCTGTGCATAACTATTCATAAAATTATTCCGAAGGCTTTGGAATGCAATAAAAAACACTGACAGTGTTTGCAAAGGATTTACTTATTTCAGAGGATTTGCTTATTTATTAATTTTCTCTCCCCCCCCCCTTAATATATCACATACGTACGTCTGTGTGGAAAACGATGGCATTGGGGAGAGAATTGCAATTTTAATCAGCAGTTAAGGAATTAATAATAAACAGTACAAATTACTAAGATAAGTGTTAATTTTTGTGTATAGTTTAAACATGACAAGCCACTGGAAATTATTAAAATTTATATTAACTTAGATTTTTAAATTAATTATAAAATACACACTATGCAGTACTGATATATTTATAAGTGTATTATATCAGTGTAAATGTGTATTTTATTTTTATCTATTATTTAATTTCATATTAATATATGTTATTTAAAATTATACATTTGAGAAGAAGTGAAACAAAATTGGTTATTTTAAAAAACAGAAAAGAAAAAAGCGGAATATGTGTGTATAAATAACATGGAATGTAAAAATATTACTTGGAAATCCATAATTTTCTATTTAATGATATCTGTTTCCTGAAATTTCTTTACATCCTTTCAGAACATGAGTAAAAAAAAAAAAGAAATAATAAACACCTGTCAAAGTATTTATAAAGAATTTTTCAATGTTTCTGAACTAAAAATTCGAAATTGTGAAATATTGAATCCAGAAGGGAAAACTAAAATACCAATTATTATTTAAACCAAACACAGAAAAAATGGTTTAAATTGCTGTAGTCTTAGTTTTAAGTTCACTTTTACAAATTCATGATATAAGAACAATATAAGTTTTATTACCCCCCCCCCTCCCTTCCGAAAAAAAAAGCTGAGAACAATTTTACAAGAACAAAATTTTAATGAGAATCGGGAAGAATAAGAAAAAAGGAAGAGAGAGAAAAAGACAACACAGCAGACGATTTTCTTAACACAAAAAAGTTATTTTTCAACATTCAAATTACTAGTGATTTATTGACAAAACTAATATAAATAAATAATTATTTTATAAAATCTGACAAAATATACTCTATGATCTGTGATAAATTAAATATTTTCGACAAGAATATATTCAAGAAATATTTTTTTCAAAAAAAATACCAAGTTGTATTTTTTTTCTTATAAAGAATATTTGTTGAAAGAACCAAAGCTTCACATGGGGAAGCATAGTTTTCGCTTTCTGTGTGAATGAAAAACTGGTTCTGCAAGCCTCAACGGCGGGGCAATTAAATTCTGGTTCGTGCAGTGTTGGTCTGCGGGTAGGAAGTGCAAACGAATAACATATTATTCTTTTTTTGTGCGGTAGATAATGCCTGCGTTTGTATCTTTCAAAACAATTTTCCTCTAATATCCTTTTTTAAAAATAAAAATAAAAACTTTTTTAAGACGCTGATGAGATGTAGAAAGTTATGTTCTAGTGCATGAAAGAAATTAATTGAACTACCAATTTGTCTTCCTTATGAATGAGTTATTAAAATGCAATAAAAATAAAGCGCGTTTTTTATTTATTCATATTCCATCGTATAACATTAAAATTGAACTAATAGGAAAATAAAATAAAAATTGATTGATATATCTGAAGTAATCAAGTAATTATAAAATGAAGTGAAACTTTTATAGCCTTTTTTTAAAAACTACAGATAAATTATGCTAAATATGACTAAGTGTAACACAGGAATTACAAGTGCAATACGAAATTACAGTATGGCAGACAAGTCAATTCTATGTGGAATAATGTCAAACGATTTTAACAAATGCATAAAGTAAATTAACTAGGGTGAGCGACCTTTTATAGAAATATATTCCATGTTAAATCACTTTATATTCATTTTTTGGTGTAACTGTATTTTATTCTGAAGGCATGTTTATATAAATACAATTAAATTTTGGCTCCGATGGCTTAGATGTAGCGTGGCTCAAGGTTGCGAGTTCCACCATTGTGAGTCGATAGATTTTCTAGATGCCAAAATCGTAGGTTACTCATTTCATATGATTATGTGGCATGTAGAAGATCCCTTGAGTATTAATTTGGCTCTGGTATTCTCTAGAAAATTAAATCGCGGTAAATATTAAGCATATGACGAGAGCTTGAATAAAAAAATAATGCTAGCATCCAGATTTAGTAGTGAGTGCTGCCACTAGATGGCGCCTCGATGAAATGGTTCTCACATTTGGGGATTTGCCCTGCTTACAAAGGCTAAGTTGTCAATATGCAGCCCATTGAAAAAAATACAAATAAATTGAAATTATGAACTTAAAATTATTAAATCTAAACGATCTAAAACATAAACAATCAACACCCCCCTCCCTCCACGGTAAAATTATCAAACTTGGACCGGTCCATGGCGATAAAAAGGATGGGAAACACTGCCTTATGGGAAAGGAATGCTTTAATGCAGTATTGTAGCTGTATCTAAATAAGGCAGTAACAGCCTCCGGACAGGAGGGATCACTTCTGCCTGGTGGTCATGTTACTGGACTTCGGATCCGAGCGTCGCTGGTTCAAATCACCGACATTGGTGACCTTGGCTGAAAAGAAAAGCGCAAAACCTTCTGATGTGTCATGGCACCATCTACCCGCAAGAAGAGCAAGCAAAGTTGTCACAGACCCACTTGACGAAGCAAAGTCTTTTGACTTACTAGACGCAACAGTAACACGCTCGCCATAACAACAAATATCTCGTTCGTTCGCCTGTCCACTGACTCACTGGTGAGGGAGTACTGTGGTGGTATCTAAATAAACCAGTAACAGCCTCCGGACAGGAGTGATCACTTCTGTCTAGTGGCCATGTTACTGGGCTTCGGATCCGAGCGTTGCGGGTTTAAATCACACCGACAGTATCTCAAAATGAATGGGCTGCTCACAGTGACGTAACGGAGAATATCAGCTCCCCCGGCAAATTCAGACTTTGGACCACAAGCCGGAGCTTACACAGATTACGTACTTTGCGTCATTCAGGCTCTAGTCCTCCTGCAATGCGTGAGTGTATGTTACGCCACTGGCTGCTGAGTCTCAAAATTTAAGATCTTCTCATTTGAAGTAAAAAATTATTTCTGAATGAGGCAACACGTAGCGCGAAATAATTATTCATGCAATTTGTAGAAAAAGACGATAACTAATCTATATATATAAAGAAGAAAAGCGACTCACTCACTGACTGACTGATTGACTGACTGATTGACTGACTGACTGACTGATTGACTGACTGACTGACTGACTGACTGATGACTGACTGACTGATTGGCTGACTGATTGACTGACTGACTGTGACTAATCACGAAATCTCTGGAACTATTCAACCTACAGACTTGAAATTTGGTAGACATGTTCCTTTGATAGAGTAGACATCAGCTAAGAAAGGATTTTCCGAAATTCGAAACGCAAGGGGCGTTACGGGGGGTTAAGGGCTTTAATAATAATTGTTTCCATGTTTAAACTACTTGATGTACAATCTTGAAATTGGGTAAGCGGATTCCTTTCAGAGAGTAGAGATCCGCTACAAAATGAGTTTGCTGAAAATCGACCCCCAAGTGGCGTTGCAGGGGCTTAGGGGGCGTTATAGATAATTATTTCCATTTTTAAACTATTTGACGCACTGTCTTTAAATTTGATATATAGATTTCTTTCGTAGAATAATGATCAGTTACAAAACGGGTTTTGTGAAAACAGACTTCTAAGTGGCGTTGCGGGGGATTAAGGGGCGTAATTAATAAATATATCCGTTTTTAAACTACTTCACCTACCTGCTTGAAAATTGGTAGGTAAGTTTCTTTCCTGGAGTAAATATCCGCTACAAAATGGGTTTGGAGAAAATTGACCCCCAAGGGGTGTTGCGGGGGCGGGGGGTTTAAGGGGCGTTATAAATTCCTATTTTTAAGTTATTAGACGTACAGTCTTGAAACTTAGTAAGCAGATTCCTCTCATAGGGTAGAGATACGCTAAAAATGGGTTTCGTGAAAATTGCCCCAAGTGGCGTTGAGGGGACTTAAGGGGCGTTATAGATAATTATTTCCATTTTTAAACTATTAGACGCACAGTCTTTATATTTGATAAAGAGATTTCTTTCATAGAGTAGAGATCAACTATAAAAAGGTTTTGTGAAAACAGACCTCTAAGTGGCGTTGCAGGGGAATAAGTGGCGTAAGAGATAAATATTTTCGTTTTTAAACTATTTGACCTACCTGCTTGAAAATTGGTAGGAATGTTTCTTTCATGGAGTAAATATCCGCTGCAAAACGGGTTTGGAGAAAATTGACCCCCAAGGGGTGTTGCGGGGGTTAAGGGCAGATATAAATTATTATTTCTTTTTTTAAACTATTAGACTCACAGTCTTGAAATTTGGTTAGCAGATTCCTCTCATAGGATAGAAATGCACTGCAAAATGTGTTTTGTGAAAATCGACCCCTATGTGGTGTTGCGGGGGTTCAAATGGCGTTATTGATAATTTTTTTGCATTTTTAATTAATTGGACGCACAGTCTTCAAATTTTGCTAAGCAGATTCCTTTCATAGAGTGCAATTCCCCTACAAAATGGGTTTTGTGAAAACAGACCCAGAAGTGGCGTTGCGGGGGCTCAAGTGGCGTTATAGACAATTATCCCCATTTTTAAACTGTTAGACGTACAGTCTTGAAATTTGATAAGCAGATTCCTTTCGTAAAGTAGAGAACCGCTACAAAATGGGTTTCGCGAATATCAACTACCAAGTTTAATTTCGGGAGATTAAGAGGCATAATCGATAAATATTTCCATTTTTAAACTACTTGATCATTCTGCTTGAAAATTGGTAGGCATGTTCCTTTCATGAAATAGAGTTCCTCTAACAAAGAGTAAAATGAAAATTGACCCCAAAGATGTTTGCGAGGGGTCAAGAGGAGTTACAGAAAAAAATTCCTGTTTTTAATTGTTAGACCCATATACTTGAAATTTGTTAAGCATGTTTCTTTTGTTGAATAGGGATCCACTAAGAGTAAATTTTAAGCAAATCAAGAGTTCTGGGGGTTTGCAGGGTTTACTGGGACGTATTGACAACAAAAAATTACTTTTTTCGAGCTACAAGGACTATAATAATGAAATTTGGTTTGCATTTTTCTTTTGTTGAATTGAAATCCGCTAAGAGCGGTAATTTTGGAAAACGGCTCTCAACGGGATTACGGGGACATTGATAGGAAAACTTTTGTTTTTTTCTGTTAGATTTAGACTTTTGAAATTTGGCTTGCATGTTCAATTTACGGAGTAGAGATCCACCGAAAATTGGTTTTGCGGGAATCCACTTGGTTTTTGAGTTACGAAAGAGCAAACATCATTCTATGCTTCAATTTTAGAGATTTTTAGAAAATACAAATTAGATGAGTTCTGCCCTTTTTTTTTATCAACAGGTGACAGTTACAGGTATAATTATATTTTTCAATTCAATCGAATTCTTAATGCTAGGACTTAGATATCAATAATTTATACATATATATAAGCAGTAAAAATTTATAAAACATTATGAAATACCCAGCGAAGCGGGCGGGTAACAGCTAGTTATATATATAAGCAGTTATTCCCACAAAAACAACGAAGGAAATGCTACTTATGGGTGCGGTCAGATTAAGAAGTGTGCATCAATAACTTAGTGTGATAATGACATTATAACAGGTCAAAAAAATGAAAGGAGTAATTGTAATCCGTGAATGTAAGAGTCTATTGCATCATGTTTAATTGAAGGGAAAAAACTTTTTTTCATGTAGAGAACTATGATAACGCAGTTGCTGAAAGTTTTGGATTAATAATTTTGAGATTCTTTTTGATTCAAAAAAGTACAAGATGAATTCAGAATTTTTGTTTAGCCCGAAAAAATGGTTTTCACATGGCTCCAAAACAGTAATACTCAATCTTCTTGAGATTTCAACGATTAAGTTACATGTTTTGACGGACTGCTTAACTATACAAGCAGTGCCGGTTAGGAGCTTGGGGCGAGTGCCCAGGAGCCCGGATAAGCTGTACTTAATCAGGTTTTCTGGTAATCTACGGGCCCAATGCGCATTGGGCCCGTAGATCTGCGCCCAGGGCCCGAAACGAGCTTTAATCTGCATTGTGTGCAACTGAACTTCAGGGAATTGTTGATTTATCAGGGCTAATGAATAGCAACTCTAATGCCAAAATTGATAATTAAACTTTTATCAAAACTGTTACATTTACTAACGCTTTACATTGTTTGAAAACTAGGAAAACATACCTCATGCAACAGGATGTGAATGACGAAGCATTTTCTTTTTTGCATGAAGTCGAAACAGAACTTTTTCCAGTAAGGAATCAAAAAGATTGTCAAACATCTATTTCCAATTAACTGGTGCTTAATAATTCACTATTATTTTTAGCTGTTGAATAAAAAGTGTGTCATTTCTAACTATGGATATCTTTTGGTGTAGTTGCTTATTAAAGAATTACCAAAAGTTCAGTGCAAAAAATTTCTGTTTCGCTTAGACCCCGATATAAGGAATAACCCCCGATTTAACGAACAAAATATTCTGTCCCTATGAATCGGTTAAAACTGGGTCTGACTGTATAATATATATGTACAGTAGAACGTCGTTTTTTCGAACGTTTATTATCTGGAGCGTCAAATATCCAAACCAAAGTCCGGAAACGTTTTCGAACAGTGCAATGCTCAACAGTTGTTTCGTGTGAGGCCAAAAGTGACGGGAAGGCGAGGGATATTTGGGGAATTTTAGTTGTGTGATTTGGTAAACATCTGCGAGGAATATTAGGCCAATTTGTTTCCAAGTGAGAGGGTGTATGCGTACTCTTTCATTAAGTTTTGTTGATGTAGAAACCTGGATGGCATGCAATGCAAAAGACTGCGGATTTCAATGCTAAATGATGATGAGATTGTCGCTTTTGTGCAAGAAGAATCCGACCCTGTCGACGATGAAACGGATGAAGACGAGGACAACAACGAAAGTAGCAAGGGTCCATAAAATGCTGATGCGTTTCTCCGTTAGAAACAGCTATGGAGTAGTACGAACAGCAATCAGAGTGTTGTCTTACTCAACTACTGCTGCTGAAGAGAATCAGGAACCTTGCAAAAAAAAACGAAGGTGTACAACGAATAATAAGTGATTATTTTCCACAATCAAGATCAAATTAGGCCATTTTGCACCTATTTTGTTTTTTCTTTTCATGTACGTTTCTCGCATGTGATGATTTTCAATATTTGTATAGTGTCCAGCATCATATACTGCATGGATCGCATTCGGTTTTCGGTTATCCGAATGGTGTCCGGTCCCAATTGATTCGGATAAACAACGTTCTACTGCATATATAAATTTGTTGACATAGATATGTGGAACCAAATGCGGAAAGCAGAGTACATGCAATTTTCTACAAACAAATAAACCCATTTATCTATGACATCCAAAAATTAAAAACAGATGCCAATTTCTTTCAGATTTTTTTGTAGTTCTGTAGATGTTGCTTTCGTGACGATGTCACTATGAATGGCTCCCCCCCCCTATATATGTCGAGTTTGACATCTGGAAAGTTCGCTTGTGGGTTGGAGACACAGCTAGTGGCTTTGGCGTCAGTGCTCTTTGTTTGGCATCTGGACTGCCGACGCCGGTGTGACTGAGACCACAATGGACGGGACTTAGCTATATTGTGCGTCCATAAGCAGTACTTGTCTTTCTTAAAAGACTGCCGCCTCGGCGGTCGGCGGCGGGTCACTTCAAAGAGGAAATGGTGGAGAGAGGGATCATGAATCAGATGTCGGACAAGTCTTTGCTGCATGAAACCTTCGAGAGGGATCAGAGCCACTGTTCAGCCTGCACCAATGGTGGGCTATTGAGACTGAGGTGCAGGGTGCAAAACTTTGGGGCCTGCCAATGAGAGTTGACGAGGCCTGTATAGTTGACCCGCCCCTGAAGTTTAAAGAGGTCGATTCGAGACAGGAAGGGATCGACTCACGAGACTGGATCCTATAAACAAGTCGTACGTTACCTGATCTAGAGGAAAGAAAAATTGTGGGGGCGAGTGCCCTCAGGACGGAAATGATCTCTCTTCAAATGTAGGCCTGGTCGCGAGGGGCAGAGAGAAGTACACTGCCGGTTCCTGAGCCCGATCTAGTGGAACTGAGACATTGTGGGGCAAGCGCCCTCCGGACAATTGAAAGAGGTATCGGAGTAATAAGAGTAAGGACTGAAAGAGACGCCATACACCACTAGGCAATTCTGTAGTTATTTCAACACTGGACTTTAGTTTTCTTCCCTGCAATACAAAATGCTAGAGGCATTGCGTGTGATGTATAATTTTAATTCATCTAATATTTACGTATTCTAGAAATAAAAGTTTTTTTTTAATGTTTAGCTGTGAGTCTGAAGACGCTACACTTCTATAATTTTCTTTAATTCTGAAGATGCCAGTTCAATAAGCTCCATTTAAAAATTATCAATTTTCATCCACTTGCAGTGCTTTTCATGCACTTGCACTTACAATGCCACTGAGAAATGTACCGTGTGTCAAATGTTGCACGCGTGTCATAGACATGATGTGCTGTATAAGTATGAAAATCGATTCCAGCACTGTCCTTGCCCAGTGGCGTAACGTACACCCCCGTAACCCCCGATCGTGTGGCGGGTGGGGAAGGCAGGATTTTAGGGGGCCCAAAGCCTATGATGTGTTATGGTTTTGCAATCTTTTGCAAGATCTGGTTTGGGTCCAAAAACCTGACTTTGCAGGGGAGGGGGGGGGGTAATATTCTCCTGTACGCCATTGTACTTGTCATTTGACCAGACAAATTAAGAAGTTTGGCCATTTGACAACTTAAGGTACACCTATTATGTTGATTCAATGCGATATTAATTAAAAACAAAATAAATCCTTTTTTTTTATTTGAATACATTTTAATGCTAATTAAAAAATAATTCATAAAGGTTTTAAAAAGAAAAAAAAAATTTAAGTAATTTAACTTTTCTACGCACAAAGAATACTAAATATATATGTATAAATTCCATTACAATAAATTATAATTTAAGAAAACTAAAAAACACGCTTTTATAGTGAATCGAACTAAAAAGTAAAAAAAATATTTCTTAATATAAGAATCAAATGATTAACGAGAAAATTAATGTCATTGGGGTAAAAGCATAGAGTGCTCTATATTTATTGTTATAATTTCATACTAGTTCTATTACGAAATTCTGAGTTAGTGTAAAAATGTAGTACAAAGCACCCCACGCTTTTACCCCAATGACATTAATTTTCTCGTTAATCATTTTATTCTTATATTAAGGATTATTTTTTTACTTTTTAGTTCAAATCACTATAAAAGCGTGTTTTTTAGTTTTTTTAAACTATAATTTATTTTTCCTTTTTTAGTTCCATCCACATTAAAAGCGCGTTTTTTTTTAAATAGTTTTTTATACTATCATTTACTCATTGTTGAATTTATTCTTGAGTTTGGTATTTGGAGCCGGGGAAGAGGAATTGAGTAGCTGCTGGAATTTGTCTTGCTCTTCAATGGATATTAATTAATGGGTCTGAAAGGTATCGATTCTCTCCGCTTACGGGGCCTCGGATCAGTCCCGTATCGTTATATTTCAAAAATTCCGTCTCTGTAGATCCAGGTCAAATCAAAGTGTTGAAAGAAGAAATATTAAGTGTCAATAGTATTATCCCCTTTTGAACGTATTGCTATAATATTAATTCGTATAATCACTTCTAAACGTATTACTTTGTAAAAATAAAAAATATTTAACTGTCTGAACAAAATTTTTTTTTTCACTCACGCCAAGTCATTTTTCTTATTTCTATTTTCAGAAAAACTAGTAAATTGTTTATATTATGCTAAGAAATAGCTGATGCACCCAACCTACCCTTGCTCATATAAAGAACATTTTTTTGTTTGTTTTATTTCTAAACCACAAGTGTGTATTCGTTTTAGGGGTTGCACCTTAATCTTTTAGTCACTAAATCTGGAATGAGTCGCCAAATCTGAAAATGGTATATGCAATAGGTTGCCAAATCTGGAAGTGGTATTTGGAATTATTCGCCAAATCAGGATATCGTTATTCCTGATCAGGAAAATAGAACAAAATTATGAAATTATTGTACTGTCATCGGTCCTGGACAAGTGTGCAAAATTTCGAATTAATCTGACCTTTTAAAGTGGGTAAAAATCGAGTTCCAAGATTCCGTTACATACAAGTGAAACTTATAAAAGCGTGTTAAAAATTCGAATTTCACACAAATTGATTGAATTAATTGATTAAATTAATAGTCATGTATTGGCGACATTAGTTTCTTTGCAAAATCATATTGTCATGAATTACGCACTAAAAACCCTTGACTTTGTAGACGAACTTTCCAACAAAAACACAGTGGAAGAGACAAAATGGTTTGCTTTAGGCTCCAGCCACTACAGCTCATTTGACGTCAAACTGCTGTTCTTTTGTCCGATCGCTTAATGCAGCATTTGCTCACAATGGTCTCTCAACGAAAAATGTTTTTAAATTTTTAAGTTATGTGTGTGTGCAGCCATGATACAATCCCTCTCATTTCATCATTCAATAATCATTAGAGAAATTATTATAGAAAACAAATACAGTGTGTAAATGTTTTTTGTTGCGAAAAATATTTGGAAATTATTTTATTAAGCCACTAAAATAAACCCCAGTTTTTTCAGAAGAGACTCTTTAAAATTTCGAAACTCAAAATGTAAGCAACAACGATGCCAATTTAATACTAATGATTTACTGAGTTTCTAGGTTTATTACACTAAGTTTCATTTGCAACAAGCCCAATAAACTTATTCATAAATAAAACATAGAATTAAAATATAAAAGAGCAAGACAAATGTATAATGTATATATAAGCTTCTTTAAATTGTATTTTTTTAAAAAATGTAGAAGAATCGCTGTTTGTTTTAAACATGGAAATAAGAACTAAGCAATAAGGTAAGAACAATAATATATATATATTTTAATTCGTTTTTAATATATAAATATAACTTAATATATCAATAAAACGAAATTTGGACAAAATGTTTCCGAAGAATTTTAATAATCAAAAGACGATAAAAGGAATTCAATTTAATATGTTCACCTAATTAAAGTAACTGAATAAAATGCGCATAAACTTAATTTTTTTAAAAAAATATCAATTCCTCGCATCATTGCTACTAATTTTTCACATTGTTTTCATAAATTATTTCTTTTATTATTTTTACCAATGAAGTTTACTTTTTCGATAATTTCTAAGAAGCAAAACAACATTCACTCGAATTGATCAGTAATTAATTTCTCATAGATTCCTAAAATTTAAAGTTTTTAATATTAATTTCAAAATAGCATTTCTTCAAACATTTGTAATGAGGTATTTCTCATAAAATGATGCAATATTTGGATACAGAGTTGCAAGCACCTTTCAAAAATGCCCTTCCAAGAAGAAATCGAAGTGGATTAAAAGGCATGATGAAACACGATGGCAATATTTTTGTATTTACTGATCCCTTGCGCAGTTACATGCGCACTCTTTTTCCTCCGGAAATAGCTCCTGTGAAGGTCGAATGATGCAACAAGGAAATGGACGTGTCAGCAATCGATGTTTCCAGAAGACGGGCCTGGCGCCATCTATTTTGGAAATCATAAACTGTTTCTAAAATAATTGTACAGTATTTAAAAAAAGTAGAGAAAATATTCAACAACTAGTTTCTCCGGAACCGAAAAACTTTCAAAAATGAAAAAATATATAGTGAATGAATCCATTTTTCTTTTGCAGTGAAATGTTGTAAGACTAGTGTTAACAATATTCGAACAAGTTTCTACTATATTGTGAAAATCATGCAAAAAAAACGAAAAAATATGTTAACGAAAAGGAAAATTTTTCTTTAAACATATCAAAAAATGTAATTATAATATTAATAACAAAGTAGAATACATGCATTTTATATAGCTTATTTAACTTACATTCCACTTGCAGTGCAAGCCTCCGTGGCGCAATCGGCTAGCGCGTTCGGCTGTTAACCGAAAGGTTGGTGGTTCGAGCCCACCCGGGGGCGGTACATTTTTTGTCCTTTATTTTAAGTCGTTTTATTATATTTATCTATCAATCAGAACTTGAGTGTCTCACGATAATCATTACTATTTCTGAGAAACTAGCAACACCCCGAAACGGAGAAAATTCGATATTTTTTCCTTCGAGTTTCATATGTATAATGTAGTGCGACAGTTTAGTGGAAGAAGCTAGAGCAAAAGTACAGAAGAAAAACCCCAGAAAAAGCATGGCTCTGTGAATGGATTCCATGTAGGGCTTGTTAATACAGGATTTTGGAGTAATTTTTAGGTGTAAACTGGATTTGTACTTCGATTTTGGTTAGCTGTTAAGGAGAAATAAAATGGTAATACATGACATAAACTCTATTTTCTAGCGATCAATGCGCAATCTACTATTACAGTAAATTGAGTATTCCACATATAAAAATGCAAAGCTTTGGAAACCTCAGCTAAAATGTTTGTTGAGGTAATTCTCTGTAAATGTATGCTTACATTTCTCTCGAATTATATATATTAACTATTAAAATTCCAAAATATCGAACGCCTCATTGTAACATTTTAACACGATATCGTTTACGTTTTTAGTCTGTTGCTGTAAAATGATCAATTATCAAAAAAAAAAAAAAAAAAAAAAAAAATAGGACACTTGTGTTTAGAGGAAAAATATGAAGCATAGGTGAAGTCAAGCAATTTTTAAAACATACAGAATTATATAAATCTCACAATTTATGAAGCAATATTATAACCATCGAATTCTTCAACCTATTTAATAATTTCTCATTTGCTTAATTATAGTAAATCAATCTTTCTTCTTAAAACTTATCCAGGATGATTTAGGTTACAATTACAGAAATTTCGTCACGAAATTCTATTTTTCCTTTATTTCTAAATTTTACCAGGACTTAATTTTTATCATGCTCCTAGCTTTATTTTCAAATGCAATAAATTACTTCATTACAATTTCCATAACGCTATCTATTGGAAATTTTTAAAACTAAGCTACCAATAATTTAATCAGTTTTCATTTATTTTTTTTCAACTGTTCTATGAATAAAATAAGTTTTATAAGAGTAAACATGTTTTTCTCGAATTTTTTTAAAACTCTTTGAAGACGATTGGTTGATATTACTTTTTTCAGGTATATTTTTTGGTAGGAATATATTCAATAACTAACCAACATTCCTAATTATAGCGCCTCTATAAAAAAGCCCTTTTTTTTTCTGGGTTATCCCTTCATGATTTCAAATTTCATGAGAAAGTTTATTCATATAAAACAATGAACAACGAGTTCAAACCGCGCATTCGCATTAGCACCATGAAATCATAAGCAAAATATAAAATCTTTTTTCAAGCACGAGACGCGTATGTAATTACTTATTACTAATTTTACACACACACACACACACATACGGCTTCCAAGAATGCAATTCCAAAATTTTGAAAAGTGAATTCAAATTTGACAGTTTATTTCGTTTGACAAAAAACGGAACTTTTTTAATGAGATTGCTTATTGCAGCTAACAATCATTTTATTTCCGTCGTAGTATTGGCGATCCTAGCAAATAAGTTTCTCCAAGGCTGATTCTTATGCAAAAACTTTAATGATAGTAAAATGTCTTGAACCCAGAACATACCTAATAGAAAGTCAAAATGTAAAGATACTGCATTTGAGATAATCATGGCAACTATACAGCTGTCGTAAAATTCTTAGTAATATTATATTTTTGTATGTATTTATATTATTTACCCCCTTTTTTTTTACATCTTATATTTTAAAAATTTCGTTGATTACTGGTTGATGAAGGCATTTGAATAGTGACCACGTAGAATCTATTAAAAGATCCAACATTACATACCATTGGAAAGAACAAAGATTTTGTTTTTAATTTTTTTAATACAGATGGCTTCGTGCATTGTAAATGAATTTAGGCTGGATTCATTCTAAGAATTTTGGAAATCAAATCCAGAATTTTGGAAATATGGATATTCACAAGTGTCTTTTTAATTACATAAAGGATTTCGAAAGTTATCATAAGTGATTAAAAATTATCTTACACTCTTCGGCTTATGTTATAATAGAACCCAAATTCAGAATATTTTTGCAGATATAAAAGTACTCGCGAAAGTGGTTTACAATGCATTTTTTTATATGATTATCATCGGGTGATACACAATATGAAATTTTCAGGTTTTAAAAACATTTTCGATATTTATCACAATGTAAATCAGTTCAATCGTTTTTATTCTTGTTTTCCGATAGCTAGAAGAATGTTTTTATAAAATTTACACGTTCGAAAATTTTAGTTTTTAAAGTGCCTCGCTGTGTTTTAAGAGCGTTCGACATTATTTTGAATAGCATTTCTAGCAGAAGTTTTAGTTGTCCTAAAAGTGGTGGTGTCGTTTATGGTTCAAAGGTAGAGAGAAACGAACGGTTAATCCAACATATACAAAGATTAATTTTTTTCAAAATGCAAGCACCAATATGATTGATATACGTAAAATATGTGTATTAAATGTTAAATAAAACACATAATACAAAAAAAAAAAAAAAAAAAAATCGACCGTCAAAATTAAAGATCACCAAAAAATGAACTTGAGAAATATTTAAGAGAAAATTAAAATCTACACTTTAAACACACACACACAAGCTAAGTTTTAAAGTTAAATATATGAAACCGAAAATAGATTCAAATGTTTCTACTTACACTAAATAAATATCCTGCACATAAATTTAAATTTACCCCTTTTTTATATTAAACATTCTCTTGGTCTCTTAAAATCCTGAGAAACTAAATAATTGTGAGAAAAAATAAATAAAATAAATTTTAAATGAGAATCATACAATCTATATTTCAGTGCCTTTTGAAATAGGATTAATAATATTCCATCTAATCCTAATTTCAAACAACGACTTCATCAAACCTTTTAAAATAAATTTCGAATGGTATGACACTGCCATCTATGATAAAAATAAATAATTATACCTATCTAAAAATTTTTTTTTATCATTTTCTATCATAAATTCTTTTTCGTTGCAATTAAAAAAAAATAACTGTCTTTGATGGTAATAACTTTTAGGATCTATTTCCATTTTTCAGTGATTTTCTATTTGTAAAGGATAAGAACGTTTTACTATTTCGATTACAGCGCCACCTTTAATCAGTTTCATGAAAGCAAATATATAAGTATGTTTTTACAATTATCACATAAAATAATAAACCTTGTGCAATTAATATTTTTGAATTCGCTAATAATGGCAAAGATTAGAATAAAGGAATTAAAAAGTAATTGTAATAAGAAAATAAAAGAACATTTCAAAATTATCTTTAAAAATTTAAGTGCAAATTAATTAAATTAAAATCACGTAGAATAAAATGTATATCGTATGTCATAAATTTTTCTTTGTACAAAATTTTTATTAAAATAGTTTAGATGTGCTCAGCAGAGCAATTACGTAAATATTTACATACGTACTACAAAACAAACATTTCATATTACTAAGCGGAATGGGTTCTGAAATAAATATTTAGATCGCTTGAAGCAAGAACTTGCGTTTTTCTAAATGTAGAGACTGTTCTAAATATTTCGTAAATTTTCATGGATGTAAGAGATCACATACATAATCACAATTCCGCAATCCAAATTTATTCTGCAATTTCAGTACGCGAAATGCTCGAGCTAAGAAATCTTCCGAACATCATAGTTCAGTAAACCGAATCCTACTTTTCCTATTACAATGCGCTCTGCATTTGAAGCAGTGCGCTATATCTACGATTATTCTGAGCTGGCACCTAATTGTTAGGTGACGAGGACGACATTGAATTCATGAACTGTAAAACTCATATATACAGAAGGTTAACTTAAATAGTGGTGGTATATTATTCATATGTGTGTTCTCTAAGTTACATTACTAGATAACTAACATTTCGACATCACTGGTTTTGTACAGACGCGAAGTGGACAGTGAATAATACTTCTACTAAGCGTAAAAGAACTGACATAATTTTCGAATTCGTGTCTTGCCTTTAGTGATCTTTATTGCAACGAAACTGACTGCAAGTACACACACACACAGTATTCTTGTTCCTGTTTGGTGGTTCATAAAAAATTAACTCATGCGGAATCGAGAACACGTTATGCAAACCAAAGTCAGTCAATTTGCTTAAATGGACAAATTTATCTACAAGTTCTGATTTTCGAAATTTTAGAGAAAAAGGATATATTTCTTTTCAAATTCAGATAGGGAGGAAAAAGGTGGAACAGCTGAATATATTCCTGTGCAGAAGCATGCCATCAATGGATTTATGAAAAATCCAATGATAAATGATAACAAACGATAAATCCTTTTTCAAATGTGAAAACACAGAAGATTAAAGGACTAAAATAGTATTTTTCTTATTTATATGTAAGAAATACCAAAATTATACTGAGATTAAAATATTTTTTTTTTGACAAATGATAAAAATTTTTAAAATGCCGTCGCTATTTATAATCATCTATTTTAAATTTGATAATATTACAATAAGATGTTCTTCCAATTATTGTTTTATTGTAGGAAATAAAAGCTTAGACTGCTTTTAATTTGTATGACAAAGGCGATGTTTGTAAAAATTTTCGCTCTTTCTTATTAGAGCATACAGTATCAGGTTTGATACTACTTGAGTGTTCCTTGTTAAATATACACACAAATATTTGTTTTTTCTTCTTTCCCAGTATATATATATTCTGATTCAGTCACCATCGGTGTTGATGGTCCGAGGATTACAGGAATTTAAAATAGTAGAGAGAAAATTGAGAAACATTAAAATAAATGGATAAAATTATAATTACAGAATGAACGGCCAAAGACTTGATCTGACAATTAAAGGATTGTTAAATATCTGGATAAGTAGGAAATAAAGAATTCTGTATAACAGTATATGTGTTATGTATTGCAGTAGTTCATAGCTAGAGTTAATTATTAAATTGATTGTGTGATTGAGAAGATATAATGAAGATTGGAGCTAGAAGAGTGCTTAGAAAGTTTGATGAGGCATACGTTCAAAAATTGTATGCGTAGATGATTATGGTGCGAGCGATCAACGCGCCATCTATTATTTTGACAACTCTGGAATATTATATATTATATTCCAAACCACACACATTTGGGAAACGAATCTGTTGAGGCAACTTCTCACCTGTAGATGTATATTATGCACTATTTATATAGTTTTTTTCGAATTGAGAATAACTCATGATTAGAATTTTCAAGCCCTTTAATACGGTAATTTACATTCGCTTCTACTTATGTTTTTAAATCTGTTACAGCAGGGATCTCCAAACTTTCCAGCCTTAGGGTCGCACGGTTAGCTCCTGTAAGTTCCAAGGGCAAAAGCTATTTAAATTTTTTGGCCATTATCTATCCAGATTTCTAGACTAGTCGCCGAGTACACGTTCTGAACAAGCATACGTTGCTAAATGCGCTGGTTCAATTACTATTGTGTACGACAGTGAAACTTAACGACATCTAATGGTTAAAAGCGGAAATAGGAAGGTAATATCCTCTATCGCGTACTGATGACGCTAGTAGTAGTTGTGAAAGCACAGTAACAATTCGTGAAAAAACACTCATTGGTTCCAGAAAGTTCTGGTGTATTCCACTCACATGGAAATTGCCGTAATTGAAATGCAAAAAAGCTAGCGGCGCGACCGGGACTCAGTCTGCCTAGGGAAAGCGAAAGAAGCGGCACTTTGTCTATTGTGAAATAAAATAGTGCTTAACCCCTTTTTTAAAAGACCGCACAGACCAACGCCGTATACAAAAAAGTATTTTGATTTAACTAGTATTATTTTTGTGCGATTTAAGAGAATGGAAAAGAAGTGAAAAAAAATAGACGGTGAATGCACAACATTCGAAGTTCAAAGGAACTTCACTATTTCGAGATTAATAAGGCGCTATACAGATATAATAAGGATACAGTGGCGCACACAAGGGGGGTGACCTAGGGTTCCGGACCTGCCCCCAAAGCCGTTGAGTTTTTTTCGATTGATGATAATCCTAAAAAATATATAACGTAAAATTTAATAAAGTACTTGTAAATAATTTATTTTATAAATTAATGCTAATTATTAATTGAATAATTTATTTATTATTGTTTTTTGTTTACAAAATCGACAAAAATTAAGAGAATCAATTGGTGGTGTCTTGAGGTATGATACGAGTTGGGGGACTTTCGACCATAGACACCCTCCTTGAAAAATTGTTGTGTGTGCTACTGTAAGGATACCATAGGCCAGGGATGGCGAACCTTTTTAAGACGTGGGTCAAATTTTGTTCATAAATTTTTTGTTCTAGCTTGTGGGTCACTAATGCCCATTTGCACCAGTTAAGCTTAAAAATTTTTAACTAGGTATTTTTAAAACTAAAAATCTTTTAAAAAAATTCAATGGACGAAATTCACACCAGACAGACGCCAAGCGGGGAATCACGTGACAACTTTGCCAACATTTGCACGTGTTTTTTATTCCCGTGTTAAACCTATACAGTAAGTTGTTGACATTCTTGTGCTGTAATTTTATCTAATTAAAATATATGATATCATTATATTTTATGCGTTATTCTAGTTTTTATATTTGTTAGAAAAAATTCTTAACAACTTTTTTTGTAAAATTTCTGTTTTATTCTTATTTATTTATCTAATTAGGTATTCGTCCGCTCCAACTAGTGTTAGATAGTATATTTATGTATAGTTCTCTCTCTTTCTCTCTCTTGATACACTTAGATTAGCTGCTAGTTATTTTAGTTCTTAATTAATTTTGTAGTTCTTTATTTTATATTTTTGCGCAAGAATGGCTCACAGTATAGGAACAAAAACCCTTCTTTTAAAAAATTTCAATTTATGTGAAGTTCTCAGATATAGCGAGAAATTTTCTAGTGCCACTGGAAATCAAAGTGTCACTACCAATGTTAGGAAAGGATTGAAACTATGTGAAACCAAGTTTGTAAGCACCATATCGTTTACTGAGACTGATTACTCAGTGAATGATTATTTCTGTATCACAGGCGTTGTCAAAGCAGAGCTGAAGAAAAGAGTAAAATACAAGCTATCTGTTCAGATCAGAACAACTTCTGAGGTAAGTTATAAATTTTCTGTTTTAATTTAGATACCTTTTGAAAGTATTATGATTGCATTGGGCTATTTACTTATGTTTGCTTTAATTTAACTCATTGTTTTGAAGTACAAAATAGGTTTTTAATAATGTTAAATAGTTTTTAATAATACTAACATAGGTTTTTATAATAATATTTACAGTTATTTATCATGGAATTATAAGTTGATTCTAAAAGATTAAAAGTAATGACAGCTATTCAAATTTAGCAGCTTTTTAAACATCTGTAAAAGAAATGTAAATGGGCAAATTTATATATATATATATTTAATAGGTTCATTATCAATGATAAGTTTATAATTTGAGTCTTATTTTTTAGAGTAGCATTGAATATCAATTACATTGTTTCTATTTTAATGAATATACATTATTAAGCTTTTGTCATTATATTGATATTGCTATTTATGAGTAAATCTTCTAATTTGATCCCAACACGTTAAATGTAAAGGCAAGTAATGCCTAACCATTTTGAAAAAGAAATGTAAATTTTTCAATTAAAACTTGAATTCAATGCAGAGTAATATTATGTTTACATTAAGATTCTCACAAATTTTTACTAATTTTTCTGATAAGGCATATTATTTTTAAATCAAATACTTAATGATGTGTTTTTATATAAAATAAACTGTTCATTTTCACTTTTTAAAAATTCTCATGCATATATTTTAATTATTTAAATTTTAACTTTTGGTCTTTTGATAAAATAATTGAATTTAAATTAAGCCGTAAATTAACTTGGCACAAATTTTTCAACATTTGTTAGTCAGTAGACTAATAAGTAAATACCGAAAACTTATATAAGTTTACGATCTTATATATTAATGTAAAATATTTACTTTTTTTACATTATTAAGCTTGAGTCATTATATTGTTGTTGCTATTTATGAATAAATCCTAATTTGATTCCAACACCTTAAAAGTAAGGGCAAGAAATGCCAAACCATTTTGGAAAAAAAATTTAAATTTTTCATTTAAAACTTGAATTTAATGCAGAGAAATCTTAGCATAGTATTTTTAAATCAAATACTTAATGATGTGTTTTTATATAAAATAAACTGTTAATTTTCACTTTTTAAAAATTCTCATGCATATAATTTAATTATTTAAATTTTACCTTATGGTCTTTTGATAAAATAATTGAATTTAAATTAAGCCGTAAATTAACTTGGCACAAATTTTTCAACATTTGTTAGTCATTTTAATATATAAATCGAAGTCAAGACATAATATTTATTCCGAAGTAATACAATTCGATGATAATTTGTGGGAGGAATGTTTACAAAAATTAAAGAAATTTTTCTGTGATTTTTACCTTCCACAAATTATATTAACTTCTAAATTATTGCTAATTATTCTTTACTTTTTAAAAATTAATGTCATTTATTTCTTTAAATTAAAATGAATTATTCTTAAAGGGAATGATACCATTGCAAAAAGTAACAATTTTTAGAAATTAAATTAAATTTTATTATTTGCTATCTCATTTATTTAAAATACATGTTAAACTTGTAAAAAAGTTCATTTCTTAGTCTGTGTATGTAGTATATTAGTTAATATGAAAATTTTTGATACATGTAGAGAATTACCTTTTGGTGAAAGTGTATTTTTTCCCATCATCTTTCATTGTTTGTCTGATCTTCATAATTTTTTTTTTTTTTGAAATCTCAGTGGCTAATTCTTTGAAATTGGCTACTCAAGAAGTATCTATTAGTTTTTAATAAATATTTTTTATTTGTAACCTTTTTTTCTGATCACCCCTCGTAATTATGGATATTTCAGAAATCATTCTGCTCAAATGAACAGCAAACGTTGGTGTAGTGACGCTGTGAATACATCTGTCACAGAAGAAAACAAATTAGTTCCTAACATCAGAATTAAGCAGTTATCTTATCCTTTGCCACATATCCTTTCTCTTTATCAATGGCTTGCTTCAAATGAACTTTTGAAAAGGTGCGTTAATTGCAGAACCCAAAATACTAATGAAAGTTTGTACAACATGATTTGGTCAAAGTGTCCAAAGAAGCTATTTGTGTGTAAAGACAGAGTTACACATGCCGTAATGGAAGCAATTTGTGAATTCAACAAAGGGACTCTACGTACTCTGAGAGAGACCCAAAAAGCATTACATATACCTTTGGGGAAATGATTGCATGATCTTGGTGTGATGCTCGAATCCCGTAAAAGATTATTTAGAATCAGACGGAAAAACACCAAATACCAGCAAGCAAGCAAATTGATAAAAAAAAAAACTATTTTAAAAAGAGAAATATTAATTAAAAAAAGGAAGGAGAGTTGCATATAAAGTAGGATATTTCTGCGGTATTATAATACTGTATTTTTTTAAAATTTGTTTTTGTAAAATGTGTGCATGTAAATATTTTATATTAATAATTTTATAATTTCAGTTCTTTTCATCATATGTTTTTCATACAAATATATCATTTAAATATTATGTGAAGCAAAAGATTTTAAAACTTCTGTTACAACAGAAATTTTTTTTTTTAACGTTTTCTTGATATTTATGTGCAATTATTACTGTGTAAATTTTTTTCATTTTTTAAAAAATTAAAATTTTGTGAATAATATATGCAAAATTACACCTCATATTGTTTTATTGAATATAAACATTATATGAAATGCTTTCATGAATTGCATATTTTATAATAGTATGGCTTATATACCAGTGCAGATATTTGAAATGATCCTGTAATATTTTGTAGTTTGATTTACCAACCAATACTATAAAAAGTTCTTAAATTTTTTCCTTTGTACTTATATGCCCGTTCTTCACACGGGTGTGAATTTATGTATATCAAACATGTTGTGAATGAATTTTCTCATTTTTTCCAGTACTTCCGTATTTACAGATGAAAAGTAACAATTTTCTATAAAATATATTATATTTACATCAAGTTTGCCTGCCTACATTTAAAATTCAAATTAATAATTTATTTCATTGTCGGTCAGTTCTTTGATGAAAATGAATTTTATTTTTACAGTGTATTGCATATAAAGACTTAATACATATAAAGATATCTGAAATGATTCTAATGAAATATAACATTCTCCATTTGTGACTGTCTGATTCACTTAGTAATTATCTTTTAAAAGTGGAAATTTTTTTAGCAATGACTTTTTATATATAAAGAGTGAAATTTAATTAAGTACTTTAATTAATTAATTTTATTAATTAAAGCATATTGTTAATTCAATAATTTATTTTTTACTGTTTTTTGTTGACAAAATCAGAAGAATCAATTGTTGTCTTGAGGTATGATACGAGTTGGGGGACTTTCGACGATGGACCTCCCCCCCCCCTGAAAATTTTTTGTGTGTGCATCACTTAGCACGTTATAAAAAAACTTGGTAGAGGAATTTAGATGAAACTTCTGTAACACTGTAAAATTGATACATTTATTTCACAAATAGAAGATAGATTTAGAAGTATGCCAAATATTAATTCTGATTTCAAAACCTGCGAAAACACACAAGATATATTGCAATACATGCTAAATAATTTAGTTATTTCTACATGTATTAACTATTTTAATATTTTTTCTAAGTTGCAGTTACTATAGCATGTGCTGAGAGCTCTTTCAGCATATTAAAAAGTTACCTTAAATCATGCATGTGTACAGAAAGCTTAAATGCGCTTGCTATATTAAGCATAGCTATAAAAAAATTGAAATTTTTGTAAAAGTAACATTACACAATACAGATGTACATGGGTATGCGACACTTGGATCACAAATTAATATTAATGCAAGTAAACGATATTAAAAATTCACACAGTACAATTTTTATAACAAATTCAATAACTTTTTTTTCTTTATATGAAGTGCCTATAACATGTTGATCTACTTTATTTAAAAAGTTTTCTTTGTTCCTCTCATAATAGAGTGAGTTTTTATGAAAGTTTTTGATTAATAATAAATATTTATCCATTGAAAATGAATTTTATTCTTACAACACAGATGGAAAAAATACAATATACAAGGGGTGATCAAATGAAAAGGTACGAAACGACATAAAAATGAAACAGTTAAATATTTGCATATTCCGCCGAGGGAGAATGTAGCGAGACATCTCGGGATGCCATTGGAGACTCTGACTGGGATCGGATCATGCGCGGGTGCCCGCATGCGCAGGAGAGAACAAAGGCTCTTATAAAAAGCGGCGTCCAAATGATGCGAGCACAGAATGACTCGAGCACAGAAAAAGCATTAACTCCGATGTGTACTGTGAGACACTCCGACGCCTACGCAGGTCCATCAAGAACAAAAGACCGGGGCTGCTCACGGAGGGTGTGGTCTTGCTCCATGATAACGCGCGTCCACACGTCTCCAGAGTCACACAAATGGAACTAGACAAGTTCCAATGGGAGACGTTGGACCATCCGTCCTACAGTCCGGACATGTCACCCTGCGATTTCCATGTGTTGGGTCCACTGAAGAAACACCTGAAAGGAAAGCGCTTCAACTCGGACGGCGTACTCAAGGACACTGAAGGACTGGGTCTCGTCACAGCCACAGGAATTCTGGGAACAAGGAATCCTGCGGCTTGTTCATCAGAGGGATCGTTGTGCTCAGGCCTATGGTGTATATTTTGAATAAAGTCTATATTTGTACCCACCGTGTCGTTTCGTGCCTTTTCATTTGATCACCCCTTGTATATATGAAATATAATTATGAACATATATATATGAATTCACACACAATATATATATGAAAAGTCGCATAAATTTCCATTCACAATTAAATTAAAAATGTATCACGTAAACAAAACAAATATTTATGTACAATTCAAATGATGAATAACATTTAAAAATATGTGAATTTAAAAAAACAGTGAATCACAAGATAGTTGCGTTAGATATTCCATAAACTTTTCAGGTCATAAAAGTAATTGAATATATTTCAGTCACAGCATTGAAAAATAAGAATTTTCAAAACAAGAAAAAATATACAACAATATAAATAAAATTGAGGTGTTTTTTTTAATTGGCATAAGTCACTTTGTTTTTAAAGCTAAAAAGTACCCTTTTTAAAATATACTTTTTTTGATATACAGTCAAAATATAATTTATATTAAGTTTATTCTGAAAGCAAAAAGTCAGTTCAACCAGCTATGACTTAAGAATTTAAATTTTTTCAAAGTTATAAAATGCTGAAATTTTAAAATTTTTTAGTCATTTTACAAGACGTATGTTTAATAGATTGTTGTGAACTTAAGTTTGTATGGATTTGAAAATCTGTTTCATTGTTTGTTTGTTTTAATTATTTTTTTAGTTAAATTTTGAAAAAACACAATTTTTTTAAATGTTAATTTTAGCATTTTTTAAACATATAACCAGAGATCTCAGACCAAAATCAACACTAACTTTTATAGAACATATGTTTGGGAGTATCTACAAAAAATTTCAACACTATCTTGAACAGAAAAAATTTATGCAACTTAGAAGCTTTTTCATTAATTATTAACTCAGTTACAGCAACACATAGCACAAATTATGTACACATTTAATTCATATATTTTATGTCACTTGAATTAATGGCTAATGGAAATTACAAAACAACATGCTTACAATGAAAAACACTCTATTTACATTATATGAAGTAACCATAACAAGTACGAGAGAACAAGTTCAAAACACTCAGATTTTTTGTTCGATAGTAAAAAATGATTTTTTTCCAAACACTAATCGTTTCTTTTTCTTGTGAAGCAACCATTTAAGCAAAATAAGACATTAAAAAATTATAATGTTAAACTAAAATAACAAAATATAATCGTAGCTATAACAGTAAACAACCGGCAGTGTAATCACGTGACACGGTTTTCACGTGATCGTGACGTCACATGAATTTAGTCCAATGGCTTAGCTGGTAAAATTGGGCGTGGTTTGCCCCGATTTGAAAATTTTACCTGGGGAAGATCCAACTGACCCCCAGTCTTATCGTCCAATTTCATTACTTCCTGTATTAAGTAAAATTGCTGAGAAAATCATCTTAGCAAGGCTCAACGATCACCTGGATAAAAATAACATCCTTATCCCGGAGCAGCACGGGTTCCGTCCTCGTCACTCCACTACTCACCAACTTCCCCGTGTCGTTGAGTTCATAAAAGAAGCAAACGATAGGAATCAGTGCACGGCTGCAGTTTTCCTAGACATACAAAAAGCATTTGACAGAGTATGGCACACAGGCCTACTCTTTAAAATGATCACTTTTAAAATTCCACCCCCACTCATTCTTTTACTTAACTCTTATATGCTAAATAGAACCTTCTCAGTTAAAATTAATCAATCCTACTCCCAAGATAAATCTATAAATGCAGGTGTTGCTTAGGGGTCAATCCTGGGCCCTGTACTCTTTAACCTCTATGTAAATAATATAATTAAAAGTACTAACACAAGATTATGTATGTACGCAGATGACATAGCTATTATCTCAAGACACTACGACTCTAACACACTCATTAATAACATCAATGAACACTTAAACGTGGTTCTCCGTCTGGAAAATAGCTCTTAACACTACTAAAACTGAAGCAGTTTTCTCCAATAAGAAATTACCACCTGAAATCACCCTCCAAAATCAAAGAATCCCCTGGTCTCAGCACACCAAGTATCTTGGTGTCATTATTGATAAAAATCTCACTTTCCGACAACACATCACATACGTAAGAAACAAATTGAAAACTGTCGCGCATAAATTATATCCCCTAATCTCCAGAAAGTCTAAAATGAACAGACAAAAGAAACTGCTTATCTACACTCGGATACTGAAACCCCTCCTCACCTACGCCTCCCCAGTCTGGGGACACGCAGCAGCGACCCATATTAATTTACTCGAATCCACTCAACATTTAATCATAAGACAAAACCTAGATGCTCATTGGTACATGAGAAATAAAGATCTTAGAAGAGACTGCAATATTAAAACTATCCGGCAAACCATCAGAAAAATTGCCATTAACTTCTTTAATAATGTCGACAATCATGAAAATTCTACTCTCCATGAAACCACCCCATATAATACTTACTCTTTCATCAGAAGACCAAGAGTCATCTTGGTCAACCCTGATTTTGACCCTCTGACAACCCTCTTTATCTCTTAATTTTTACCTTCATTTATTTAAATTACCTATTTTAAATTTCTCCCTCGCCGTACAACTTTGTTGAAAGGCAGGTACTCCTCTGACCTACGGTCGTTTGCTGCTCTCGGATTGGCTAGGACTAACCCCGCCTACTTTCGGATTAACGTTTTTCATCTGCTTTAAGCTCTTTTTAAGAGCATTTTATTTAATTTTAATAATTCACATCTGGAAAGTATTTTATTTTTATTAAATTTCAAATGCAACAGTTTTTATTTTTAGTACTTTTATTTACACTGGGCAATAATTAGATTCATTACAGTCACCTAAACGTACCTGACAGGAGATTAGAGTTCGTAAAGGACTGTGCTCCATTCGCTAATCAGAATTGATTTGAAAATTTTTAGTGGGGTTAAAAATTTTCTATATTGTTTAGTGTGCCTCTGGCAATAAGTGTTTGAATGAACAAGAAGTAACGAAAATTACATACGATACATATTATGAAGTATTATTTATTAATATATTCATATATAAATGTATAATAAAATTGATTATAAAGTATGTAATAAAATATCTTTTGCTGTTTAATTTCAGACAGTTTTTTTTAATATTAAGTTAATATTTCGTATTCATTTTTTTAACGCATTTTTCAGTTAATTTTTACCCTGTCAAGTCCATTTCTATTAGAAGATTTTTCAAAGTTTATTGAAGAAAACAATTTTTCACACGAATATGTAGACCCAAACATTATCAAAAGAGCACATTAACTAGTGTTTTCATTGATTTAAAATTATTTGGTAAGGAATCCCACATGTTTAATATAATATTTTCAATTTTTACTGTGGGATCAATATTCACTGAGTTTTCCTTCTACTTCAGAAATCAAGTCTTCAAATTATGTTTCCACACTACGCTGCTTCGAAATTCAACTGACTCCATTTGCAAATTATCGATGCCTAGCCACATAAATTCGGTTAACTCCATTGTTTCAAATTCTGTTTTGTATGGATATAAAATAAAGTGAAATGTATTTTCCAAACTTTTAAATTGATTGAATCTAACCTCAAAAGCTTGTTTTAATTCCTGAATAATCATTAAATATTTTTAATTACATTTTTTAAAATGGGAACGAAGTTTTCAAAGTTATTGTGTTTTGAAAATATTTTTGCAATTGAGGAAAATATTTCGAGATTTTCATTTCCAAATCCTTAGTAAAGATGTAAGGTTCCGTCATAAATATTTTAATGTTTTCAAATATCATTAAAAATATTAGTCCATGTTCTTCAAGTTTTTATTCAGTTCATTAAAATGCTAGTGCATAAAAACATTAAATCATTTAACGAATGTATATTGGGTAATTCATCGAAACTATTCTCTTTTTCAATTAAAACAAGCTTAAATACTTTTAATAACGTTACAAAGCGATTAAGGACTTGACCGAAACTAAGCCATCGCACATTGTTGTATGTGAAATTTCCTGAATATTAGCATTCTATTTCCTCTAAGAATTGTGCTAATTGCCATTTATAAAGTTGATTATTTTTATTACAACTGACCATTACACTGAAAAATGTTTTTAAACCATGCTTCGCACATAAAACATGTTGGTGTACTTTACAATGAATTCAATCAGAGAATGTGAAATATTTTGGTTAAGATACTGAATAAATCCAATGTTTTTCAATACCATACTAGGTGCATGGTCTGTTGTAACAGAAACTATTTTCCGAAGGTCAATATCCATTTTTTAAGTGCAATATCAAATTCTTTAAAAATATCAAGCACCGGTACACTTCCCTTTCAATGGTATTAGTTTTATTAACTCTTTATTAATTATATATTTGCATACTTATACCGAGCAAAAATTGCTAATTGTAGATAACCATTCACATCATTACTCTCATCTAAAGCAATTGAATACGTTTCTGCATAATTTAAGTCATTATGTATTAGCGAAGAAATATTTTTTTTTCTTATTCTATTATTCGACCTTTAATTATATTGCGACTTATAGCTAACTCATTTATAAGCTTTATAATCAAGCCTTTTTCTTTAAAATCAACAAACAATGTAGGACCATTCTAAAAACGATTTTTTTTACAAATTCTCTTTCTGAAAAAGGTTTCTCGTGGAGAGCAATGCAATGGGCAACTTGGAAACTAGCACAGCTGTAATGCTGTTTTTTGCAGCCAAATTTTTTTTAAAAACACTGCTTTGAGAAAAACTCCTTTTTCTTTTGTAAATTTCTTTCTTCATCTGTTGATGTGCCGAGATTGAAATGCAACGTTTCAAAATGTCTTTAAACATTATACAAGGTGTAACACACACACACAAAAACGAGACTAAGTATGTAGCTTGATAAAAGAGTGAAGTTTTCAACAACTGTTTTGGTGACTCATCCCAAGGCTCCTTCTCTATCCACGTGGCCAGTTTTGCCTTAGTCGATCACGCCAGTTAGGAGTACTGCGTCATTGAGTGAACACGTGCAATTGCCATTTTGCCGGAAAAATGTTGAATCAGCATCTAGTTTCTTGAGAAACTTCAGAAATTATCAATGAAAACATTTCAAATATTAACCGAGGCTTATGAAGATGAAACTTTGTCGCGTGCAAGTGTTTGAATGGCATAAGTGGTTTTCAGGGGTGATGGGTCAGTGTGGACGATAATGAACCTGCTGGGCGGCCAAGGTCAGCAATTACAGACCAAGACATTGCCAAAATTCGTGATACGAGTGAGTTCTCACTCACATCAGTAGTTAGGCTGTTAATCAACACTACTACATTGAAATACTTAAAAGACTTCGTGGGAAAAAAAGTCCAGAATTGGGGAGTGATGAATGGCTGTTTCACCAAGACAAATCATTCGCTCACACGGTCCTATCTGTCAAGCAGTTTCTGACCAGCAAAAACATTATTACGATTGGGCATCCTCTTCATTCCCCTGATTTGGCCCCATGCGACTTTTTTTTATTTCCTACAATTAAATATTGCTTAAAAAGAACCCATTTTACCTCAGTTCAAGAGGTTCAGGCAAAAATGGAGAATTTCCTGAAGGATCTTCCAAAAACCATGTTACAGAACTGTTACCAGCAATGGTAGTACTGAATGCAGAAGTGTGTGAATATTGAGGTGAACTACTTTGAAGGTGATAATATCATGGAGAACTGATTCTGCAAGTGTACAATGATTAACTGGACCAGTCTTGTTTTTTTTTTCTGTCACTCCACGTATGTACGTGAATTCACTTTTTCATTGCAAATTACACATATAGCTATTTTATTCCTTTCAATCACACCATATTTATCAGACCATTCAGCTTGATATAGCCTGGAACTTCCATGGCTTGTTTTTAATAAGCTGTCATAGTACAGGGCTACAGTTAAGAATATTTATATTTATAATACAATAACTTGAGAAGATATTTTGTATTAACGTACCTAATATACATACATCAATACACATCAATTTTAAATGCGTTTGAAATGGATGCCACTAAGTTCAACACTGGTACTGACTGGTACAGGCGCGCCTTAAACTGCGAGCCAAAAATTGCTGGTATCGAGAATAACATGACATGCGCATGGGGCTCATTAGCGCCTTAAAAGGTGAAACAGAGAGGGGATGATATAAGTGCTATGAAAGTCTCTTTCTACTAACATAACCTTACAAAAGAGCATTTTATCCGTAGAAAGTGCGTTTAATATGGTTATTTGCTTTGATTTGTCGATATTTTTTTTTTTAAATTTGAGTAAAATTATACACTTTATTTGATATTTTGCAATCACTCTCTTGTTTTATTTCGAATACTACATATTTTCATATACATTTGTTGCCATTTACGTAACTTTGGAACTGTAATGATCATACTGTAGGATATAGCATTTAAAATGCCTTTGTGTCAATGTAGTGCATGAAAAAATACAAATAAAATAAAAATAATCTACACAAATTAGCAAATTTAAATAAACCAACCTAAAAAACAAGTGGTTGCCTAGCGATAGTGGGTCAGTTAAAAAGCTTGCCTGGGCCAATGTCTGACCCGCGGGTCATAGGTTCGCCATCATTGCCATAAGCGTTCTCAAAGAATACAGCATTAAACTTCATTATGAAACGAAACATTTACAGAATTACTCAAAATATACAGGAAGTTGGAGGGTAGAAAAATTTGAAGCTCTAAAGTGCGGATTGAAATCTCAGCAATCTTTGGTTACGAAAGTCAATAGTGAATAGATTTCGTGTGGTCTTGAAATCGCAAAACGTGGAAAACTATTCATCGATGGCAGTGCCGGTTTATTCATTGGGCGGCCAGGAGGCCTGGTAAGCTGGACTTAACCAGATTTTCTGGTTATAAATTTCGATCCTCCTGTGCCAAGAAGGCCTGTAGATCTTCTGTGCCAAAGGCCCGAAATGAGCTTAAATAGGCACTGACCGATGGAGAAATGTTGAAAGAATGCGTAATTGCAGTAGCTGAAGAAACGTGCCCCGAAAAGGTATATTTATTTTAAACTGCTAGTTTGTCAGCAGACACCGTGGCTCGCAGGGTACAAGACATAGCAGAAAATATATCATCTGAACTGTCTAACAAAAATGAACATCTTGCGAGTGGTTTTTCTCAGGCCTTGGATGAGTCAACGGATGTGTCGGATACGGCTCAGGTGTTGATTTTTATTCGAGGAATAAATAAAAGCTATATGAAGAATGCATGAAGAACTTCTAGATATTGATAGTATTCACGGCACGACTACTGAGGAAGATATTTGTAAGGGAGTTGACAATGCCATTAATAAAAAGAACCTTCGATAGAAACACTTGAAATCTATTACAATGACGGAGGCAAAAGCAAGCGTGTTAAAAATAAAGGAGTGGTTACACTTGTGTCAAAGGCAGTAGAAAATGATTCAGTGGTTCCAAACCGTTAGCCTTACATTGTATCATTCAGTCCTTTTGCGGAAAATGTTTGGATATGTCTAAAGTTCTAAAACCAGTCATATCACTTGTTAATTTCATCAGATCCACTGGGCTGGAACGCCGACAATTCCGCCAGTTTATTGAAGATATGGAGAAAATGGTTTTCAATATCATGCTGCCATACGCTGGCTTGAATTTCTAGCAGCAATCGAAATTTTCTTTAATGAAAAGCATCGCCTTCTTACTGAATTACAAAATAACGAGTGGCTGTGGAAGTAAGCATTCTATGTCGGCTTGACAAAACATATGAACGAACTAAATTTGAGAATACAAGGAAAAAACGAGCTTCTTCCTGATCTATACACCTGATCTATACGTAGTATCAAATCGTTCCGGCCGAAAATAATATTGTTTAAATCACAATTACGTAAAAAATGTTTCATACATTTTAAAACATGTGAAACATTCAGCCGCACTACTGAGACGTAGTTTCCCGCAACAGTTATTGTATATCTTGTTGAAATATCATAATAAAAGCATATTTTCTTAGAAAGATAATTGAAGTAAAACATTTTCTAAAAACATAAAGAAACATAAACAAGGCAATTTATGAAGCAAAATACTTATTCCATAGTTTCATTTTTTAATTGTAATAAGTCGTTTAAACGAGAATGACTTAGGTTATTAAATGATAGAAATATAATTTTGGAGATATTTCCAACTCAGTCCTGTTATTTGTGAAACTTACAAAGAGTAATGTGTGTTATGCTTCAAGTTAATTTTCAAATGCACTCACTGTGCCGCCGTATTGTAGCGATTTTTGAACATTAACCAGTCACCAATAACCTAACCGTTGTTCACTATTCCATTTTTTTAAAGCAAGAGAAAAACCTAAGTCTGCTTTAAAATTCATTTTAGCAATGAGTAACTTTTACTTTCACATGTTCAATTGTTTGAATACGTTCACCGTTACCTTTGTCGATTACAGCGCCTCTATAAATAAAATCGTTTGTAACATTGCATATATAACAACTTAAAAGGTTAATTGATTAAAATATACCGATTACACATCCAGATTCAAATATTTAATTAATATTTCTCATTAAAATATCTATTAATATCCTCTGATGATATAGCAAAACATTTATATAAATATATTACAAATACATCATTGTATTTATTAAAATAATCAATGCAGCAAATAATAACTCGGGAAATCACAATATACATATAAAACAATGTTATTTAACGAAATTTTTCAAAGGTTAATTATTTTGTTCTATCTCAATTTAAAAATAAATGTTTTCTAAATTTAAAAAAAAAACTCCTTTCTCTAAATATTACTTAATTAGATGCTTTTCCTTTTGTTTCGGATTAAAATTTTCACAAAATGCAGAAATTTTTTCGGTCATTTTTTTATTTGCACTAATTTTGACCAGATTAAAATATAATGGGAATTATTAAATGGCTTAATATTACTCAAGCTAGATTCTAAGGACTGAAAAAACCTGATTAGAATTCACTCTTTAATTTGAGATGGAAAAATATAGAGAGCGCAATCAACCAAATAAAATATGGACTGCGGTTTTACTTTCAACATTCTAATCATATTTGCTAAAAATTGGAGAGGCAAGCTGATTGATGTATGGCCCTACAGTATGATTCATATGGCATTTTAATTTTACAATTCTAAATAAAAGTGGCAGGTTTTTCTTTTTATTTCTCAATAAATATCCTGAGAATAGGTATTCAAAAATACAAAGTAGTTCAAGAGCAGTCAGTTGTTATTTCAGAGGGCGCTATCAACGAAATTAAATATTGCTGATGGTTTTACCATATAACTTTAAAAAAAATATTTCATAAAAAAACTGCCTCACTCAAGTTGCCAAAAAAAGATCACGCAAGGGGAACTGAGTCAAACATTGCTGTTTAATAATCCGTTCTTAAATGTTCAAAAATGTTTAAAATAATTTTGAACGGAAATACACCCATGAAAAAAAAAAAAATTAGAACATGGAAAGCCACGCGATAGAAGTAAAACTGCTTTGGCGACGTTGGCCGTAAATGCAGGAATAGATCTAATTATATTAAACTGCTGAGATAACTTTAATCAAATAAAATTCGAACTTCATTTATTGTATAAAAATATTTTTATTCAATTTTCTGTGTCATCATTTTCCAAGAAAGACACAATAGGTGTGTGGAAACTAAAGTAGGATATAAAAATCCTCGATTGTAGTCAATCAAGAAAATATGAGAAAACTGCATCAATCGTGTCCGTTTCAAGAATTCAATGAGTGGCTTTGCTTCTTCTGAAGCAAAATTAACATTAAAGCCCCCAGTTTTGTTAAGATAATTGGCTTTTAATCATCATCGAATCCAATAAGGCTGTGGGTAGCCTAGTGGTTAGAGCATCGGACTCCAGATGCTAGATGCAACTAAATACCACCGAGTATAGACGGAGTACGTGCTTGTTAAATCATTGGGTCCGAAAGTTTTGTGGGCTGTCGCAGCAGAAATCACGAGTGCAGGGGACTGGAGGATATTTCCCTCCCCTTTAGTTCCATGCCAAAACTGTGGAGGTGGAGATAGGTGGTGTCGCCATCTATCGTTAAGAAGTTCAACCTGTCTCACAGGCAATGGCAGTTTTCATTTCTTTCCTGCGGGAAGGACACAACAACAATATCGGATTCAATGATTGCAGCAGCCTCTGATGTGTACAGCGCTAAAACTTTATGGATAAAGATGATAAAAGCTGCGACAGAGCTACCTGGTGATATATAGACTTTCGCCTGGAATCGCTGGTAGTTTTCTTTTTTCTTTCTTTCACGAAACTCACTTCCTTTTTTTTTATTGTGTTCTAGGCTAACTGATCAGAATTCATTTTGATTCAATGAAAATAAAAATTAATAATATAAACTTAGTGCATCACTCACAGAAATCACTGTGTTTGTTCACAAGACGCTATCCGTAGCGATTCTGGCGCGAACGTTAGTGGCATATACACAATGCCTCAGACATTCCCGAAACGAGAAGAGCCATATAATGGTAATATTTTGGCTGCGTTTATTCGTTGAAAACGGCACGTTTATTACATGAAAACTACGAAAATACGCCACGCGAGTTCCTTACGGAGAGTAGCAAGGGTTACCCACTTCGGCCACTTAATGTCACCAATATCTAAGCGCCTTTCGTCCATAGCAGCAAGATATACTTTTGATGCACAATTCCCCCTTAGCAATCATCCAACTTTTTCTCGGATATGACGCAAATCCCGTGGTGTACCCCCTTCCCCGTTCTCGTTTCCTCCAGCTCGCTATCTCCTCACCATAGCGACGTCTCGGGGGGGGGGAATCACTACTTCCGTTCGCTTTTTCACTGTTATGCAAAACTGGGTAAATTTCCCATTTACTCCCGTACGCAGAGAAGTTTCACTTAAAAAAAACTATCACTCGCCTCCCATGATTTTGAGTGGTGATTTTAAAGGTAACTTCAGTTTGCTAGAAGCCGAGCCACTCATACCTTAAATGATGAACTCAAGCTCGAAATGGACACAAATCGAAATGCTTCGACAACTAACAGTGGTACTGTTATTGACGCTATTTTTCAACAATTTTTAAATGCTTTGAAATCACAAGTATATGTGTCATATTTTAGTTACCATAAATTATCATTACCGCTCTTCCCCAAATTGAATAGGAATAATTATTTTTGATAAAAAAATTGCATTACTCCTTGTGTTAATTAAATAAAATTTTCATTAAAGATATAATTATTCCATAGAAAATTATTTCGAATCATACTCGATTTATTTTCTTCAGGATTTAAGTTGCTATTGCGAATTTACCACGATAACATGTCAGATGTTACACATCGCTTGCGACTACTCTAAAACTCGTTTCTTCTTTTTTTTAAAAAAAATATCTTTTTATTTTCACTTCTACATACAAAACTTTTTCTAAATTGTTTTAATAAAAGCCAATTGTTTCCAACTTTGGAAATTTTCCTTTTCAAAGTCTCATTTTTGATGTGTAACATCTTTACTCTCAATTGCTGGATATTTGTTGAAGTGATTTCGTGAAAAGGGACGGAAATGCGTAACAGGAAGTCGGGGGAAGCGCGCGCTGTTTGATATGACCAATTCAGCGCCTTGGGGTGCCTCTTCGCTAGCCTCGTCTCGGGGTCTAACTCTACTAGAAATTAAGACGCCCACCTACCTCACATACCAGCAAGTCTTATCAGACTTCATCCAGAATAAAGTTGTGATTCTTACGCTCAAATGTCAAAGTCTCAGGGCTCGTTGTGTGTGAAATCTGAGGATATATTTATATATGTGTAAACTATATATTAACAATTATATTTCTTGTTAAGCGTCTGACAAAGCTCATCATTCTTAAAAAAAATAGGAGTAAGTAATATGGAATTATTTGAATAAATATTTAAATGCTTATCATTTTCAGAGGGTTTGAGTTAATTCCTGTCGCTGTCAATATAATATTTTTAATTGTGATTTAAAAAAGATTTGTGTATTAAAAAAAACTAATTAAGTAAACGGGTATTTTTGATTTTCTCTAATATTTCTAATTTTTAAGCATGCGCTTGACGGTGTCTCTTCGCTACCCTCGTCCGGGGGTCCAACTGTAGTAGCAATTAAGACGCCCGCCTACCGCACATACCAGCAAGTCTTGTCATTTGAGTGGTCGCATACATTTCTCCGAATCAAACAGTTAAAAAAATTACAGATTTCCTGCATTTTGTACTTTTACCGTATACCGAAGGTGGTTCTGCTCTTTAAAAAAAAAAACTATAACTCGCTTCCCATGATTTTGAGTGGTGATTTTAACGTTAACTTCGGTTTTAAAGAAGCTGAGCCGCTCATAGCTTTTCTGAAAGATGAACTCAAGCTCGAAATGAACACTAATCGAAATGTTTCGACAACTAACAGTGGTACTGTTATTGACGCCGTTTTTCAAGGACTTTTAAATACTTTGACGGCCGCGGTGGCCGAGTGGTCTAGGCATCGGATCATGGCTAGTATGTCATGAGTTCGATCCTAGTACCATTAAAGATCCGCCGTGTAGGGGCGCGATGCACGTTAAATCTGTCGAGAGCTCAAACGTCCTCCCGTTGGTGTGGTGTGGTAGTTAGGAGAGGGGGTGACAGCTCAGGTGTCGTCCGCGTCACTTGACCATGGTTCAAAATTACGCGGACCGTCGCCAAAAGCCCTCGTGTTGCTAATCAGTGCGACGTTAATATTCTCTCGCTCTCGCTTTAAATACTTTGAAATCACAAGTATATGTGTCATACTTTAGTTTTCATAAATCTATTGTCACTCTTCCCCAAATTGAACAATAATAAATATTTTTGATAAAAAAACTGCATAACTCCTCGTGTTAATTAAATAAAATTTTAATTAAAGATATAATTATTTGATAGAAAATTATTTCCAGTCATAACCGATTCATTTCTTTCAGGATTAAAGTCACTATTGCGTATTTACCATGATAACAAGTCAGATGTTACACATCATATGCGACTACTGTAAGACTCGTTTTTATTATTTTTTAAAATTTGTATTGGGAGGGATATACCAGGATGTTTCAAAAACATTCCATTAGAACAAAAACTTACTGAAGCACATGATAAAGTGTCAGCAAGAATTCCAAATATTCGAAGAAAATTAGTAAAGCACGGCAAAAAGAACTGCTTTCTTTTTCAATAAGAATTTTGAATATAAATTTTAATTGCAGTAAAATTCACTTCAAAGCAGAAATAATAGTTGCATAAATAAAATACATGAATATTTGTAAAAAAAAAAGGAAAGAAATATTACAGAGGGTACGTTTCTCTTTAGTCGAGGAGAGATGCAACAGAGGGTTACCGAGATGTACAATTGTGATTTCAAGAAAATTGTCAGTCACTACTATGAATTGCGCTTGCATTTTGGCAATTGAAGAGGCGCAATTGAACAACTGTCTACGCGACAGTTCCTTTTTTGTAAACTTACATCCTCACAGTTCCGAGTAATCTCTCCATTAGTAATACTGTCGAAGATATTTTGCAACTTTTACAAACATTTTCAGCGAAACACCTATTTCGTACGTAATGGCATCATTGTCTGAAAATTTCAAGACACACACTTAGTAAGGTCCTTTTTATTGTTCGAATACTTATTAAGAGTAAAATATGAAAAGTTTTGAAAATCAGTATGTATTTAACTGTTATTTTGTAGTAAGTGTTAAATTTATTTTTTTCATCATCGTCTACGACTAATATAGAGAGCACAGCATTTCATTGCTGACCTGCGCAAATTCTATCCACAATGACAAAAATTAAAATTTGGTTAGATCTCTCTTTCACATTTTTTATAGAAACGACGCTGGATGTCGCTGGGAAATGGAACGCGAAGCGTTCCTCCATCCTATATCTGGTTTGTTGAATGTTTTTTTTTTTTTTTTTTATAGGGAAGCTTTAGAATATTATATAATCCTGGTAGCTCCATACTTTAAAAGGCGATTGTTTACTTTCAATTTTTTTTTCTTATAAAATAATTCTTGAGAGCTTGCTTCTCCGGGATAACAATGACCTTCTTGCGAATAAAAAGGCTATTATAAGTAAATAAATTTCCATTTATTATAAGTTACAGCATGTATAGTAAAAAATAAATAAATATATTCCCATATGTGAGCAAGCAATGTAACATTTACCACTACTTTAAATCAACTTAAGTTTACTACTGAAGGAAGTTCCTAACCGTGGTTTCCTTCCAAATTTGATTTTAATTATAACAAGAGTTAAAGCTTCCTTGCAGGAGGCAGGTACTCCAAGATCCGTTCAAATTATATCCGGATTTCATATTCAAGTCAAGGCGAATGGTTTTAATTCCCGAATATTAAGCATTCAAGCCTTGTTGTAAGTAGGAACACAGTTATGCACTAATTGGAGAATACATGCGACATTTCTTGTTATCACTTGTATCTTGGATCTAAAAGAAGTTTCAGCACATGCATTATTTTCTAAATAATATAAACAATCTTCTTTTAAAAAATTGTATAATAACCATAAAATCCTGAGTATAAAATGCACTTTTAAGAAAAAAATAAGACCAAAATTGACGGATCCGCATTATACGCTGGGTTTTGAAATGTGATCTTTAAAAATAAAAAAAAGATGAGTATATAGAAAAAAAATTTCCACATTTTTGGAAATACTGTTCATTTAATGGCAATGCTATTCCTTATGAACTTAAAGGGTTGTAGTTCTAGAAGTATACTATTTTTTTTCTAAAGCTTGGAATAATACCTCGAATAAATTTCTTCAAATCGTAAGAGCATTGCACACGTACCTTTTGTGTCTCTTCGTAAAAAAAGGGGTGTAGATTTTGTGGTAGCTACTTCTTCCCAATTAGAAAACATTGTGCTAAAAGCAGCACGAACAATAACTATAGAGAAGAGCAGTGCCAACAAAGGTAAGAGCAATAATGCACTTGATTGCATAAGAATGTTGTTTCTACTTAAAAATACGAAACAACCAAAGCGTCCTCTGGTGGAAGAAGGTGCAGTTGATTATCATACGATTTCTCTCATTTTGATCTCATCATATCATCATTTCTCTCAAAGTTAATTTTCAGTGATTTTCACTACAAAACTAAATTGAAAGCAGAACAAAAGAGATTACTAAATTCATTCATGATAAAGAATTCCTTGTTTCCAAAATAACGGTTTTTATTGTTTCTATGCAGAAAGCTTTAGAAATATACTTCATCTAAAGTTGTATTTATACGTTGTTTACTACTAAAAGGCAGCCACATATAGATACATTTTCACATTTGGAAGACTTAATAGCACAAAATTAGATATCATCTCTTTTTGAAACTTTTTGTTAATTTCTACGTATAATTTAAATTCGTTACATTTATATTACCATTGTAAGAAAATACTTTATGAGCAAGAGCATAGTATCTCAAGTAACGTAGAGACATCTAGCGGTAAAAAGTTATGGGGCATCAAGCTTTCAAATTAAATACAAAGTTGCAAGACACTCTGGTATAATCATTACCAAAAATTAAGCAATAGTGAACATCTTTTAAGGAATTAGACATTAAATAAATTTAATTACAAAATATCTTTACTTGAATTTCCGTTTGGCTTTATTTTTGGCAAAATCATGTTATTTTTCAGAGCTAATACGGGTTAAAGTTTCCGTACATTATACAAAACAGCGAAGTTATGTAGCATTTTTTCCCCCATCGTATTTTAATAATAATTATTCATTCTCATTATAAAATAGAACTATATTTTTACGAATAAGAGAATCTTTACAAGAGCTTCAAAATATTTCAGTTTATGGGAATGTGAGACATTTCTTTAGGCGGCTCGATAAGCATGATATCTGACGACACCACTATCACACAGAAACAAAAGATGTCTGGATTGTTCAACGGTTTTTTTTAGTCTTAATTTTTTTTTTAGAAATATTAAAAGATGGTCCAAGTCAGTTTTTCTCGTAACTTTTCTCACAAAATCCCGGAATGCATTTTAAAAATTCTTATTTCCCACTACACACATACATATGAAACTTTAAGTTTTTAGAAAATTACTTGAAAATTATTATTATTACAGTAAGTAAATAAGTAAGTTTTCAAACCTTTAAATGGAAAATTGCTGAAATGAGAAGGAAAAAAAAAAAAAAAAAAAACTAGAGCCTTGCACTTGTGAGGCTTGTTGCAAAGAGATTTTATATCAGGTTGCAATTTAGTTAACTCCCCGGTTTTGTCATAATCCATCCTATTTCTTTTTAGCAGTACATCATTTGGCTCTAAATCCACATTTTCTTAAATATGAGGATGGAAATGGAATGTAATGGATGGCAATGTAACAATAGTTCTGTAGCACATTTGGTTGTATTTGAATATTTAGTTTCGGTTTCTTCATAAAGTCCTGCTATCACTTTTTTTTATATTAAATAACAGTTTAATGACGCATCGTTTTGCAATTCTAAAAGCTCTTAATACTGAAAATAATCTTTGAAGTCCTTTATTTAATATAATTATTGATGTGTAACATCTTTACTCTCGGTTGCTGGATATTTGTTGGAGTAATTTCGTAAAAAGAGACGGAAATGCGTAACAGGAAGTCGGGGAAACACAAGCTGTTTGTTTTGACCAATCAGCGGGCTTGGTAGTGTCTCTTCGCTACCCTCGTCTCGGGGTCGAACTCTAGTAACAATTATGCCGCCAACCTTCCGCACATACCAGCAAGTCTTATTAGACTTAATCCAGAATAATATCGTGATTCTTACGCTCAAATGTCTTAGTCTCAGGGCTCGTTGTGTTTGAAAATGGACAAACAGTCATTTCGGTGGTCGCATACATTTCTCCGATTCAAACAGTTAAAAAAATTAAAGACTTCCTGCATTTTGTACTTTTACTGTATACCGATGGTGGTTCTACTCTTTCTTTTAAGAAAAACTATCACTCACTTTTGATGATTTTAACGTTAACTTCAATTTGCCAGAAACTGAGCCGCTCATAGCTCATGAACTCAAGCTCGAAACGAACAAAATCGATATATTTCGACAACTAACAGTGGTACTGTTATTGACACTGGTTTTCAACGATTTTTAAATACTTTGAAACCCCAAGGAAATGAGCCATATTTTAGTTTTCATAAATTTATTGTCTCCGCTCTTCCCCAAATTGAACAAGAATAAATATTTTTGATAAAAAGTTGCATTACTCCTTGTGTTAATTAAATAAAATTTTCATTAAAGTTATAATTATTCCATAGAAAATTATGCCCAATCCTACCCGATTCATTTTTTTCAGGATTAAAGTCACTATTGCGTATTTAGCACGATCACATGTCAGATGTTACACATCATATGCGACTACTGTAAGACTCGTTTCTTTTATTGTTCATGGATATCAGCTAAATAACTTTCAATACTTAACCATCGACCATTAACAACTTTTTCGTATGTATCAGGTTTTCGCTTTAAAAAAATCACTAAGAGTATTAAATAGTTCCATACACCTTTTTAAGCAGTTCCTTTTCAAGAGCAATCTTCAGCGTGAAGTAGAAGTTTCACCTGATCTTCATTTTGTTTTTCACAGAATAACTTGAAGAGACGTTTACATTTATACATTAGCTTCAATAGAGTATTGATACACTTTATAACTAAATTATAAATATTTCATGTAGAACAGGTGAAATATTTTTAGCTATCAGGTTTTCCCTGTGAATGACACAATGCACAAGAAGCATATTTGGATTCTCATTTTCCTCAATTTAAAGTAACCTTTCCAATTATATTAGGAACACCATCTGTGTGCAGCACAAGTTGTTATATATTACATGGGTACATTACTGGCATCTATAAGTACGTTTTAAGTTTATTATAAATATCTTTGGAGGTATTGGTTCTAATGATTTACAGAACATTAATTCTTCAGCAAATTCACCTTTACCAACATATATTATGTATGTTATAAGTACGGCTTCACTGTCTCTCAAAGTTATTTCATCCAATTGTAAGGAAAATTTTTGTTTTCAACTTTTCAAAAAGTTGCATTTCATAATAAACACTCATTTCATATATTGTGCGAACAGTGCTGTTACGGATTGGCATAGCTTTAACTCATCTAAGTCATCTTTTCGCAGAACCATTTTAAGAAATACTGATATTGATGGCTTGATTAAATTCTCCCCTATGGTATGACTTTTCCAGATGTAGTGACGCGATATGAAATATGATAAGCCACCTCAAGAGCATGATTGGTTGTTGCATTATGTAATAAATAACGATTTTACTGTTGCTTTTTCTTCAAAATTGTTCTTTGCAAATGCGCTTAAGACGACCGCGTTTCATTGATTCGTTGGTCAAACATTGTTGACACACACACACACACACACACACACACACACACACACACACACACACACACACACACACACACACACACCACACACACACACACACACACACACACACACACACACACACACACACACACACACACACACACACACACACACACACACACACACCACACACACACACACACACACACACACACACACACCACACACACACACACACACACACACACACACTTTAACACACTTTAATCATTAGCAGCGGGTGTGAAACCAAATTTTAATTGTTCCTCCAAATACTGACGACGAACTTTCTGCTTATTTACACCGCTCATTTTACCTTTGATTAAAAAAAAAATAAGAACTTAATAATGAACCGAAGTAAAAGTAGATTAAAGATGTGTAGCGATCTAATCTATATAAGCCAGTAACAACCTCCGCACCATGGTGATCACCATTGGTGTAGTGGTTAAGTTACTCGGTTTCGTACCCGAATGTTCCGGGTCCTGTCCTATCCACATAAAAAAACGCTTCAGGTCATTTTGTGACCCTCGCTTAACAAAGAAAAGCGAAAACTCAACTGATCTGTCGTGGCGCCATCTACCTGCAAAAAAAAGAGAGAGCAATCAAGGAAAACAAAAATTTGTCAGATAAACATGATGCAATAGAGCAGGCATGTCAAACACGCGGGCCACATGCGTCCCGCGGAGACATTTTATAAAATCAATCTTTAAGGTTTTTTTTTTTATTTTGAAATTTATTTCCGATGAACTTTAAAAATATACAGCATGTTGACCTGTTATCTATTCTTGTTTTTAAAAACATCCTATTTAATTATAGAAATAGTCTTTAAATGAAAATTATTTTTAATATTTTGTTAATTTTTTTTCATTTAGTTTTACTGTAATAAATTAATTTTTATCAATTTTTAAATGCAATTATGAATATTATTTGTTATAGATTCCACTATGATTCATCGTGTATTCTCTTCATTATATCTCTTTGAGTGTCCAATTAGCGACCTAGAAGCATTGAAATATTATTTTTTAAAATTTAAAAACCCTAAGATGGCCAAGAAAAAATGTAGTGTTTACTCAATAGTTTGTGAATGAAAGTGGATTTTGCTTTTATTCATATTAAAATAAAAAGTTATGTAGTAGAAACATAATCAAACTTCAAAAACAAAATAAGAAAAGATAAAACATCGTAATTTTCAAGAAAAATGGGAACTGGAATATTTTTATGGCCAAAGCAAAAGTAAAATATTGTGCCTGACATGTAAAAACTGTAATTCAGTCGCTAAGGGATATAATTTTAAAAGGCACTATGACACAAATACAAAACTGTGACAAATATATTGCAAAACATTGTGAACACGAGTTGTCGGAATTGAAATAAACTCTAAAAAAATTTTTAAAAATGTATTCACTACATTTATTGAGTGAAGTGAAAATCAACGTCTCACTGTTCAGCTACTCGAGGGTATTTGGGGAACGGACCATGGTCAAGTGACGTGGTCGACACCTGAGCTGGCACCACCTCTCCTAACTTCCACATTACACCAATAGGATGACGTTTTAGCCTCGAAATATTTAATGTGCATCGGCTTCATTGGTACACAGCTCAAACTCGTACGACTCGAGTTTGTTAGTTTGTGTAATCGCTAGGCTACCGCAGCCACCTAAATTTCTTGAAGACAATATAACTGCAGTAAAAACTAGTTATATATTATTACTTTTTTAATCTTAAGCACAGATCGAAACCATTTACTAAAAAAGAATTTGTTAGTGAATGCTTAATTAAAGGGGAGGAATTTCCGTATTTACTCGAAACTAAGCTGCAATTTTTTCCAATGTTAATACTACTAAAAATCGGGCGCGGCTTAGAATCGAAGGGAAAGAAATTTGTTGGATGGGGGTATTTAGAGCCATTGCAGGGCATGTATGTAATTAAAAGTTTATAATACTGATAAAATAACTAATTATTCTTTTCTTATTAGTTCTCATTTTAAATTTATTTTAATTTCGTAAAATTTGATACCGATATACCCTTTTACACTATTTTTCATTTTTCACAAAATTTTGTTGAGAATTTGGGGTGCAGCTTAGAATTGATGGTGGCTTAGATTCGAGACATACGGTATTATGTCCAACACAACTAAAAAAACAATTAAGTGTAAGTTTAAGTCGAAATTTTGTAACCAGCAGAGGTGATGAAATAGTCGAGAATTGTAGTCGAGTCATGTATTATGCACAATACATATTTTTGATGCATTTAAAGAAGTTTTGAGACAAAGTATTCCTTGGGGGGGGGGGAGTTGGTTTGTCTTGCAACTGATAGCGCACCTACCGTGACCAGTATTACGAAAGGAGCAACGAAATTAAAAGAAACAAGCAAACAGCAGGGTAATAATAATTTAAAAAATTTTCATTGTATTATTTCATAGCAAGTACTGTTCTTGGGCATGAGCTATGATATATTAGACTTGTTTTAAAGTAGTCAGTAAAATTGAAAACTAAATTTGAGCATGTAGACTTAAGCATCATCGATTTGCTTCATTTCTGGAAGATAAAGAATGGTAGTTTATCAGTCAACCCTATTATACGAAAGTTCAATGGATTTCGAGTCATAAAGTGTTAAAACGATTGTTTAATTTTCTGGATAAAATCATTATTTTCTTGGAAACAAAGAAAAAATTATAAGTGTGCTGCATTGAAAGATGAGAAAATATAAAAGAAGAAAAAGATGCTGAATTAAAAGATGAGAAAAGATGAAAGAGGAAAATAAGAAAATGATGCTGAAGGAATGGCTTTCTCAGTTGGTCTTGCAAATACACTTAACTTAAGCTTCAAGGCAAAAATCCTTTTGTTACAATGCTAATTGATATTAGCGCTTTCAAACAAAAATTATTACAGACAAATTATTACAAACAGAAAGAAAAAACATCTCCCTTTGAAAGCTTTCAAAATCTATTGACTAAATCACTTAAATTAAAATTTACAGAATATTCTCAAGAATTAAATTGTTAGAGATGGAATTCAATCGAATATTTTCTAAATTTAAGAATTTTTTTAATTACAATTTTATTTCTTAACTTTACCTTGTCGTGAATTATACCCTCCCCTAAGATTACCATCTCCCCGTCTACCATTTAATGTTTCTGGACGTGTAGGCAGATTAGAGAAATCAAGAGACATATTTGCAAATCACTATATTTATTGATGCTTATTAATCACAGGAAGGTTACAACCTCACGATTCAACTTTAAGAGAAATAAAACACAGTGAAGTATGAGAAGGAGTTACTACTAGCGGAACTACGGAATCACGACTGAATCCACGAAAGATCAAACACGTACAATTACAGCTAAAACACGTACACGTATTCACAAATTTCTAAATCACTAACCTTGTCCTTGTAACATCGGCGGTTCCGTCGTGGTGATGAATTCTTTACTGGTTGAATAGGATAGTAGACAATGATCCCCACACGGTAATACGGAATCTTTTCTAATTTCAATCTCCTGCTCTCCGGCGTAGCTTGTCACGTACTGCTATCCAATACTGTCAACAACTGCGTGTTGATCTACCGATGCTTCAATTCATTTGACTTCACCTTTCTAACTCTTCACTTTACTTTTTTTTTTGTTAACTCACTAAATCCGAACTTATATAATATATCTCATTTGCATAAGTCACGCTTTGGCTCCCGGTGGAGATTGGTTGAAATAAATAAAACTTTAAAGAAATATTGAGGAGGTTAATGGAAACCGTATAGATCCGTCACAACCTCTATCTGTCGATATTGAAATTGTTGATGAAAAGTTACAAATGTAATTAGTTGAAATCTATTGTGATTCTTTGCTGAAGCAAAAATGTTTTGAAGTTGAAACTCCAGATTTTTAAACACATTTTCATCTGTAGATCGGATTCTTAAAATGTTTTCATTTGTTACGCGTATAATGAATGACTATGTTTGGAAGCATTTACTTATGCGAGAAACTTTTTTCTTTAATGAAAAATAAGAAAAATTCTGAAAGGTCAAGATTAAATGATAAACATTTATCATCATTTTTTAAAAATTACATCAGTTTAATATGTTCAACCAAGTTTTGATGACTTGTATTGAAAGAAAACAAATGACACAAATGTCTTCTAAAAAATATACAATAAAATTTCACATTATAACTTTTTTTTTTATAAAACAGCATAAAACGTATAGTTTAAAAAATAAAAGGAAATACTAAACGATTATGTATGTATAATATATAATACATTGAGTTTTATAAATAAGAAATAATCCTTCTAAAAATCCTGTTTTATTAATTTCTTGAAGATTGAGAACATGTGGCCCTCAACTTAATATAAAACAGTTCATGTGGCCCGTGATATCAAATGAGTTTTGACATGCCTGCAATAGAGCAACCAAGAAAAAAAAATTTCATCAGATAAACATGGCGCAAGAGAGCAACCAAGAAAAATAATTCGTCAGATAAACATGACGCAACTCATCCAACACGAAAGAAACTGACCGCTCCCATTAACATCTATATCGTTCGTTCGCCTAACCAACTCTCTGGTAGGGGAGTGTGTAGCGATCTAATAATCTTTTTTAGCCAGTAACAACCTCGCACCATGGTGATCATCTTGGTGTAGTGGTTAAGTTACTCGGCTTCGGACCCAAAGGTTCCGGGTTCTGTCCATAGGATAAAAACGCGCCACGTCAGATGCATATTAATCTATATCCAAATGCAAAATAACCCGTACTTTCACATGTGGCAAACGTTTCTGGAAAATAATGTTTCTAAAAAAGAAATTAATAAAGGTTACCAATTGAATGAACTTACCATTCAGATATCACTAATATTTATTCAATTTAAGTATTTTTTTTAAACTATGGGATTTTATAACAATTTTCCAGACGTGTTTTTGATTAGCACCAATAATTAATAATGAATGATAAAGCAAAACATGGCAGAAACTTTGATCTCACACCATTAATTTTTTCGTACCATTCAAAACAAATATCGCCATTGTGTTAGGAAAAAATATGTTATTATAAATTGTTTCATATTATGCAAGCAGGTATTGAAAATATTTTTTATGTAATTTTTTTCTTTTTATAATTATATAATTCACTCTCTAAAAATGAGCCTTTAAGAATCAAGTTGCCCCTTGTTGAGCGTAGGCCACACGTTGAGAAACACTGGTCTAAGTCAACTTTCAACATTTTTTTTGAGTTATGGTTTCAAACAATAGAACTGTGTGGTTTTATAATTATGTTATGGAACATAAGAGGAGGGACATATCGGTCAACACATCAACTTACTAGTCACAACTAATAGATATAAGTTTATTTTTATTTCATACAACATAATGAAGAGCTTGTAAATGTTAGGAGGGTAGAGCGCCATCTACGGTAAAACCATGTTTAGTGGCTGTTGTTTTTCAAGCAACTCGCGGCCGCGGTGGCCGAGTGGTCTAGGTATAGGATCATGGCTAGCATGTCATAAGTTCGATCCTAGTACCACTAAAGACCCGCCGTGTAGGGGAGCGATGCATGTTAAATCTGTCGAGAGCTTAAACGTCCTGCCGTTGGTGTGGTAGTTAGGAGAGGGGGTGCCAGCTCAGGTGTTGTCCGCGTCACTTGACCATGGTTCAAAATTTCGCGGACCGTCGCCGAAAGCCCTCGTGTTGCTAATCAGTGCGACGCTAATATTCTCTCACTTTTCAAGCAACTCTTACATTAATACCTTACCTCTTACATTACCACTAGCGCCTCCATTGAAACTGATTAAATTCTATAGATAATTTAGATTTCCTTTTTTTTTGTGCTGAAAGTACTCTTATCCTGAATAAAAAAAAAATAGATCCCATGTTTGGTGGGTGGATTCTAGCAGGGCACACTTCTTGGCGACAAATTTTTTGGCACCAAAAATTTGACGACAAAGTTTACATTATGGTAACCCTGCCAAATTTAAGGAATAGTAACCCTATTCGGACCGGATTTTTGGACAGCGGTCATTTTTTTCTGATGGTCAACTTGAAGACGCGTTAGATTTTTCTAGAAAACTGAAATTGAAGGTATGAGTGGATTTTTTTTTTTTTTTTAAATGAAACAACTGCTGAAAGAATATTTGTTAAAGAGAAAGGAAGATGTGTTGATAAATTCAATCTGGACGATGTTTTTTCTCACTATTGCATCTTAGAAGCAACGGTTTTTCTGTTTTCTTCTTGAAGCCATTATGGATACTACGTTTTCTTTTTTGAACCTAGACGAATGGATATTTTTTCTTTTCAATGAAAGATGTAAGAAAGAAATGCTTGCTTTGAAAATGAGTGAACGATTGAAAATATTTCCGTTGGTATGGATGTCCGAAATATGAAAATAATTTGTTTTTGAGAGAAATGGAGATCGTTAGTTCATCAGCCTAAGGCATTCATATTGGATTTCTTTTCCCATTGCAGCGATTTAGAAGCGACGCTTTTTCAGTTTTTCTTGTTGAAACTGTTTTAGAAACCACGTTTTTTTCGTAGAAAGACGACGGTTGGATTATTGTTTCTTAATAAAAGGAAAGAAAGTAATGATTGTTTTTTGTGTGAATGAAGGATTGATATAATTTTGTAATGGATGCTGGAAATTTGCATTTAATTTCTTATTTTTGATTTTATGTTTCCTTTGTTGACAGTTTTGGAAACCACGTTTTTTCGATGTTTTTCGTCTCTTGACGCCATTTTGAAAACCACGTTTTCCCCTCTTGTTTACGTCTCTGACGCCATTTTGGCGCCATTTGGCGAAAAACTTTTGTCGCCAAATACAGCAGTGTGCTGTGCTAGGATTTTACCGAAAAAAAAATCACAGAAAAAGTTTGCATAAAATTTTATTAAAAAAAAACACGCGCCTAAAAAGTTTTCAAATCAAAACTTTGCGAGCGTTGCCAACTCATCCACGATTTCCGACTGGAACCCAGCATAACCAATTGAGCGTAACGTAGCGAAACCTGACAATTTACATTCACTCTTCAGCGAAACGCTCCGAAAGAAGTTATCACATCGAAAATTTGAATAAATGATCTGTTGCAAAAAAATTCACTATATGCTTCAGAGTAAATAAAAATTCAAATATTGCAATATCATTTGACGGCAAAATGCTTGAAGATATATTTACTTATGAAACCAACGTACAGGTTTCATGGAAATAAATAATTGGAGGAAGTAAAAATGTTCCAATAACAGTTACAGAAACTATACATATAAAAGAAATAGAAATTTCATGATGCTTAGTTCTCTAGCAGAGGAGTGGTTCATCATTCGGCTTACGAGATAACAGAACATATTTGAAGAAATTGTCTCGGCCATATGAACTGCGCGTTCAGGAGTGACTGGACAACTCTGCCACAATTCTTTAATGTGGACTTCAATGAGGTGCCAGTAATTTCTCACTTCAGTGATTTATTCAAAGGTATATTGCAGATTTTTACAAATATTGAATCGAGACACACACAAATATGAAGTCCTTCCTTATGGTTCGAAACCATACTAGGAAATTTGAAAAGTATTAGGTATTGGAGTATTAAGTTTGTATCTTCCACCATCCCTCCCACTGATATAGATAACACAGCAGTAAATAAATATAATTTTATAAGATGACATAAATTTTAATGTTTACCTCTATTTTAAAAACGTTTCAAGCTTTATATTTAAAGCAATTTTTTGTGTTATTAGTTATGTTGATGTTATTTATCTGCATCGTTCAGTTTCTGGAGGGAGATAAAATCAGAAATGGATTGCGATTGTTATTTGAAGCCATTGCACAACAGTAGAAATAAGTGAGAAAGGATGACATATTTATTGAAGATGTTTAAGGGATTACATTTTATTACATATTATTTTCTTTAATTTTCTGAATGAACACCGTATTGAAAAAAGACCTTTTTTATTGATACTTTGCCGTTCATTTTCGTTCCCCCCCCCGCCAGAAAATACTGGCACTACACGAGAAGCCCTGCTGACAAAAACACCATAAACAAGCTTCAAAAGAAAATTAAAAACATCATCAAGAAGTTCACACAAAAACAATGGGAGGAATCACTAGCTTACCTGGATTCGGAAGACGGCACCTTATGGAAGGCCGCCCGAGAAATGAGGAAGCAAGCACCAGCCCTTAACGGCCAAGCCAAAATTGCATATAGTGACAAAGACAAGTGTGAGCTCATAGCTGACTCACTCCAAAACCAATTTAAATTAAATGATATCTTCAATGACATTGATAAGGCAATAACACATGCCATTCACACCTATCTAGAAAATGATAATAACTTTACTAACATCCCCCCCCTCCTCTACCAAGTGAAATTATTGAGATCATTAAAAATACTAGCATTAACAAAGCAGCGGGTATGGACAATATCACGAATAAAATGGTAAAGCACCTCCCGCTACTCCAAATTTTCGAACTAACAAACGTTATAGAAAACATCCTAAAACTCTCGGCTACTTTCCTCGTCTTTGGAAAACCGCAACAGTCATACCCATTCTGAAGCCCGGTAAAGACCCAGCCCAGGCAGTCAGTTACCGGCCCATATCGCTACTACCAATCCTCAGCAAAATAACTGAAAAGATCATACTTAAAAGGTTATACCAGCACGCCAACGTGAGGAACCTGCTTATCCCCGAGCAGCACGGATTCCAACCCGGACTGTCGATCTCCCACCAACTCTTATGAGTGGTGGAGACGATAAAGTCCGGATTTGAAAACAAAAAATCAATTGGTACGGTTTTTTTAGATATCCAAAAAGCCTTCGATCGCGTCTGGCACGAAGGACTTATTTACAAACTGATTCATTATGACCCCCCCCCTTAAATGATAAAACTAATCTTCTCTTATCTTACTAATAGAAATTTCAAAGTTAGAATTAACTCTACTTACTCCGCCCCTAGACCCACGGAGGCAGGGGTCTAAGGGTGGAGAACACAACTTTGTGTATGTACGCAGATAACACCGCAATTTTTGCAACTCACACTGAACCAATTCTCATTGCCAGAGCACTCAACAGACACCTCTTAGTGCTAGAAGACTGGTTCTCCCGCAGGAAAATTGCACTTAATGTTGCAAAAATGGACGCCGTCCTCTTCACTAAGAAAAATCATATTAAGCAAACAAAAATTTTCTTACGTAGCGAACAAATCCCTTGGTCTCAGCACACCAGTATCTTGGTGTTACGTTGGATAAAAGACTCACTTTCAAACAACACTTAACACACATACTAGGTAACTTTATTAAAAAAGCTACCTCGTTAACCCTATTATTGCACAGAAGATCCAAATTAAGCCTATCTAACAAACTACTTATTTTTTTCTCTACTTTTAACACCAACAATACCTTATGCCTGCCCAGTTTGGGGTTTTAGGGCTAAAACTCATATTAAAAAAATAGAAATTTTACGCAACAAAACTCTGAGCAGATCCTATGTGCCGATTGGTACATGAGAAATGCTGACCTCAGACGTGCAATTAACTTTATGACCATCTGGCAGTTCATGCAAAAACTATCGAAAAGTTTCTTCAAAAACATCGACACATCAGATTAACTCTCGATCCAGAAGTATACTCCAACACATAGCACACACAGACCATCCTTTTAAACTAGCCAATTTTGAGGTAAATTTCTATCTTTCCATTTTTCCCATATATATTGCATATTGTTTTACAATTTTCAGTTTCATTTCTCACGTCAGATAGCGACAACCAATCAGAGGGCTCCAAAAGCCGTACGGTCGCTTGTAGCCCTCGTACACGGACACGGCGACGGTGGCCCCTCTGGGTCTGAAGTCAACACATTAACGCAACATCCAATCAGGTTACTCCCTCTCGCTCCGCGGGAAAGTAGATAACCTCACACCACTCAAAATCACAACATGCCTGATAAGCTGCTACCCCATTGGGCGGTCAGTTCAACCTCCCTAAGCCCCTATTGGCCGAGGGAATCGCATGTAAAACTCTAAACTCTGATCATCAATAATGTTCTGTTTCCAAGTAAAGTTTTCTGTTTCACCTTAAATTCTTATTAATTGTTTTATCTCACCTAATATTATCTATTTTAAATTTTTCTATCAATTTTTCTTTTTTAATTTTAAAAATGGGCAAGTTATAAGCAATCATGTTCCATCACCCTCAAGACAGGAGATAAAAGCCCTGACGGGCTAGGCGCTCCAAAACAAAACTTAGCTATGATCCCTCAAACTCCCAAAAAATATTTTCCATCTTCATTTTCTCTAAAGTTTTTATTTAGTTTTTGTTTGCGTCATCCCTGGAACCATATCCCAGAGAAATACACAAATTAGTAAATTGAATATTTACTAATTTGTAAGAAAGAAAGGAATTTACATTGATTGAGAAATTATTGCTCTTGGAATTGCAGGCATTTGTGGAAATAGCTTAAGGAAATTAAAAAAAAAAAAAAAACGTCAAAGGGAAAGTCTTAAAATCCCCAGAAAATACATACATTGCATTTTTTAGTTTTTGCTTAACGAGATATTTTGCAATATTTACATTGATTTTCTCATGATCTGTATCAATTTTTGAAGAATTTTTAGCTTTGATGCATTACAAACATCAAAGTTGACTATAAGCTTCAGAAATATAATGCAAAAATGTATCAATATGATTTTGGTATGAATTTGTGATAGCATTTGGAATACCTGATTATACGATATTTCGAAAGTTTCTTCAGTGTTTTGTGTGTTCACATGAAACATAGTTTCTAAAACTTTTAAAATTAGAAAGTTTCTTAAACTGGACAAGTTATTTCTGAAACAGCCAAAATAAAACTGTTTCTGTTTTTAAGCATGACATTTATGTATTTTTATGTATGTGACTAGCTTCTTGCAACAACAATAAACATTACATTTGTTGTATCACAACCCATACCTTTTTCTTAGAAACTATTAAACATAAAGACTCAAGATTTTGATTGTATATTAATTAGATATTTATATTTATACTGAAGTGAAAATCTTTGAATAGTTTAATTAGTTTTTAAAAACATACTTTTTCGTAAGATCACTATGAATTTATTGAAAATTGTCATTTTTTGTTACGTTATCTATTTTCTAGCTAAACGTTTTAAGAATATTTCAAAAATGTTTCTTCAGTATACCTTCAGTAATTCTTCATTAATGTTTCTTCAGTTTCATTTATAAGAAACATGAAGTATATGCATACAGGAAATTTGCACAATTTTAAAAATATCAATTTTAGAAAACTGTAATTTTTATGCAAAATCTTAACTTATAAAAATGTGGTCTAAATTTATTAAGCAAGGTAATGAAGAATACGATTCTTGTTCTCCGTCATTTTCCATTGATATTCCATTCATTTTCCATTGATTCCATTTCATTTCCACTGGATGACACGAAATTTCTTATACTATTGTTTAGATGAAAAGGCAGGTTTTTTACATATGTAGTATTTTAACAACTATATATTACCTGTCTAATATCTATATTGGGGTAAATTCCTAGCCCAGCTCTCTGCTGTTTTTAAGGACAAAATTTTTTCACCTAATGGCGCCAAATTGAAAAACCTGTGTTTTTCAGAATGGTGTGTGTGTGTCAGAGTCGAAAAGGCCGTGAAAACCGCTGATTTCTGGATTGCGCCATGGACGAAAATGATAAGAAAGGGGGCGGTGTGACGTAATGGTCGAAAATCATGAAATGAGCGGGATTACCTTAATGGCGTCAGGGACGGCTGAAAACTTTTTGTGATACATATCTTTTTAGGGCTGCCATTTCCTTCGGGGTTTTCCACCCCTCCCTTTTTTCGAAGAAACGATAAGGTTACCATATTGTAGCGTTTTTCGCCAAAAATTTGGTGCCAAAAAGTTGGCGACAGAAGTGGGTCGTGCTAGGATTCAAACCTATATTGATTGTAATAAGTGCACCCTCAAAATTTCTACCATATCTCATTTTCAAGTTATTGAAATAGTTTTTTTATTATCATTTTTGCAAAAAGCACCTTTTCAATAGAATCCTCGCAAACAAGTTATTAAATATTTAAAAGCATAAAAATTTCGAAGGAAAATTTTTTTTTCAATATAGCACAAAAATTTGTCTCCCAGGTTCTCAATTTCAAGTTATTAAAAGCAAATGTTTTCGTAAAATTTACAAAGCTTCGCTCCAAAAGTTCGTAAACAAAATAACAGTTAAACTTGCAGTTTTTTCCAGTTAATCAACAGTTAATTGTGTAAGATTAAATGAGAACATGTGGAGGTTTTGCAACTTCTCAGATTTAAAAAAAGCCAATATATACACTTAATCCGAAAGTAGGCGTGGCAGCTGATTATTTCTTAAAAGTCATTTTGACACGCTTCCATATTATAAAATAGCAAATATTTTAGATCACTAGATAGGTTGCAGATTTTAGAAATATCAAAATCTCAAAATCAATAATCTGAAGATTTTTAGCCAAATGACTGCTCTTAAAATCTGTCCACTAGTTCTAAAGATAATCGACCAAATCTGAAAATTCAAATTTTGAACACCAGTGTAATAGACGAAATAGAAAATCAAACCCAATAAAAGTATTTATTTCTAATTAATACCACTTAAGAAACAACATTTTAAATTATAAATAAGGTCTTCATTTTTTTTTCTTTACATCCCCTTACTTCGTAAATAACCTGTAAAACGGATGCGTAATATTTCTGCGTCCAGAAGAAATTAAAATTTGAGTGATTAAAAACTACTACCGGTGTAAATGCAAAATTGCCTCAGGTTGGTGCGATTTATTTCCCCCCGCTTTTTCCGAGATTAATAAGTGCGGTGATCGAGCTGATTTTGGGACTGTGAAAGTCAGTGCATTTTCACGCATGCCCACTATGTTTTTTAGACTGAGAAAAGATTTGTAGGATTTATATACTTCTGTGGTTGCCACAACATTATTTGATTCTTTCTAAAATTGTTATTTCTTTGTAATTTTATTTTTTATTTGCTACCTATTATTTATTGGAATGCTATTATCATATTATTATTAAAATTGAAAATTAAAATTAATTTTTAATTAGTTTATGTTTATCGCGGTATTCCTATTAATTTCAGACGATATCTAATTCGATTTTTTTATAAAACTTAAACATTTCCATAGTTTCCTTGTCGTTTGATTGCATTTTTGTCTGCTTTTTCAAGGAACATTTGACACATCGTTTTTTGGCTTTCTTCTTCCGATGTGGATACGCTTTTTCAAGCTATATATTTCTTTTTTTTTCAAATCAATTTTAGCAGATTCTCACAACGGCCACCAATGTTATTAGCATTGTTGGAAATGTGAATGAATGTATGTTGAAGTACGCTGAAAGGCTTTTTGCCATGTTGCCTGCGTTAGGAAGGAAAGCTGTGTACGAAAGAGAAAGAGAGATTGATTGGATAGTCGTTTGCATGCCCGAACTGTGGGAAAAGCATGAAATTGATAGAAAGAAAGGGGAAGAGTTATTTTTATTTTCAGTTTAAATTTTAATTAATAACGTTAAAATTAAGATTATTAAATTTTAAATAAATAAATGAATTTTTATTTATTTTTGATTTATAAGTTATTTTTTTATTTAATTTTGGTAGATTAATTAATTTTTATTTAATTTTTGTTAATTAATTAATTTTTATTTAATTTTTGTTAATTAATTAATTTTTATTTAATTTTTGTTAATTAATTAATTTTTATTTAATTTTTGATTAATTAATTAATTTTTATTTAATTACGTTTGTAGTCATTTTAAGTTAAAAATACTATAACTTTACAACGATTTTCAGTTTAAAAAGTATTTTTAATGCTTTTTTGTAATTATTTCACTTTTCACCAGCTCTTGCCGTACGTCTTCTGGAAGGGTTGCAACTCCAGAGGACAATACGCAGAAGCACGCCAAGTTGGCTATTTTTTGAAAATGTTGCCAGTCAGTGGGTGATTTATATAATGGTTGTCTATTTAATGAATTTCCTCTTGTTTCAATTATGCTTTTGAGTGTTATGCTTATGAAGCGGCAAATTTGATTTTCTCCATTTGATCAAATTGGCCTTCATTCTATTTTGATGGCAAATTCATTGTTAATGATTATTTGTAACGAGGGCAGAACATCTACAGGTACTTCAATAAATCTTTTACTGAGATTTACCAATTAATTTTTGTTCGTATTGAAAGAAAGATACTTTAAAAATGAAATTATCAGGTACTGAATAAGGTTTGAAAATACCTTCCTCCACCATGCACTCAACTAACAGCAAAAGGATCGTCATTTCCAATATCTACAAGGTATTTACAGCAGAATAATTGCACAAGAATTTGAGACAAAATCCTCAATATGAATTCGTAAATTATTTTACTTACTTTTGAAATGACTTACAGATTGGAAAGCCGGGCCGAATCAAATATGTTTCTAGCATATATCAATGAACAACCTCAATTCCTCACTTACTGCCCCAGAATCGTGTAGAAATTTATTCAAAGAGTTTGGTGAAGGTATAGATTCTGGTAGAGCATCAAGGATGATTTGAAAAATTTTCGGTAAGGGATATCGCTATCTCTTTCTGAAAAGCCACACTTTTTTTGAGAGCTAAATTCCTCTTTGGCAACATTAGAGATTGCGGAAAGGCTTAATTCAGCTCAACAAACCATTTGGGACCAGCAGCGTAGCTATCAATGGGCTAGATGGTGCCGTGTACCGGGTACCTCAAGCTGAGGGGGGCCCCCGGGCCCTGACCATCAAGCAATCCGAACTTGCTATAATTTCCTTCAAATTTAAGATTCAAATATAAGGGAGTGCAACATAGTTATAATGGCAATTCAGTTGAAAGAAGTTTTGAACTTGTAGGGGGGATTCCCCTAAATTCTTTCCGTTGTTCATATAGATTTGAGAACTTATTTTCAATTTTGTTTCATTTTTCTACAAACTGTTACTTGAAAGTTCCAAGAATAATCTTACCATACTTATCATTAAATCTTATAAAACTTACACACGAGGCAATTTCTTCCCAGGTACATTCTGTTTTTATAATAATAATATGATACACAGTAAGCTAGTTTCCTTTTTCAATATTTCGGAATTTTCTCATGTATGCGATAGATTGATGTAATCTTGTCCCCCTCTTCTGCCGTTTGGCAGAAGTGTGTTTTTATTAAATAATTATTGTAATATTGTATTATATTTTCTTGTTCATGCATATTTTTTGTATCATTTCTTGTCTATCTTCGTGGAACATTTTGTAGCTCTAAGCCCTCGGGTGGGTTAGTTCGATACTCCCAAATAAACAGCTAGGGTGCTTTATTGGGCAAATGAGCCGCTATCAGCCCTCCATTCCATATCCGATATATAGATGTGGAGTGATTGTTTTCATTTTCATGTTTAAGGGATGGACGTTTCTGATTGGCTGGGCCAATCGTAAGAAAAGTTCCGCCGGTCTTGGAGTTTTCAGGTACATGGGAGAGAGCCGATTGGTCGTTCTCTGATTTATTCTAGGTGTGTGAGGAAATTGTCTCTCAATGACTGCTCGAAAGTCTAGCAAAAGTAGTATAAGAAAATGAAAAAAAAAATAGCCAGGGATTTCCCAACGATGTTTTGTTGCGTAGCATTACGTTTCTGCTTCCTTTTAACGCGAGTAAGTAGAAGTACATACGAAATGTATTGCATAAGTTATAAAACTGAAGTTAGGGATAAAAAAACCAGTGGTTCGTTTAAATGCAAACAATGTCAAGAAAAAGAAGGCAGTGTACAAAAATTGGAGTTTTGTACATTTTAAAAATTTATGTGTTTTTGACTTTGTACTTGATGATATCCAACCAAGTTGGGGTCCTCATTTTTTTCCGCATCAATGCTTTGGATACCCAGATATGCAACTGTTTCGGATCATATTCAGAAACTATGACTGATGTGAAAATATTCGAGATGAATGCTACATGAAATAAGTGAGAAGAATTTGAAGGATGGTGTTATCACATATTCCTATCTCTGCTCGTATTAAAAAATACTGAACCTTTATGGGGCCGGAGTAAAAGTGGATTACCTATATAAAAACATCGTAAGGAAAAGGGCGTTTTGTGAACCCAAAAAACCTGCCCCTCCATTTGTAAGCTGAAGCTGAGCCTCTGTAAAAGTAGGAAATTAAAGGACCAAAATAGTTTGATCTGTTGAAACCGAACGAAAAGCTGAATTTGGAGAGGTACTGTTAGCAATTGGATAATTTAAAAACAGCACTCCAAGAAAAGAGGTCAGCGATGTTTATATATATATATTAAGAACATCACATTGCTTCATAATAACATCAGACTATTCGACTGAATATGCTGAGCTAGTTCGGCTATTCTGTAGCATCCACCATACTCACCAGACCTAGCACCCTCTGACTATTCCTTGTTTCTGTTCTTTGAAAATTTTTGGCAGGTCAAATAATTCAAAACCTAAGATACAAGAAAAGCACTAGTTCAATTTTTCGCCTCTAAGTATTTGGCATTTTTTAAAAATGGAATATACAAACTGCCATCACGAATTCAAGAAGTCATAAATAATGATGGCAATTATATTATTCAATAAAATTTATTCAAGGTATGAAAAATTTATTATCTTGTTTTATTCTAAAAACAGATAGAACTTTTCGATAAATCTAATACATTCCGGATGGGTTATATTTGTCGGAAAATGAGCAATTTTTTTAAGCAAAGCGCAACCTAAAAGAAACTTTTTAAGTAATTTTTTTTAGAATCGTTGTGCTTATTTGTATATAAGCCATATGCCACACTGGTTGACAGTCTACACACCTGTTTCAATTGTATTGTTTCATTTTGTAGGGAAGAATAATTATTCCTTTTTTTTAATCTCAAAAAGAAATAATTTCTGTTTTTATCCAAATAATTTTGTTAACATAGCCAAAAACAATGTCAATCGAGAGTTTTCACGTGGCAATGAATTGGGAGCTAATGATTCCAGCCGAAAATGAATGCTGCGCGTTTTCGGGATAAGCCACTTACTTACAAGCATTTTGCACCGTAAAGTGGTTTTAAATACACAACATTTTATTTACTTTTAGGCATTACAGTACCCAGCGTTTAAAGCCATGTGCTAAACTAGTATAATTGAACTTGTACACTTCCTTTAATGACGAGAGAGCTTGTATAATACTCGTTTTTTTTTTACTTAGTATATACAATAATTTTTCTAAAGTAGTGGTATTTCATATTTTTTATCCTTAATGTTTTAAGTATGAGTTCTCTTCTTTTTGATTTCTGGACTACATTATCGCAAATTTAGTATTTCGGTAAGCTTCCTACCGAAGCAAAGTAGATAAGCAATAAATTACACTGGTATTCAGAATTAAGGAAATTTGTATATTTTGTCGAATTTCATGAAAAGAATGTAAAACAAAATGTAAAAATACTGTTTTGAAACAAAGATGCAAATCTTGCGCGTCGAATATGTAAGCTTATACGTATGTATGGGAGGAACTGAATTGAGGAACAGGATTCACAAACGCGTGCCAAAATCCGTATTTCATTCGCTGGTACACCTCGTCGAATTTCTAGGTGTTTTTTGCAGTAATTGGCTAAACTATAAAAATAAGAAAACTCTGATTAGATATTAGAAAGAGAAGAGTATATATTGTGGGTAAGTCAATCTCAAATCCAGATTTGTAGAGAACTCAGTTTAACGCTCAGTGTCGTGTTCGATTTATGCAAACAGTTTCATTGGGCGTGGCTAAAGTTGAGGTATGTTCGTTGAGAAAACTCTTCGGGGCACTTTCGGGCTTTAATCTCCCATCGGATGTTTGCAGATGGCTGTAATAAATTTTCTATTGCTCAGTGGAAGTTAAAATAAGTAAGATGATAAAATATTACTATTAAATTTAACAAAAATGATTTTTTTCAGGTGTGGAAATTAAAATTAACACGATGAAAGCTTTTTTAAAAGTTGCAAAAACAGCAATATCAGAGAAATGGGTGGAGCTAGCCTAGCCAACTATTTGCAACAGGAGTCCGAAGTGTTCCAAGGAGAAAATTTTCACAGTGAAATTTTGTCTAAAGTCTAAAAAAAGACAGGAAGCGTTCTGATTGGCCGACACAAGAGTTCGACTACTTTGATCTGACAAAGTTCTCTGCTTATCGGAGTGTTGAGATGCAGCTCCCTGACTGGCTGCCCAGTTTGTGTACGAATGGTACATATGTTATGGTAGTCGGAACTTTCCTTGCAAAGCACAAATATTTTTCTTTCAAATATATCGATAAAACAATAGACTTTTTTTTTCACTTTAAATATTTTAAGTATATTCTTCCTTTTGATATTATTACATTTTTTAAAATTACATATTGTGATTCCATTTGCAATAGCTAAGTTGTTTTCTGTTAGACCAGGGATTCCCAGGGGTGTATGACGATCTGCAAGGGGTCCACATCAGCAAAAAATAATTTGGAGGTCCTTGATAGTGGCTCTTATTATATAAACTAGATCGTGACTAATTTAAAAGAAAATTTAATCAAGTGGAAACTAAATTTTACCTATTTAACAGATATATTTACTAAATTTAATAGGATTAATTTCCACTTACAAGGTGACAGCATAAATTTTATTAAAACAAGAACCATTTCAGCATTTCTTTCCGGAGTTAAGCTAAAGAAGTATAATACCGGAGGTCCCGAATTTTCTTAGAATGTCACACTCTGTCAGAGCGTTTTAACCTACATTCAACATTTAAATGCCTTTAATTCAGATTTTGAAATCAGATTTGAGAATGCTTTGACTATGGTAGCACCACAGTAGGTAATGAATTCATATGGTCACATTGAAAATAAATGCCCCATTACAATAGGAACTGATCGTAATAAGTACTAACGAAGATCTTAAAGTTTGGAAACGAATATCAGCAATTTTGGCTTTGAAAAGGCAAACCTATTATTTGTCCTGAATTATGAAATATCGTGAGAACGTTTTTAATCGTTTTTCCTACTGAAAAGCAGGGCGGTTGACAATCTCCAAAACAAAAAAAGAAAAACTTAACATTACTAGCAGAAGAGGTTTAAGGTTAAAACTGACAAAATCAAAACCAAATGTTGAACATTTGTTATTGTAGTACCAGACTCATCCCTCCCTTTAAAATCATTCATTTGTTTATTTTATTTAACGTTTATTTTATGTATTAATTAACTTTTAATTTATTTAACATGCGCTATTTAAATTTTAATCACTATACTTCATTACAGTTAGAAATTTAATTCATTTAAAGTTGTAGTACCATCTGTCAAAAAGACATTTAAGTTGATAAATTTGCAAAGATTCAATATTAATTAAGCAGGGGGTCTACCCCAAATCGAAAAACAGGGCAAGGGGTCTATGACACAAAAAAGTTAGGGAACCTCTGTGTTAGACTGGTCATGAAAAATAAAATAAACAAATGATTTTAATAAGAATAATTCTAAATACTTTTTTAAATTAAGAAAACCATTTTTAAAGAAGTGTGACTATTTAAATAAAAGTTTTCGGGCTAATGCGAAACCACACATAGAAAATTCATGCCATGGGATTATGTGTTATTGCTCACTTTATATTAATACCGTAACTCTGCGGTTCTTAAACATTTAATGAAATACATGTAACTAATGAATGAAATGCATTTAAATGTATAAAAAAAGAAATAGCAAAATTAAAAATGCAACAAAACAGAAGAATGCATATGTAAAAGAGAGTAGAAATACAAAGAAGCAAAAATTAATGATGGAGTCCTTAGCATACAAAGAAATACATATTATTATAAAGGTGTTAAATAAGCTAAAGCTTTCCCTGATCCTTGGAATACCATCCCTTGGATTTTATCAGAAGAAATCCTCTTTTATATCTAAAAGCGTTATAAAGGAAAAAAATGGTCAAAGTGCTGAAAATATAAAAATTTTAATTATACTTCCGTACTTGATAACTGGAATACTGAAACGGTATAAACCCTAGATTTAAGTAGTTTTGATTGATAAAATGCGATCTAAAATGCTAGTATTACATGATTTATATTTTTATTTAAACAATTTGTGATTTTCTTCGGTTCGGAGCATAGAGTTATGAAAATTAGCGAACACTTTATGCTAACTTGTTCTAAGTACAAAGCTCTAAGAGAAATCTTGTGAAGAAATTTATTTCATAACAAGGCGAAGGATTTTACCGTTCAATTGCACGATGCAAGTCAAAAGAACACATTCAAAAGGTTAAAAGACTTTTGGTACTATCTCACCGATTCTGAATTCTTCCAATTTCTTCATTTGGAGCATAAGGCTTTTACTTATCCTCCACCATTTCATTAGGGAAACACTAAAGTGTGCATTTTTATCTCGAAATTTTTAAAACTTTTTATATTAATTTTACAGAAACAAACACCAACGAGTTATTGGTGCCATTGCCTCTTGCTTCATTTGTGAACTTCATGCGATAATTGAGGCTCTTGATCTATATGAGACTCTCTCTATTCTAGAACAGGCTGAAGGTCTCGTCCTTTTTTGTGACTCAAAAGCAGACCCTCAGGCAATCCTGAATGGAGGTTCATGGATTGCTGAAGAGATTTGTACTTGCCTGTTTAGATTACTGGAGTTGGAGAAAGTCTGCTTTCTCCAATGGTTACCTGCACATGTTGACATTACAGTCAATGAAAATGCAGATAAACTGGCGAAAGAAGCTAGAAATCTTAATAATTACCACTTTTTCAACGTTTCTTTATTAGACACAAATGCTGTCACAAATTTTAAATTGAGAGAGAAGTCAATTCCTGTAAAGCATCACATCTGTAATACAAGTGGAGACTGGCCTTATAACAAAGACTGTTGCTAGGCTGAGAACAGGTGATCACAGAGGAATGAAGTTTGATAGGGATGGTAGAAGAACTAACAGGAGTTGTGATTTAGATACAGAGCTAACACCTAATCATATTTTTGACTGTCCAGCTATTCTTGCTGCTTTACAAGAAAAAGGAGTATTCCTTTCGTGAACAAATTCCTATGTGGACAATATTGAAGAGATCGCCTGGATAGTCATTTAGGCCCATGTTACTATCTGATTTGGTGTCATCATGGATACGACATCATCATCACTGAAACAAACAATTCTGTTTAGAATCAATGGTCGTTTTATATTTTATTTGCTGATTTAAATAACAAGTATGGTCCTCTTATAACAGCCAGACATAGAGACATGCGAGATATGTCATTTAAATATAGTGAGAACGATGGCAGAAATCATCTGAAATTGTACCAACTTTTGATAAAAAAAAGTAACTGCAGTACTGAGATCTTGCAGCTAGGTCAATCATCTAATTTTAGTATGACTTCTTTCCAACTGGAATATTTTAATAAACAGGCTTTGTTTTCTGAGTTATTGTTGAAAGTGTCAAAGATTTTCGCACTGTATTCAGAGCCACCATTCTATGGAAGCACTTTTATGCAATTTTGTAATGAAAGTTATGAACTATTTACTCAAGCATATGGAAAAGCTTGCAGGACATAAACAGTAAACTGGGTAACGCTTTATTATCAATAAGCATGGGCCGTGACGCTTTGGACACTCTTTCTTTTTTAATTAAACATGCCGACAATGGACAAAAATTATATTTTTCCAGTGCATACATAATTTACTGATAAGAAAAATGCTCTAAGGTATCCGAACACGTTGAAAATGACCCAATTCACAATCAAGACAGATATTTTTGTTTCTTATTTTATTGAATAGAGCTATCTTTTGACTTTACGAAACATACTTTGTTTTGTTTCTACGCCACCTAGAGGCCAAGTTATAAACAATTTTATGAAGTTCAAAAAACCGGAAGTGGGTTTTTGATCTACCAGAAATGGGCCTTTAAATGGCTCAAAATCTATGATGGCGAGTCTGATAACTCAAAATATTACGAATGTATTTCTATAAAACTTTTTGAACCCGATATTTATGTTATTTTCTAGAGAAAGTACTAAAATATTTCTTATTGTATGAATACTTTTTGAGTTATGGCTTGTTGTTTAAATAATGGTCGCATAAAAAATGTAACATTTCTTATGTTTACTCAATCAGCTCTAAAATTTTCAAATTTTAATAAAAAATTAAAATTTTAGTGCACTTTCTAGATAAATACATCTAATTTGTTTTAGTAATACTTTTACTAATATATGTTTATTACTTTTTTCTCTAACTGCTTTGAAGTTTTTCAAAAATATTGCTAAAATTTCACTTATAATTATGATTTTTGTAAAATTCAGGCAATTTATTTTGAATATTCATAGTTAAATAGTAATATTTATTGGTATTGAGTCCTAAAAGAGCATTTATAATGTTTTAGAATGCTATTTTGTTAAAAAGTACTCCGAACGTGTTCGGATACCCCTTAAATGTCATGTCAAGCGCGTATATAGCAGCTCTCATAAAAGTCGATAATTTCCAAAAAAAATGAAGAAATTACTGTGTGTGTGTTTGCACTTTGGGAAAGAAAAACATACTCTTTATATCCTTGATAAACATCAAACTTCGCGAGAAGTATTGTTGAAGTACTACCACAGAATTGTGCGGGAATTATGGGAGTCAACAGCGATGAATATGACGTATGGCAAAAACGACATGTTGATGTGTGTGGCAAGAATTTAGTTGGAACGCCCGAGTCATGTTGATACATGCTGCCCTGATGATTTGGAGACAGTCAATTCGGGAACGTCAAGTGGGATTTGTGTCCATACTGATTAATGGCGACTCAAAATCCTTTCGATTTTTAGCAGAAAATAACGTGTTGTTGTTGTTGCTTACGCCACCTGATCGACAGTAACATCAGATCAAGGTCCACGAAATTCATCGCGGCAAGGGCTAGAATTTTACGCCTGTCGTTAGCCTAAGCTTTGAGCTCCCCAAGAGGGTGACAGTGCGATTTTGCTCACGCAACACGATAGATGGCGACACCGTTCGGACCCACAGATTTAACGAGCACCTTCTCCGTTTTATACTCGGTGGACGTTTGGTGGCATCGGGCATTGAACCCAGGCCTTCCGGTCTGGAGTCCGGTGCTCTAACCACTAGGCTACCCACGGCCAGAAAATAACGTTTACGAATCTGATATCAAAACTGAAAAGAAGAATTTATTGAACCATGTTTGAATGAGGCTGGACACATTTTAAAGCGAAAAAAAAAATAAAGAATGAAAAATAAGAAAGGTGACTTGGTAGGCATAGGCAAGGAAACTTTATTGATAAAAATATCTCGAAAATACAAAATTTTTACAGAAATACCATGCAAAACAATGTACTAGATACCAAAAAATAATTAATACATTTTTTATTTTAATACATTGCTCTTAAATTAGTGAATTTTAAAATACAATGATCAAGCTAACTCTTAGTCCAATGATCATTACTGGATCTCTCATGAAAGTCCGGTGGGCTGTAGATTGAGTATTGCTGATCTGTATTACGATCAAAAACATATATAAAAACACTCCATTTTTACCATCATGTTTAGAAAAAAATGCCTTATGATTACATTTGGTTGGTTATAAGTTGATTAGTTGTGCAAAATACTAAAAGTTCTAATTAAATAAGATGTTTTAGAGTGTGTGTCAAAAAGTGTAAACTGTGAGAAAAGTACTTTTATATATTTAAATATATATATATATATATATATATATAATTTTTACCGTCAGACCACTAATAAGCTAACTGTGTGATTTTAGTGCAGTGTGGGGGTTTTGGAATCAACAGGACGATTAATATACTCATGATGTATAAATATTTTCAATAAGTTTTGGGGATCATTCTGATTTAAAAAGTATTAAAAGAATTTCTTAATATTGTTGAATTTATATATTTTGTGTGTAGTTAAGCTGTTCTTTTAAGTAAAATATTTAATATAATATTTTTATAAAATTGATAAATTCAAGTTGCTTTTCCAAAAAGGTATTTTATAACTGTATAAATATAAATACATCTCTTTTATCATACATATTACTGATCTCTTGCTTGTTAATTAGTTACGTCTAAATCCAAAAATTGTAACATGTTCGAGTTAAAGTTAGTTTTAAGCAAATTAAGGTAATGTTGTTGTTACTTATGCCACCTGTCTGACGTAATCAGATGGAGGCCTAGGAAATTCATCATGGCAATGGGCTAGATCTACGCCTGTCGTTTGCCTAAGCTTTGAATCCCCATGTAGGTGACAGTACGATTTTGCTCGGTACAACACGACCCCCTGATTTAACGAGCACGTACTCCGTGTGTACTTGGAGGGTTTTTGGTGGTATCGGGCATCGAGCCCTGGCCTTCCGGTCTGGAGTCCGATGCCTAACCACTAGGCTACCCACGGCCCCAGTTAAGGTAGTAGAGGTAGAATCTAATATTTGAATTCACTTTTTATGTCAAAAACAATTAAATGGTAAATATAATCGTAGAGAAAGTAGGATTCTTTATCAACATGATCTATTTCGAAAATGTAGAGGTCACCTTCAGGATCACCTTGAGGTGGAGTTCGTAACCTGCTAATAAAAATTTTGGTTATAAACAATGAGAATTTCTTGTAATACCAGTTCAATAAGAATATCATATTTTCCCATTTTTATTGAAATATATAGCTGTATTGTCACATATATAAAATAAAAACTCTAAGCAAAAATCGTCAATATCTATGGAGTTAAAAAGATCTTCGAAGTGAAGAATAAAAATGCATAGAAAAAATAATCTTGTCCTACATGACTACAGTTGTACAGCTGTATGCTTAAATGCAACACACACATCTAGAAGCTTCCCTAACTGGTATTTGAAAAAAAAAAAAATGATTGTAGAACCAGAAATAAAAAAAAAAGGATTGTAGTTAATTAACTCGCATCATTCAAAGTAATACCCCATACTCTTATTTAAAATTATAGGAATATATTTTTCGTTCAGGAAAAACTAAGCAATGGTGTTATGTCCAATTTGTTCACTCATATTCACTGATTCTATACTTCCTCTTATTTAATTTCTTGGAAGATTTCAGTCTGCTTTTAATCAAAAAGTTACTTGGTGTAGGGTAAAGTAAGACAGTTTTACAGCGATAGATTCTGAATGTATGAAGATTATAAAAGCGATTCTGGATGTTTTAATGTTAGAATGTTTAATGTTAGGATGTTAGAATTCTTTCTGGACGTTGTTGGAATCCTTTCCACACACACACACACACACACACACACACACACACACACACACACACACACACACACACACACACACACACCACACACACACACCACACACACACACACACACACACACACACACACACACACACACACACACACACCACACACACACACACCACACACACACACACACACACACACCACACACACACACACACACACACACACACACACACACACACACACACACACACACTAATACTGGCCTATCTAATGATAGTTACATATATAAGGTTACATAATGCAAAATAGAATACTGATAGTTACATAATGCAAAGTTACGTAAAAGGTTTTGTAATGAATTTTTATAATCATTAGTCGAAAATATGAGGCTTAAAATGAAGATCCTATTAAACTCTTTTAGGTGAGTTAATTCTATCGTTTTAGATATGCATTATGAAGCAAACATGCGATTTTCATAAATATGAGGGCGGAGTAATACCATGAGAGAAATGTAACATTTAAATTCGAAACATGTCGTTTCGGGGACTTTAAGAGAAAGTTACGATTTCCTTCTTATAAAAAGATGTAAAAAGAATCCATAAAAACCTATTCGTAAAAAATCGGTCAAAACGTGGTCAATTTTTTTCTCCCTTAATTCAAATAATTTTCTTTCACATGTTTTTTGCTCAGAATTCTCTAACCACGCGTTTCTTTTGACTACTCCAAGGTTTTCAGGATCAGGCATCCAAGCAGTATTATAGTCGTCGAGATGTATCAGTCGCTTTTCATGTAGTTCAAAGGCAAACTTCTTCACCACGGGTTCAAGGTCGGACGAATCCAAATTCGTACAGAGCAAATCCAATAAAAACCAATCTTCTACGCTGCATTGGTTAATGATGGCCTTCAGGTAGCGCAAAATAGGACTTAATTCTTCTCTCCTCCGTCTGACAGTCGACCAAAATCGAAGGTGAGGAAACAACAAGATGTGGATATTCCAAATTATTTTCATTGCAGTTAGAGTTGCAAGGACAAGGAAATATATACACAAAAACTTTTCAAGCAATTGGTAAATGCTGTATATGGTAAAAGAACAGGGGGCGTTATAACGCTTCAAGATAAATGGGTCGCGATATCTAAATATGCACTTGCTGATTTGGTGCAACTTTATGGTATATTCACACTTTGCTGTCCAGTTCGAGTTGAAGGATACGGAGAGGGTGACGGTATTCGAAAACAATTGTCCTCCAAAGTAATAGTTCGTGAGGCAGAACTGGACTAGAACATTGAGGACGCTGATGATTTCGGCCAACTTCAACAAAGCGAAACATTTTCTACGCTCGCCGAATTTCTTAAGCAACATCCGAATAACAAAAGGGTGATTCATTTCCACTTTTAACTTCTTACAAACAGATGATTCGATAAAATTAATCACGTTGTATACATAGTCCTTTTTGACAAAGTGCCAAACGAATCTTAAAGAAGCAAAGGAAACCGCTTGGCATAACAGAAAGAGAGTTACCTTGGGATAGAGGGCGGGTTGTATATTTGATTTGTTAACAATAAACTCATCCACACCGTGGATTCTTACTTCCTCACTCAAGCTTTTGAGTTCAGAGTCAGTGCTGTTTGTCCAACATTTGTCCAGTAATTGCCCGAGAGCATAAGTGCCATGTAGAGGATGGATGGTGTTGAAAACCACCCCTAAAATAACACCAAGTGCCATCAAAACCAACATCAAGGATGTACAGGTGTAATGAAGATAGAGATAAAACTCGTGTGAAATTAGGCTTTTAATTATGGTAAACCAGATGCTGGGAAATAAAAAAAAAAAAATTTCAATGCCCTTGAGCAAAAATGGCGTGGAAGGGCATAAAACCAAGCGGCAAAGAGAAGAAATCTTGATGAAGACATCTGCAAGAAAAAAAAAATTAAATTACTCTCAAAATTTTATAACATGCTTTAAAATTTTTTTTTTGGAATTTATAATCACAAAAAAAGAAAAGAAAAGAAAAAGCGATGAAGTAAGTGATACACTGAAAATCACTAAATACCGTAGTTGAAGAACATAAGAAAATTAATCTTTTTTGTTTTGTTTAATAAGTTACCTAATATATATTTTCAAATAAATTTTTACCCTACTGTTAATTTTTTTGCGTCAAGCCCCTATATTTAATAGTTGTTGATAGTTTCTCACGGTTTAAAGATCTGGTGCACAGAAATAGCTCTATTTTAAGTAATAAATAGATTTAATACATAAATTACGATGAGATGGATTGTAAAACAAATGTATTTTTCTTAAAGTTGAGTTTCTTAAAGTAATAAAACTGTATCATAAAGAACAGGAGCACAATACTCGATGGACCTCGAAATTCTGAACCTCAAGTGACGAGGACGACACCTGAGCTGGCACCCCGTCTCCTAACTGCCACACCACAACAACAGGAGGGCATTGAGCATCGACAGATTAAACGTGCATTGACCCTTTTTATATTGCTGATCTCCAGTGGTACTAGGTCGTGAAGCCGTAACACTCCTGCAAATTGAGTATTAAATTAAATTACATTAAAAATTGTAAATACATTTTATTTTATTTTTCCACACGATGTTACATCACTGCTTCTCAAACTTTCAATAATTGCGACCCAATACAATCATACCTTTCCTCACCCCCCCTCCATACAATAACAAAATGTATTGAATTAAATCATACTATACTCTGAAGTTAAACCAAGAGTACGACTTTAACTTCTTAAGTGCCGCCGACGTATATAAACGTCTCGCTCAGCCTGTGTGTCAGTTGCCCCGGACGTATGTATGCGTCTTTCCGAAGTACGATCTTTTCTGTGCACTGATATCTATAAAATTATTCCGAAGGCTTTGGAATGCAATAAAAGGACATTGACAGTGTTTGGAAGAATTTATTTATTTCAGAGGATTTGCTTATTTATTCTTTTTCTATCCCCCCAAAGCACCACATACGCTTGCCTGCGTAGCTCAACGGTGGCATTGGGGAGCGAATCGTGTAATTTTTAATCGACATTTAAGGGATTAATTATAAACCGTACAAATTATCAAAATAAGTGTTAATTTTTGTTTTTGATTTTATACATGACAAAACTCATTATGCGATGGGATGGCAGCTTACCGCCAGTTGTGGCGAATAAGCGCGGACGCGCGAAGACGGTGCTTTGTTGTTGAGTGTTAGTGGGCCTCTGACGAAATTGATGACGGTGTATCTGTGGGCACCTGGACTGTAAATCAGTCCTCAATCCCATATCGTGAGAGTCTTAGATGTGGGAAAGACGTCTGTGAAGTTTTACTTTCTGCGGAGAGGCATGTTGACTATTGGTTGATTGGAGGCAATCCGGGGGCGTGGCTATGAGAGGCGTCTTGACTTGAAAATTCAGATCCTTTCCGCGGAATATTTGGCTTGGCTGAGAGCTGAGATACGGCGCTCTGATTCTGACGAAATTAAATCACGTCAGCGTTTTAATAAGCACACTAGATGGCGTTGCTGTGGAATACTGTTTTTGACTAAAATTGCCGTCCTCTGCAAAGGGATATGATCTAACCTTTTACAAAAAGAAAAAGTTCCATGGGATATCCTACATATATGCATTGTCAGATTTTTCATATTTAAAATTATTTAAAATACAGTGAAATTTATGAAAAATACGACATTTTCAATTTTTTTTATTTCAAATGGATATTAATCATACCAGTGAAATGTTTTAAATATCATGAATAACAGAAAAATGACGTTTTCTTATGACGAAATGTTTTACCGACATTGCCTCAGACTAAAATGCCTTCAGTGGGCTATTCTTGACCCGCGGGCCACGCGTTGGAGACTTCTAATTTAATGTATAAACGTCAAACGACGTCGATGAAAACTAAAAAATATATTTCTTGCCTGTACAGTTTATTTTGTTTCAAATGGGTTTGTGGAATGGTAATTACCATTGCAGACCTAGTTTATTACTCGAGAGCTGGCATCACTTTTTCGAGTGGCATTATACAGTTTGATGCCAACTTCCACATTGTAATTTTGTTGCTTATTTTCCTACTCAAAGTTTTGAGTTCTTGAACCTGAAACTTGAAAGAACCTGAGTTCTGACGATGAACTCTCATTTTGTTACCCACTTACAATTTTTCTGACATTTCTTAACCCTTTCGACTCTGAATTATGAAATGAGGAGTAAAAAAAAATGAATGAGTAGTTACATATGTTCCGCACGCACGCACGCACGCACATTATGATTAAATAATTTTTTTTAAAATTTACCCATATAAAATTATCAAATTTGGGAAAGCAACCAACATCTACGGAATTATGAAAAAAGTCTGAAAAAAAATGTTACCGATAATTTTTTAGCTATTTGAAATTCTTGGATGTCATTTCCAGGGAGATCTAATTGTTCGAAGAAAAATGCATGTAATTTGGTTTCCGCTTTTGTTGCTACATATCTATGCGAAAGCGTCTTGTTTCATACGAAAAGTATTTTGAGTTCTTAAAGAAGTCGTTTAACAATGTTCAGAATCATTCGAAATTGAAAGTCACAAATCATACCTCTGTGGTATTACGCTAAGCTTTGCAGGGATATGATTGGCAATAAAATATTTCTTTATTTAACTAAGTGAAAAAAATATTTATTTATTTTATGATGTTTATTTTTTATTTTAGTAAACATGTTGAAGAAATGTATAATCTATGTACAATTTAAATTTTTTCTTAATATTGAAGGGATAGTTATATTTTACGATGTTTATTTTTATGTTAATTTTTTTAAATTGAAAACAATGATAAAAAAAATCCCCGTGCACCACAAAGTATCACAAAGGGCTCACAGAAATAAGTGTTAAGCACACAATACAAAAGAATAAGAAAATAAATAATTTTTTCTTTAAAAATAAAAAATAATCTTTTGAGGTTAGGAAGGATTACAAATACCCATAACATACTCACTGAACTTTTTAAAAGTTTTTTATGTTAATGGGATATCTTTAAATAATATTCACATTAACATAAAAAGAAACTATGATATTTAATACATAATAAAACTCTAAATCTATATTCTTGACCCCTATTCAGTAACTCATGTATTGTCGCTGGAATTGAATGGTTTCAAAAATATTTCCTACAGTGTGGCACCCTGAATCTTATTGGTAGATTGGTTTGGCACGCTGCGGCTGAAAGATCGCCGACCCTGATCTAATACAATAACTAAAGAGAATTATAGTTACAGTTAATTTTTTGGATATATATTTAATCCCCCCCGCATCAGATTGTATTAATATTAATCACTGAAAAATATAATATGAAAAAAGTTTGTTAAGAATATATTTTAATTTATACTATAACTATTCTCTAATTTCAATAAAATGAATTGAGAGCGTCTATATCAAATATGATATATATATAATATATATATATATATAAATATATATATATATATACACAAAAAATTAAATAAACGGGGCCTATTCTGTTGCTGTTGTTGTCGTGTCCTTCCCGAAAGGAAGGAATGAAAGTTGCCAGCGCCTGTGAGACAAGTGGGACTTCTTAACGATAGATGGCGACACCACCTATCTCCACCTCTACAATTCTGGCATGGAACTGAAGGGGAGGGAAATATTCTCCAGCCCCCTGCACTCGTGGTTTCTGCTGCGACCGCCCACAAGCCTTTCGCACCCACTAATTTAACGAGCACGTACTCCATGTGTACTCGGTGGTATTTAGTGGCATCGGGCATCGAACCCAGGCCCTCCGGTCTGGAGTCCGATGCTCTAACCACTAGGCTACCCACGGCCCGGCCTATTCTGTACCCAAATTTTATGAACAAATTATCAATTTTTCAGTTCTGATGTGTTGCTATGCTATACGTTTTTGAAATGACCATTGGGATTAGAGATATTTTAATTTTTACAAAAACTAGAGCCCTTTATCTTAGTTTTTACATAAAATAGCTTAAAAAACAGTGATTAAGGGACTGTAAATTTTTAAAATAAAACAATGATTGATAAATCTGGAGGTTCGAACACTTCTACTGTTATACAGAACATACACAAAAATTTCAGTTAATTATTTTCAAAATTTTTTGAGCAATCAATGGTTTGAGTATTTAAAAAAAAAACACATTTCGAGTAAAACGCATTGTATAAAGTATATCTTTCTTAAAGTAGTGGTGTATGCTTTAACTAAAACACTTGTAGTTTTTGTTCTAGTGAATGGAAACAATAAACCTGACATTTTTATAAACCTAATAGGATAACCTGTAATGTAAAATCATGGAATAAATTTGTCATTTTTTGGCAAAATTCGCAAATTTAGGGTAGTCATTAGTTGATCAGAAATAAACTTTAATTAGGCCTATTGCTCTGTATGGAAGTGAATGTTGGACCCCCAATAAAGCAGAGGATGAAAAGTTGCTCATTTTTGAAAGAAAAATTTTAAGGAAATCTTTGTATCTACAGTAGAAAGTCGTTTATCCGAACGTTTATTATCTGGAGCGTCAAATATTTGGACCAAAGTCCGGATACGATTTCGAACAGTGCAATACTCAACAGTTGCTTCGCCCGAGCCTAAAAGTGGCGGGAAAACCTAAGGTGAGGGACATTTGGAGAATTTCAGTTGTGTGATTTGGTAAACATCTGCATGGAAAATAGTAGGTCAATTAGTTTCCAAGTGAGGGGGTGTATACGTGCTCTTTTGTTGAGTTTTGTTGGTGTAGAAACCTGGATGGCATGCGATGCAGAAGACTGGATTTCAAATGCTACATAATAACGAGATTGTGACTTCCGTGCAAGAAAAATCCGATCCTGTCGACGATGAAACGGATGAAGAAGGGGACAACAATAACAACAAGGGTCCATCAAATCTTGACGCTTTTTCTGCGTTAGAGACAACTATGGAGTGATACTAACAACAATCAGAGTGCTGTTCTATTCAACTACTGCTGCTGAAGAGAATCAGAGACCTTGCAGTGAAAAAACGAAGGTGTGTTGTTGTTGCTTATGCCACCTGATTGACAGTAACATCAGATTAAGGTTCACGAAATTCATCGCGGCTAAGGGCTAGAATTTTACGCCTTTCGTTAGCCTAAGCTTTGGGACCCCAAGAAGGCGACAGTATGATTTTGCTCACACAACACGATAGATGGCGACACCATTCAGTTCAACTGATTTAACGAGCCTGTTCTCCGTTTGTACTCGGAGAGTATTTTGTGGTGTCGGGCATCGAATCCAGGCCTTCCAGTCTGGAGTCCGATGCTCTAACCACTAGACTAGGTACAGCGAAAATAAGGGAATAGCTTCCACAATAAAGGTAAAATTGCGACATTTTGCACCTATTTTGCTTTTTCTTCGTGTACGTTTCCCGCATGTGATGATTTTCAATATTCATATAGTGTCCGATTTCAGAAACTGCACGGATCGCATTCGGTTTTCGGTTATCCGAACAATCGCGTATCCGAACGGTGTCCGGTCCCAATTGATTCGGATAAACAACGTTTTACTGTATTCAAGAGATCAATGAGTGGAGAATTCTTTGCAGTCATAAAATTTGCAGGAAGTCTGACAAATATGGCGGGACTGACATTGTGAGAACTACGAAAGCATCATGTATTAGGTGGCTATGCCATCCGTACAGAAATCCAGATGCTTTTCCTACCCAAATAGTAAATTTTTCGAAATTTGAAGGGACCTGACGTAGAGAGAACGGCCCTACGGTCAACTGGGGGAGGATCAGCGAATCAGCTTTGGCCTGCAAAAGGCTGTTGAGCCAGTGAAGAAGAAGAATATGTAATTTATGTAAATAAATTTTTATTTAAAAGAGTAATTGCATAGCCTCGAAATTTGTCACAAAGTTAAAGAATATTGGAACCTATCATCTGATTGAAGATATTCTGGAGTCTATTACTAAAAAGTAGCAGTTTGGCACACATGCGACCGAACCCTTCAGAAAGAATAAGCGTGCACGTGGAAAACATTTAAAAGTTAAATTTTAAGACAACTATGAAAAGAAGTCTGTACTTTTCTTCTGCGTAAATTAAGTATTACTCAGATTTTTAAATTAAAATAACAAACTAGAGGGGGGGGGGCGTACCCCTGGCCACCTTGCGGCGGATCAACCCCCGTTGTACAAATTATGCAGCTATTCATACTTATTGCTCAAATTGTAAAACTGTAATTTACGTAGTTCTATTTTTATCAATACATATTGTAAGAAGGAAAAATAATTCAAGTATTTATCTCTTCATTTTAATTTGTAGATCAATTTAGTGCCTCTTTAAAAACAATGTTCCAAATCACCTTTTCCTCTAAATTGCACCCAGCATTTTGTTCATTTAAGCTATGAGTACTTTTACCCTTCACCCATGCAAACGCAACACGAAAACATTTAATCTCTTATCAGTTGGCTTTGGATTTCGATGACAACTGTATCGTAATATAGATAAAAATCAGTGAGTTGGGTTCGAATTTTTTTTTTCTATTTTAGAAGAACATTTTTGCGAGCACAATGGCAAAGAGCTCAGGGGGAAAGCAAACTGCTATTTCGCTTGAAATGAAGCTTGAGCTGCTTAAGGTTCTCGATCAAAAACAGAAGACGAAAACGGAAATCTGTAAATATTTTAATATTTTTAACACTGCACCGTCAACAATAATTTTAAAAAATGTAGAAAATTATGGAATGTTTGAATATAGTAAGTTTGTGTGTGTGTGTGAGCCAGAGCTCGATGAAAAAAATATTCTCTTATAAACTTAATTGTGTTGAATGTATTTTTTTTTTACAATAACTTTTAACACGAAGAAATATTTCAGTTCTCTCAGTTTCGTGTTAAGCGATTTTAACTGTAGATGCAAAGATTTGAAAGTATTTGGTAAGATGATAAATTAATTAACAAGGAAAGCTTACTTCGGCATCGTAAATTCGACCGTTGCCAAAGTCATCTGTGTTTGGTAAAGTCTACCGTTGCCAGATTACATTTTGTAAATAATATTAGAAAAACTGTGTGTTGTCACTAATACAAAACAAATGGGAACCTTACACTAATATATAAATCACATTTGAACCATATGTACCAATAAGCAATCAAAAGACCTGTAGATAATACGATGAATTGTTTTTCAACTTCTGGCAAATCATTTATGAACAAATGAAAAGAAATAACACTTGAAGCACTTACCACTAAATGAGATTCAGGAAAATCACTCGAGTCAAGAGAACTAGTTCATGGATAAGTTTGGAACATGAAATGAAACAAACACGATATATCCCGAAATTCATCGATCCGACCACCCTTAAAACACATTCATCCAATCACCCAGAAGAGTGTTTTTGATTGGCACATGCTAGTTGCTAGGCAACAATCATATCATTTCTTTTCGACATCAAACGTTTTCCCCATAATCACTAATTGGTGTTTTGCAAAATGTCGTGACAACAAAAAAAAAATCGTTATTTGGTAGATACAAGCACTATGAGAAAGTATGGCATGATGGGAACACTTGTTGAAAAAGCTGGAGAGCTTGATGACCAATTCGAATGATTTGATAAGATTACTTGGATCACACACAAATACAAGCAATAATTATAATTATAGGATGGATGAGAATTTTTTCTCTCCATAATTTCCAAACCTACCAATGCGAGAAAGATGTTCAGATCTTTTCTAGTATATATCCGTTAAAGAGTGAAATCCGTTATTTCATAGAATAACTAGGTATTTATGGGAAAAGTTATTTATAGGATAGGTCAGGGGTTCCCAAACTTTTTAGTCTCATAGACCCCTTGCCATGTTTTCTGGTTTAAGGTAGACCACTGCTTAATTAATATTGAATCTTTGAAAAATTCTCAACTTAAATGTCTTTTTTGACATCTGATACTACTACTCTTACTTCAAAAGAATTTAATTTCTCTAACTCTAATGAAGTATAGTGTTTAAAATTTAAAAAACACATTTTAATTAATTCAATTAAAAGTTATTTAACAAAAAATGTTAAATTAACTAACTAAACGACAAACAAATTATTTTAATGGGAGGGATGATTCTCTAGCACTACAATATCAAATTTTTAACATTTGATATCAATATAGTCTGGTTTAACTTAAAATCTCCTTCTTGTTGGTATTGTCCAGTTTCTTTTCATTATTATTATTTTGTTTGTTTTGGAGATTGGCAACCGGCACTGAAACTCCTCCACACAAACTTCTTCATACTAAAAATGAAAAACTTCCTCACGATATTCCATTAGTTGGGACAAATAACAGGTTTGACTTTTCAAAGCCAAAATTGCTGGCATCCGTTTCTAAACTTTAAGATCTTCATTAGTGCATAGTAACGTTCAGTTCCTATTTTAATGTGACATTTTTTCAATATGACTATATGAATTCATTGCTTACTGTGGTATTGCCATATAGTCAAAGCATTCTCAAACCTGGTTTCAAGATCTGAATAAAAGGCATTTAAATGTTGAAAATTAAAACGTTCTGACGAATTGTCTGTGCCAAATTTAGAAAAAAAAAAAAAAAAAAAAGAGAAAAAATCGGGATCTCTCTCTCTCTCTCTCTCTCTCTCTCTCCAGTATTATACTTTTTTAGCTTAACTCAAAAAATAAAAGCTGAAATGGTTCTTGTTTTAATAAAATTTATGCTGTCACCTTGTAAATGCAAATTAACCTCGTTATAAATTTAGTAAATAAATCTGTTAAATAAGTAAAATTTGATTTCCGCTTGATAATAAATTTTCTTTTAAAATTAAAGTCACGATCTAGTTTAATGAGAGCCACTATCATAGACCCCCATTCACACCTCATGGATCCTCAAATTAATTTTTGGCTGACATAGACCCCTTGGAGGTTGTTATAGACCCCTGGGGGTCTATATAGACCACTTTGTGAATCACTGGGATAGGTTATTATACTAGGGAATATCTGGGCAAGTTAAAGTATACAAAAGTATTGAATTCAACTAGGTATTCAATAGAACAGTGATGGCGAACCTATTACCTTTGGGTCAGACACTGACCCACGCAAGCTTTTTGACTCATCCACGATTGCAAGGCAAACACTTGTTTGTTTACGCAGGTTTATTTAGATTTTTTAATTTGTGTGGATTTATATTCTATTTTTGTTTTTTAAGCACTGCAAGACACAAAAGCAATTTAAATGCTGTCTAAAACCTTCAGTTTGATCATTACAGTTTCAAAGTTACGCAAATGACAACAAATGTATATGAAAGTGTGTAGTATTTGAAAAAAAAAGCAAAAGTGTTTGCAAAATATCAAATAAAGTGTATAATTTTACATTCTGTTTGTTGGAAAAAAAAATAGACAAACCGTAGCAAAAAATCATATTTAAAGCACTTTCTTCGGATAAAATGCACTTTTGTAAGGTTATGTTCAGTTTTAATCGTAGAAAGAGACTTCCATAGCACTTGCATCGTTCTCTCTCTGTTTCATTTTGTGGAGGGCCAAAAGGGGCCTTGCGCATGTCTGCCATTCTCGATACTAGCAATTTTTGGCTCGCAATTTAAGATTCACCTGTACCAGTCAGTACCAGTGTTGAACTTAGTGGCATCCATTTCGAACGCATTTAAAAGTAATATGTATTGATGTGCATGTATATTAGGTGAGTGAGTGAAAATTAACGTCGCATTATTCAGCTACACGAGGGCTTTTTGGAAAATCTGGAAGAATATAGTGCAATTCATCTATATAAGTATAAGATACTAACTTGAAATTAGGCCGTTACCCGCCAAATTGTTTCTAAATTTCGCCAAGGTTGCAGATAACTTTATAAAACGGTTATATTGATTTTTATTGTTTGATAATACGTTTGCTACAGTGTTTACGTATATGATCTATACTTTTTTTTGTTTTATTTTTATTGTGGTAACCCTATTAATTTTAAGCAATTCGATTTTTTAAAAAGTATTTATCCATTTTTATATTGGACGCCATTTTGTTACAGTATTCTCTTTTTGTAATTTTCGTTGGATAATCGATGTCTCAGAAATTACTGGTGTGTACCACTATTTTTTTTTAAAAAGAGTGTAAGAGTTCCGTGTTAAATTATTACGCGAATTAGTAGGTTTATCAAAAATTCGCTCTTCCAATCAAGTTTATTTTATTAAGGGATTGATTCTTTTTTTTTTCCAACCTTAGTTAAGATTTTACTGATTTCGCCCAATGAGAGGAATGTGATAAATCTGGTGCAGAAGGAACATCTATTTCTCAAAAAAGTAATAATTTGGATGGTCGAATTTTTTACTATGGATCTCATAGTATGAATTCCAACTGACATAACGATAAATCTGTCTGGCAAAATTCTTTTTTTAATGGTAGTAAATTACTTTGTTGTGCTTTGGGTGGTACTTTGGTGGTACTAAATGGTACTTTGTTGTAAAAGAGAAAATTTTAAAAAGGAGTTAAAATGCTTAGGTATTTCCTGGCCACCCATTTTGTCTTTGTTAGTCAATTATTCTGAAAGCCTTAATGTCTTGAGAAAATTTGTTTACTGTACAGATTTTTAAAATTTTACACATACCTTCCTTTCTTTATATTTGTGTATTTCCTCCATTCCTTTATTTTAGAATTGGCTCTTTTATGTTTTTACCCCCCTATTGTTTGTTTTTTCCCCTTAATTTTTCTTCTTCTTAATTATGTTTTTTTTTTGTCATTTTATTGTTTTGTAATGTTGTTACCACTTACATCTGTAAGCCTCATGTTATGCAATGTGGAGCATGAAGAGTTTTGCAAATAAATTTATTAAAAAAAATGGTAGTAAATTGCGAGTTTCAACAGTTTTATTTTAAATAAATGCTTCGTAATTTTTTTTAACATTCCATGATAAAGATGCTTTTTTTTAGTATTTATTCTTCTTTCGATCTTTAAATATTTATTTATTTACTTTAAATTTTTAACCGCTTTCGCTTCTTTTAATATCATTTTCGTTCGTCATTTTGAAATTCCTCACATTCAGTTTCTTTGTCCTTGTAATTAAACTCTTCAGCGCCATTTTACATGAAAAAAAAATGTAAGTAAATTTCTTCTACTATTCCACTTTTATAATCATTTTGTTGTTGCTCATGCCACCTGCTCAACAGTAACTTCAGATCAAGGTCCATGAAATTCATCGCAGCTAAGGGCTAGAATTTAAGCTTGTCGTTAGCCTAAACTTTGAGTCCCCATGAAGGTGATAGTACGATTTTGCTCGGTACAACACGATAGATGGCGACACCATTCAGACCCACTGATTTAACGAGCTCATGCTCCGTGTGTACACGAGGGTGTTTGGTGGCATCGGGCATTGAACCCAGGCCTTCCGGTCTGAACTCTGATGCTCTAACCACTAGGCTACCCATGGCCATAATCATTTTAAATGGTTGTAATTCAACAGTTCTCAGTTACTTCATCAAATTTCAGTAATATCAGCCTTCACAATTCGTTTTTTTTAGTGCTAAGCGGCCATCTTGTATAAATTCTACATTCTGTCTATAGCCAATTTGGCGTGAATTTAATCGCTCTTATAGGCCTTTAGAGGAATACAAATAAATTGGCAAAAATTTAGATGAATTAAGTATTGCGTTTAAAAAATACATGTACACTTGAAATAAACGAAATATTTAGTGACTACAGTATTTAGATGTCCAAAACGCAGTAGTTTAGTACAAAATCGCAAAAAAAGAGTTTTATTTATGTAAACGCCGCCACGTGAGTTCGAATAAGTAGGAATATATATGCTGTGCAGGTACGTTACGTTTCTTATTTCGCTGAATGTAGCCCCTTTTGGATACTTACGTATCAGACCGTATTTTGGAAAATATTTCACTACGTTTACTTTCGTAGAAAATAGGTTCCCAATTTCAATCATTTTACCATATTTTTATTAACTCGCTTTCTTGCCTGCTCGGGTGGAATTTTATAATTGATTTTAAACTAACTTCCCGATGAGCTAGTGACTTGAAGTTTAGACTATAGCTCAGAAGTGGTACATTAACACGGTACATAATTTTTTTTTATTTCAGGAAATTATTTTATTTCACAACAAAATAAGAGAAGAAGAATATAGAGAAAAATTAACCAATTAAAAACAATATTATCTTCGATCAAGATTATTGAGCTTGAACATGCGCGAGAACAGTACAAACTATAAAATAGAATAATTTTTGAGTGGAGTGAACATTAACACATCACACTGTTCAGATACACGAGGACTTTAAGTGACTGACCTCGTAATTTTGAACCATGGTCAAGTGACGCGGAGGACACCTGTGTTGGCACCTCCTTCTCCTAACTACCACACCAACGGGAGGACTTTTGAGCTCTCGAGAGATTTAACGTACAGTTCTCCCCTACACGGCGGGTCTTCAGTGGTACTGGGCTCGAACTCATGACACACTAGCCATGATCCGATACCTTGACCACTTGGCTACCGCGGCTACCATGTATATTAGGTATGTTAATACAAAATTTCTTCGAATTATTGTATTCTAACTATAAATATTTTTAATTGTAGCCTCGTACCATGCCAGTGGTCAAAAAATTAAGAACAAGCCATACAAGTTCAAGGCCATATTAAGGCAATATGGTACCATCTTCACAATTTTTTTAATTTTTAATATTTGATATTTGGTTTTAATTGTATTTTATAAAGGTTAATATGTAATAATAATTCCATACAAATTTTTTTAATTTTGTTGCAAAATGTTTGAAGAATCTAAATTTTTTGAACTTTTAAAAACTTTTCTTAAAATCCTAAGGCTTTTTTAAATATGTCTCTTTTCTTTCAAATATTTTTTTTCAAGTACCTTATAATATACTACATAAAACTGTGCATGGGTTTTTTTTCTTTATATAATAGTTTTAACTTTGATTTTAAAATATTTTAGTAATTATTACAGGCTATAATATTATCGTTATACATTAATATAGATAATGGTTTTATTTATAATAATAGTTAAACTTCTCTAGAAATTTCTTGCTTTCCATATGACCCAGAGTATTGACAAATTCAGGAGAAGGTTGGCTAGCCGAAAAACATTGTTTAAACCTGCAATCCTGGCTCCTAAGGCCAGGAGTTTGCTCTAGTATTTCTGTAGCTAAAACTATTCTATCATGACTATAGTTATCATAGGTATATAACTATATTTTGTATATTTTTGTAATGTATACATATATATATGTATATATATATATATATATATATATACACATATTACGCTATTATTCTTAGTATTGCTGTGTTTTTTTATGCATTGAGTCAGTACACTTGTGGAATCTGTATACATCGGGTAAGATTAGAGTTTCTTTGCTCATTTACATTATTGTTAATTATGGTTATATTTATTATTAACCTCACTTGGAAATATTTTTGTTTATACATATTTATATTTGTCTATTTCTTCCAGATTCCTATAGTAATTTAATATTGCAATTTCTGTTATATTCACCCACTTGGGTTTTAGGCTTTTGCCTTAGTTTATATTGGGAGCTATTGTGTCGAAAAAATTTCTGCTGATGGAGAAGGTTGAGATCTCACAAAACTTTGTTTAATCCTGTTTCACTGTCCTAAACCAGTGACAGCTCGAGAAATCATAATAGTTTTCCACCCTAGCTACATTTCTCTTTTTTGGTTTGTCATGGTTCCATGTTCTTGGTTCTTCCGGTCATGTTCTTAAACCTGCAGTCCTGGTTCCTAAGGCCAGGAGTTTGCTTTAGTACTACTGTGGCTATGACTTTATTCTATCATGACTATAGTTATCTTAGGTTTATAACTATTTTGTGTATATTTTTGAAATATATATATATAATCAAAATTTCTCTACTAGAGAGAGATGAATAAACATGATCAAACTGAAAAGAATTTAAATTGTAAGATAACCAGACAATAGATTTTAATTGGAAATAAGAAAAATTAAAATAATAGAGTTAAATATAAAAAATATAAAAGCACGGATGCTACAGTATTACCAACATTGATGACTTAGGACAGCTTAAATATAAAATAATTTATATAAATGTGGGAATGAACATGTTTTGTGGCCAGCCAACCTTCCCCCTTTCTGTTAATAATACCGAGCAAAAACCTATGGAAAATAATGGATAGAAAATTTAAATCCATTATGAGAAAAAGGTAACTTACCTAAAAATTGGATTCAAAAATGCAGAGCCCGTGCAGAGCTGAGTACAGTAAACAAATTATTGCCAGATTGTGGACCCAAATACAAATTCAAAGCATAGCAAGGGCTGAAAAGTATCACTTAGTAAAAGTATAAAAAGAATAGAAATAATAAATTAAGAATTGTAAACATATTACCATTATCTTAAGGACACAAATATTGTACGATTTAAAAAAATAAATTAAATTAAATTTAAAAAAAGTAATTTTATCTAAAATTGGAATTTGGTGGTACCTATATCTATCTAGGAAGAATAATAAATTTATAATGATCACCTTTTAATAAACTATGGTAATTTAATCCTTACTATTTAGAATTTCCTTATTCAAATATCTATTAATAAAACTAATTGGGTATTTTTGAATTAAACAGTATTTAGTAAAATGTTTACAGTTTATTTATTTTTTCTGATTTATTTGAAACTAGAAACTTATTGCGTTGTGTGTAATTAATAACAATATTTCTGAATATAGTTACATGCACATTGCTCTACCAATGTTGTACTTTTATAATATTGAAATTAAAGTCTTCTCGTTTATCATAAATATTAGTAACTATTTTACTATCTTTTAATTTAATTTCTATATCTAGAAAATTTGCTTCATAGTTGTTACTATTTGTCTGTATTAAATTAAGATATTGTGGATAAAAATTAATGTTAGGTTTAAAGTTATCTTGCTTGCCAAAAATGATTATTTCATCTATATAGCGAAAAATGTAATATTCTGAGTTGTCAATGAAACTATTTTCAAAATAATGTAAATGTAAATTGGCAAGACAGTTGCTAACAAGGCCACCTTGGGGCAAACCTTTAATCTGTTGTTAATATTTACCATTATGATAAGCATAGTTCTCTTTTAGAAGTAACCTAAGCAGAGAACCAAATCTATCATAATTGACGTTTTTAAATAAATTTACAAAATGTAGTTTTACAAGTCTTTTAATCATATCATCAATATTAATAGAGTTAAAAAGATCTTCAAAATCTAAACTATATACTGAAAAAATCTTTTTGTCTTTAATTTGATCAATGAGCTCGTTACTATTTTTAAGTATGGCTGAGGTTTTAAGATTATTTATTGTATCTTGTAATATTGCATGGAGAATTTTGCCTGATTTGCTGATATAAAAAACCATTAGTAACTGTTCTAAACTTGACTGGGTGTTTATGAAATTTGGGAGCAAGAAATACATGTGGGAATTTAAAATTGTTATTAATTTGTATTTTTAATTGTTTATGAAAAGCCAAAATTCGATTATTTATTTCTCTAATTGTTATATTGTCTTTCTCTTTGCAAGAATTATTGAAGTTTTATAGGTGTGCATCTATAAAGAATTTATCTTTATTTTCTAATTTTTTTGCTTTTAAGACAGGAGTGGCATTTTCTATTTTGTCCGGGGCTGCCAAAATGCTAGAGTCAGCCCTGTTGTAGTATGCTAGAGATCTTCAATTTTTATCGGCTCACAGAACCCTTAAAAGGCTAAATATGTTTTCGGGGAACCCTGTTCCACTGTAGAAGAATATTTAACGTAGATGAACCCGCTATAGTTCCTTTATGTAAAGAAAATTAAAAAAGCATTATGCTTCTATTAAAACTTTTTAATAAATTATTCATGTAATTTATTTAATGATAACATTATTGTGTGCTTCAGGTGACTGAATTATGCAGAGAATGTGAATTAATTTTGCATCTACATTTATAATTTTTTTTCGAATTTTCATTTTGGCTCGTGGAACCGATGGGTATGCCTCATGTAATCCCAGGGTTCCATGGAACTTAGTTTGAAGACTGCTGATCTACTGAAACGAATTCTTCCTATAATGCAGTAGGACAGTCTATATAAAAATACAGAAACTTTCTCAAAAATTTCATTAAAAGTTTGGTATTTTCCGTATCTTGTTCATTCCCAGAAGGTAAATCTTTTCGTGTTAAGCGATTTTCGCTTCGTGTTAAGAGAAAAAATGCGTGAAAATACAAAGTAGTTTGTCGGGGCCGTTGTAGTATTTCGTGTTTACCAATGTTTCGACTTAAGCGTTTTCGCGTTAAACGTGTTTCATAGTATATAGAATGTGTGTGTATACATTACTTACTTATTGTACTTGTGCAGTGCTTCTCAAACTTTCAGTATTTGCAACCCAATTTTCTATCATAACTTTCATCGCACCCCCTATACAATAACATTGTATTGAATGCAATAATAATGTAATTTGATACTAAAGTTGCGATACGACTTCTATCATAAACCGTGTAGTAACAGGTGTTGATGGATGAAGGAAGGCAGATGAGCTTGGGTGTGTTATTCCTCTTTCAACGAGAACTTCGTTGGGAGTAGTTTTTTTTGTTTTATTTGTCAGAGAAATAATTTAGGTGAAAATGTTTAAGTTCAGATTAGTAGTCTTTTATCCTGTTGTATCTGGCAACGAAAGAATCTGATTATGGACTTAATGAGTTGCCTTAGAACTGTAAGACCAGCTAGGGAAATAAAAATATAGTAACGGATTGAGCGGAATAAAGATGTTTAGTATTTTCATCTTCTGAAATGGATGTAAACTTATCTCATTCATAATACATTTTATCATGGTGTAATAATGAACACCATAACCGCACAAATTATCAAGATAAACATTAAATTTTGAATATAGTTTTCGTATAGGACAATCCTATGGGAATCAGTGTTAATTATTAAACTGGCTCTTTCGTTTATTATTGATAAATTTATTATCAAATACATTGTACAGTACTGATAAATTTATAAGTTTATTACATTAGTGGAAATGGGCATTTTCTTATTAATTATATCAGAATGTATTTTGTGTTGCTTATTTTCAGTAAATGAATTTTTTTAAACAATCTTTTAAATTTGATTTTTCGATACACTCGCACCCTCCTTGTAGGGTTATCATGCCCTCTCTAGGGGGGCGCGACCCACAGTTTGAGAAAGGCTGTACTTGTGTATATATTACTTACTTATTACTTAAATTACCATACTGTATTGCTAGAGTTGAGGTAGAGTTTTATACCATAAAATTTAACGTAAGAAATTATAGAGTAAGAAATTTAAGATACAATATATTTTATTCAAATTACACTAATTTTTAAGCAAAAACACTACACTGAACCTTTCAAAGATTCTCAGGAATAATATCAGAATCACAATATAACTATACATTTTAACATAAGCAATACATATAGAAGATAAGATAAAAGGCTTGGGAACTATACATTTATAAAGAATTAAAAATCTTTTCCCTGAGTTCTTTATTAATTGTTAGGATTTATAAATTTATAAAAAATACAATTTAAAACCAATAAAGCATAGAATTAGTTCCGCAAAAAAGCAGTACTAATTATTCTTCATGCCTTTTATGATAATTCATTTTTATTAACGATTGATTTTTAATGTCAATTTCAAGCTGCTGGTTGACCATTATTTTTTTACCTTTGGAATAGCATATGGAACAAGCACTATAATAGTAAATTCTATGCCGAAATATTGGTAGAAAACATTTCAAATCCTATTTTGATGATTTCTTTCAATTTGGTTCCCTCTCTTGGATTCCTCTTTCGTACTCTTCAATCAAGATGGACTAAGGCCAGCTGTAAATTTTCTGATTTTAAGCAGATTCGTCAGGATCAGATATCGAGAAGAGATAACTGTCACTCAAATCCATGCAATGCTCTTCAGTAAGTTTTCTTGTGAGTTCCTTCACGGTCAACTCGATATCGGGTGCATCCAAGTTTGAGCTGAGATAATTTAATAAAAATATTTTTTCTGGAGTGCAATGATGGATGATGGGCTCCAAGCGAATAAAATAAGGCTTTAAAAGTTCTTCGTAGCACGCTGTATTTGTGAATATATCTGCCAACAGAAAGAAAAAAAAGAAAACATACTGATCCACAAAACTTTGCCGAGTGTTATACCACAAAGAAAAGAGAAATATATTTTTAAATAATTGTACAAAAAATAATCAATTCTGTTTGAGGTGAAATTACAAGTGGCGTCATAAAGCAACAAGTCACTAGAGGAGTCATGATACCTAAACGAACACTTGCTAACTTGGTGCGACTCCACTGTATAATCACATCCCGCTGTCCAGTTCGAATTGAAGGATAATTCGAGGGTGAAATTGCTTGCAAATACATGTACTCCAAGACATTCGTTTCGCTGGAATTCAATATTAAGCATGCAGACTAAGTCGGAGATTGCCACCAAGAAGAACATCATTAGAAGTTTGTAAAACTGTGGTGTTATCTTCTCAATCATAGAGTCAATATTCATTCTCAGGTTTAACCTCTTAAAATTAGATGACTGGATAAAATTAACTAGATAGCATAGGTCAATATAATTGGCTAAGATCAAGCTCAATCTTGCAGAATGAAAGGAAATCGCTTAACCTAAGAGAAGTAGAATCACCAGCGGGTAGAAGTCAGATGGCATACTTGAGTAGTCAACAGTGAATGGAACCACGCCATGGCCTTTCAACACGCCACTATTTCTTTGGAGCCCTGAGTCAGTCGAGCCAATCGTGTCATTCATCCAGCAACTGTCTAACTACTGCGTAAAAGCATGACTATCATACGGGGGATTCATGAAGTCGAATATAGCACACCTCAAAACAAAGAGTGCTGACCCAACTAAAATCAATGGTGTCCAAAAGTAATGAAGGAGAATACAAAAGTCCAGTAAAAATATCCTTATAAGCGTGATCCGTAAATAATGGATAAAACCCTGAGGTACCTTGGATCCTGACACCCTTAGGGGAAAATGTCGCATTAATGAAGCGATACAGAGTCGAATTCTTAGGGTAGTCATCTGTAAGAAAATAAATTAAATTTATAAGTTATTATTGTACTGAGAATTTACACTGGTGTAAGAAATTAGGAGAATTTGCAGACTTGATCGATTATCTCTAGAAGTACCGGACCGATTTTAATGAAATTGGATCTGTACATACGTTGATACAATACAAAACAAATAACTATTCATCAATTGCAATACACACGCATGATCGTTCGTAACACTCGTTGGAGTTGGAGTTGGAACAAAAGAAATGTGTTAATAAGGTGTATGGCTCACACTTAATGCTATACGGACCTCGCAGCATGATGATATACTTGAAATAAGTCAGTTTATCAGTTCCTGTTGCAGTGGCCGCACGCGTTCTGCAACCCTGGTTTCTTTTCCTAGATGGTTCTCGAAGAGGCTTGATATTTGCAATTGCCCTCCACAGAGCTTCCCAGACATTAGAGTTAAGGTCTGGAGACCTGGCTGACCAATCCATATGGCGAATATCCTCACTCTCTAGAAGAGCTCTATGTGGACTCGCGTTATCGTCTATTAAAATGAACTCGGGGCCACATGCACCTATGAAAAGATGAACATAGGGCTCTAAGACCTCATTCCTATACCTTACACCAGTCACAGAGGCTCTTTCAAAGACATGGAGAGTTGTATGGGCATCCAGCATGCATGATGCCTGTCAAGACCATTAAACCTCTGCCATAATTGTCGTTTTCGCGGACATTAGAGGGTAGGTAGCGGATCCCTGGTTCTCTCCATAGAGCGTTCGGCGAACGGTGTTTAAGCTGAAACGAGACTCATCGGTGAACAAAACGGCCGCCCATTGATCCATACTCAAATCTCGATGCTGTCTGCACCATGTTAAACGGACTCTCCTGTTCGTAGACTTGCGTGGGGTGCAAACAGCAGGTCTTCTGGTAAACAACCCTCTCTCGTGAAGTCTTTTTGAAACAGGCACCCTTGATGTTCGGGTTCCTGTGGCTGCATACAAGTAACGAGAGAGCTGAGAAATCCTCTGTTACGCCTCGCTATAATCGACAAATGAAGAACTTCTCTGGCCGTCATGGCCCTTGGACGACCTTTCCTGGGCTTTCTCTCGATGGATCCAGTATCTTGTAACTGTTTTCATAAGTTACACACGACGTTGTGCGTTGAATTGAACTCTACAAATCTGGGCCTGACATTGGCCTGCTTCTAGCCTCCCAACAATTCACCACCTTATTCTCTCACCTAAACGTTGGTGGTTACTCATTTTTACTGTTACAATTTGAATTGAATCGATTGCTTATAAATAACACCACGAAATTCGCCGAGGTTTGCTGGGGAACGAAATACGTCTTAACTTACAAGCACTTATAAAGCCTGTTTTTCTACTGGATCCGCCGATACACACGTATACTCTTGTATTTACAATACAAGGTTTGCATTTTTATCTAGAAGCAGGGTTTTTTTTTCATTCAGTTCAATTCTTTTCATCCAATTCAATACAATATGCAAGTTCTCTTAATTTATTTCATGAGTGTATTTCTGTGGATGCGAAAGTTCCTCCACCGTTAAAGATCACTGAATACATTTGCTAAATAAAAAATTCAAATAGATATATTTTTTAGTAGTTTTATTAACTAATATTAATTAACAACGGGATTACAAATACAGCAATGAACAATGAACTAGTAATATACTAGGAAGATAAATGTGCATTGGTATGTACAGTACCGATAAATAAAAGGTCAAATTCGTGTTTTTTTGTCACTAACTCAACTAAAAGTAAATCTGTTTTGAGCAAATGGTGACACAACATGTATTTTATGTATTTTTCGGTATTTATCTGTTATTTGGTGCTCATACTAATAATCTTTCAAACACCAAAATTTATTGAATTTAACAAATTTATCATTGCAATTAAAATAAATGCAATTGAAAAAGTTGGAGTGCTTCTAAAGTGTACACAAATGCACACGATTTAGTAATATTGGAAACGGCTCACAAATGTTTTACGTTCATACTAAACCATAGGTCCCCAAACCTTTTTGTCTCATAGACCCCTTGCCATGTTTTTCGGTTTCGGATCAATCCCTGTTTACCTAATACTGATTTTTTGCAAATTTATGAACTTAAATATCTTTTTGACAGCTGGTACTACTAGTTACTCTAAAAGCATTAAATTTCTAACTATACTGAAGAGAGTACAGTTTTTTTTAAAAAGCACATGCTAATGAATTAAATTAAAATAAATTAATTTAATATATAAAACTTTTATAAAAAATAGCTGAACACCAAATAAATGAATTTAATGAGAAAAATGAATCTGGTGCCGCGAGATTTCAATACTAATCCTCTTGGGAAACTTTGGGGCCAGCATTTATACTATTTCACAGCCTCTTCGGGAAAAACACGAGATAGTTATATGTTAATTAGTTCGACTATATAAAGTATATATATAGATTTCGTAAATGTAAGGAGAAGGAGTTGCCAAGCTGCATGTAAGTATCGCCGGTGAATTACTTCACGAACTAAGCACGCGTTTGATAGACAAATTATAATAGTAAATGGTTAGATTAACATTCGAAGATAATAGATTCAATACCGACCTGAGGTTAGCAAGTCTTCGTCTCCTTGTCCATTCTGGTAGACGGGAATAGTAGAATTGAATATTAGAATTGAGTGTTAGGATTAATAGACGTATTAGGGAATCACTCCTAGGTTTCTACTTATAATTAAACTTGTGATTGTTTATATGTTTGTCAGTCCTGAATAAACATAATTGTTATTATGGCTTTTGTTGGTGATGATATGTTTCCTCCCACACTTAGAGACGCGCCGGGCAGAGTGAGCGGGGTCCGAGAAAGGACCCAGCCACCACAGTGCTTCAATAACAAAGTTTCAATACTTAATATATCAATCTAGTCAGGTTTAACCCTAAATCTCCTTTGTTAATAAGTGTCAAGTTCCCCTCCCCTACACTTTTGCTTTTGATATTGGTAACTCGCTGAAACTCCCCCTCACTAGGAAAAGCAATTAAAACCTTCTTGCGATATTCCATAATTCGCAACAAAAAACAGGTATGTTGTTTAAACCCAAAATTGCTGACAATTATTTCTAAACTTTCTTTTAAGATCGTTAGATCCTATTCTGAGCAGTTCCTATTGTAATAGGACATTTTTTTCAGTGTGGCTATATGAATTCGTTGTCTGCTGTGGTTACTACTATAAAAAAAGCAATCTCAAACCTAGTTTCAAAATCTGACGAAAGGACATTTAAATGTTGACCATAGGTTAAAATGTCCGGGAAGATTGTGTGATCCGCGTGAATTTCCAAACTAATCCTCTTGAGTAACTTTGGGGCCAGCATTTATTCTATTTCACAGCCTCTTCGGGAAAAACACGAGATAGTTATATGCTAATTAATTCGACTCTATAAAGTCTAGATTTCGTAAATGTTAGAGAGTGAGAGGGAGAAGGAAATGCCCAAACTATATGTAAGTATCGTCTACGGATCATTTCAACAAGGTTAGCGAGCATTTGATAGTATTTGATATTTATAAAGTAAAGTATTAGATTAATCATTAAAGGAATCAAAGAAATTAAATTTAGTATCGACCTGAGGTTAGCAAGAGTTCGTCTCCTTGTCAATTCTGATAGTTGAGATTACTTAGACGGGAATATTAGATTTGAATGTTAGATTTGAGTATTAGATTTGAGTATCAGGATTAATCTAGGTATTAGAGAATCACTCCGAGGTTTCCACTTATAAATTGAATTTGTGTTTGTTAATTGTGTGTGTGTTTGTCTGTCTTCAATAAATAATAGTTGTTATGGCTTTTGTTGGTGATGATATGTTTCCTCCTACACCAGGCGCGTCGGGCAATGTGAACTCAGTCCAAGATAGGACTGGGGCACGACAATTGTCTGTGACAAATTGAGAAAATTTGCGACTTCCAATATTATACTTCTTTAATTTAATTCTGGAAAGAAATGCTGTCACCTAGTAACCACAAATTAACCTCACTAAATTTAGAAAATAAATCAGTTAAGCTGTAAAAAATCTGGTTTCCACTACATCAATTTTTTTTAAAGATTAAAATCATGATCTGGTTTAAACAGAGCCACTCTATTGGACATTGCGTCACCACACATCATTACACACACTCACACTCCCATGAGCAGCCTTTTTTGAGCCAATATCCTCATCACTACTACATCCAAATTGGAAGACGCTCTCTCCTCCACCAGATTCCCAAACAGAGCCGCCAAAGATCATCGCCTCGAAGCCCCACCTACCGGCTTGCCGCAACGCGTCCAATTGCCAAACTCCATACAATCCAGCATGAAAATGCAATTTAACCAAGACCTATACAGAACTTTTCCTAGCCAGATACGTCTCTGAGGGTTCCCGGAAACCCATGTACCCGAAATTATATCCGTTGATCCATTGAACAGAGCCACTATTATAGACCCCCATTTACATCTCATGGACCCCCAAATTAATTTTAATTTGCCATGGACCCGGTCATCAATCACAAGGAACCCTTGAGGTCCATGGAAACCACGTTGGGAATCACTGTACTAAACCATTCGTGGACCCCCTAATAGTGTCAATGCAACCCCAAATTAATTTTAATTTGCCATGGACCCGGTCATCAATTACAAGGTACCCTTGAGGCCCGTGGAAACCACGCTGGGAATCTACGATCTAGATCAGAGGTCAGAAAACCTTGTTGCTGAGGTGGGCCAAACCAATCTAATAATATGATTCTGGGTGCCGCACAGCAGAAAATATTTGAAAAAATTCGATACTAGAGGCAATTCATGTAGGGGATAGAGGTCAAGAATACAGATGAGATTCAAGGTTTATATTATATTAATTATGTATTATTTAAAAGATATTTATTGAGATATAAAAATATATAAACAAAACACATATAACTAGTTTTCAGTAGTGGAATATTTTATTATTTCATCTACATATTTTTATATAAAAGTAATTGAGCTATTGAAGGATGTATATGCCGTTAACTTTATCTGATTAAAAAGGAACAAAATATTTAAGTCCACCCAATCAGAAGTAATTTCAATTCTTCAAGCTTTTAAGGTTCCACGGCATACTCGAAATATAATATACTAAAATCTAGTCTGCGCTCTTTTGGTCAATTCCATTTTTTGAAGGTATTGAATTTCTTTTTTCGTACCTTATTAAGATTTTACTGATTTCACCCAATGGGAAATGTGAGTGAGTGAGGGATTTTGGGGTTTATTGGCGCAACAGCCGATTTCGGCTATACTGCGTCAAACATTTGTTTTAATATCTGTGGTCTAGACGGGAAGAGAAAGAAAGAAAGAATTGAATGACTAGAAAGAGGGTCGAAAATAGAGAAGGATCACTAGGGTACCCCGGGTTCGTGAAGCCCGTGTTTACCAAAGACAGTAAACCCCGTGGGAAAAGGAAAAGATCACTAGGGCACCTCGGGATTGTGACACCCGTACTCACCTAAAAAACGTGAGCCCCCTGAGGGGTAATGGGAAATGTGATAAATCTAGTAAAGACTCAATAACTTTTTCTTAAAAAAGTAATAAATTGTGTGGTCGAATTCTGCGTGGGGAATTCCACCTCTGTCAGGCAGAATTCTTTTTTTAACGGTAGTAAATAGCTAATTTCTACAGTTTTATTTTTAACAATGATTTCCTAATTTTTTCCCACTTCTCATAATGAAGTCACTTTTTTAGTATTTAATTCTTCTTTCATCCTCACTTTATTTATTTATAATTTTTTACTGTTTTCGCTTATTTTAATTTCTTTTTCTACAATCATTTTGAAATTCTTCACATTCAATTTCCCTCTTCACTTTTCTGTGGCAGTCTACTTGGAAAATAAAGGGAATTTTTTTTTATTCCACTTTTTAAATCGTTTTAAATGGTTGTAATTCTATAGTTCTCAGTTGTTACATCAAGTTTCAGTAATATTTTTTTATTCTTCATATTTTGCGAAGTGTTAGGTGGCCATCTTGAATAATATCTACATTCCGTCTATAGCCTGTTTGGCATGATTTTAATCACGCCTAATAGGCTTTTAGAGGAATACAAATAAACTAGCTTAGATTTAAAAGAATTAGATATTGGACTTAAGAAAAACGCGTACACTTGAAATAAACGAAGGATCTAATAACTACTATATTTAGATGACCAGAACACAGTAGTTGTGTTCAAAATTATCGCAAAAGAGTTTTACTTACGTAGACGCCACCCCATGAAAACGAATAAGTACGAATCTAAATGTTGACTTGCTGTTCCGTTACGTTTCTTATTCCGCTAAGCTCGATAGTCTTTCGGGTACTTACGTATTAGAGACCATATTTTTGGTAAAACTTCACTATGTTCGCTTTCGAAGAAAATAATTTCCTAAATTTAATCATTTTTCACAGCAGAATAAGGAAGAATAATACAAAATAATTAACCAATTAAGGTAATATTATCTTCGATCAAGATTATTGTCCTTGAACATGTGAGAGAAAAGTTCAAACTGTGAAAGATATTATAGCCACATTTTGTTTCAATTTCGATCATAATTAGTGTTATTGGAATTATTTTACGTATATATATTTATTTTAAGTATTATATATATATATATATATATATAAAATCAAAATTTCTCTACAAGAGAGAGATGAATTGACATGATTAAAACTGAAAAAAATTTGTAATTGCAAGATAACCAGACAACAGAATTTAAAAGAAGATATGAAAAATTGGAACAACTGAGTTAAATATAAAAGAATGGATGCTACAGTATTATTAACCTTGCTGACTTAGGAAAGCTTATATACAAAAAAATTTTCTTAAAAAAATTTCTCTATATAAAAGTGGGGTTGAACATGTTTTTTGGCCAGCCAACCTTCCCCCTTTTCTGTTAATAATACAGAGCAAAAACTTATTGGAAATAATGGATAGGAAATCTAAATCCATTATGAGAAAAAGGTAACTTACCTAAAAACTGCATACAGAAATGCAGAGCCCACGCTAAATCTGAGTACAATAAACAAGTTATTCTCAGATTTTGGACCCAAATACAAATTCAAAACAAAGCAATGGCTGAAAAGTAGCACTTAGCAAAAGTATGAAAAGAATAGAAATAATAAAATAAGAATTGTAAACATACTACCATTATCTTAGAGATTCTAAGATAATATAATTTAAAAACTATAATAAATTTAAATATAATTTTTAAAAAAAGTAAATTTATCTAAAACTAAAAAATGGGGGTATCTAAAACTATCTAGGAAGAATATTAAGTCTAAAATAATAACCTGTTAAAAATATGGAAATTTAATCCTTACTATATAGAATTTCTTTATTCAAATATCTATTGATAAATTTAATTGGGTATTTTAGTTAAACAGTATTTAGTAAAATGTTTATAGTTTTTTATTTTTTGTGATTTATTTGAAACTAGAAATTTATTGCGTAGTGTGTAATTAATAACAATATTTCTGAATATAGAAACATACACATTATTCTCCCAATGTGGTACTTTTATAATATTAAAATTAAAGTCTTCCCGTTTATCATAAATATTAGTAACTATTTTACTACCTTTTAATTTAATTTCTACATCAAGAAAATTTACTTCATAATTGTTACTATTTGTCTGAATTAAATTAAGATATTGTGGATAAAAATTAATATTAGATTTAAAGTTGTCTTGCTTGCCAAAAATGATTATACCATCTATATAACGAAAAAGGTTATATTCTAAGTTGTGTCTGTGAAACTATTTTCAAAATAATATAAATATAAATTGGCAAGACAGTTGCTAGCTGGGCCACCTTGTGGTAGATCCTTAATCTGTAAATAAAAATAGTTACCATTATGATAAACATAATTCTCTTTTAGAACTAACCTAAGTAGAGTACCAAATCTATCATATTTAACATTTTTAATCAAATTATCTTTTTGTAATTTTACAAGTGTTTTTATCATATCATCAATATTAATAGAGTTAAAAAGATCTTCAAAATCTAAACTAAATTCTGAAAATATCTTTTTATCTTTAATTTGTGCAATGAGTTCTGTACTATTTTTAAGAATGGCTGAGGTTTTAGATTATTTATTGTATCTTGTAACATTTCATGGAGAATTTTGCCTGATTTACTGATATATGTATTAAAGCCATTAGTAACTGTTCTAAACTTTACTGGGTCTTTATGAAATTTAGGAGTAAGAAATACATGTGAAAATTTAAAATTATTATTAATTTGTATTTTTAATTGTTTATCAAATGCCAAAATTCGATTATTTTTTTCTCTATCAGAAATTGATGTCCTAATAAAAGCTGTATTATTTTCAAAATGTTTGTTGAGCATTAAACTATAATAGTATTTACAAATGAAGGCAGTTTCCTGGCACTTTATCAATATAAACTATAATAAATTTATTTTGTAATTTTTTAATCTGATTTTTAATATCATTAAAAAAGATGTTATTATCTGTACTAAAGTTATATTTATTAATCTGTTGTGAATGTTACATTTAAACTCTGTGAATGCCTCTATAGGCATACTATGTTTAATAGCAATTTTGTAAATGAATTGCTCAATATCACTATATAACTGATTTTTGATAATTTTATTATTATTGGAAAGCATAAGTCTAAAACCAGTACCTTTATTCATTATATTTCTAAGATTATTTATTGTCTTTTACAATATTGAGGTCACCAGTAATAATATGCTGGTGATAATTATCTTTGAATTCTTTAAATTCATTACAATTACATTTTAAATGTTCTTGCTTTATAGGTATATTATAGTTAAAAATTGATCTACCTTTTTTTTTACTATATTTAAAAGCCCTTTTAATAGTGATATTTTGAACTGGGAAAGTTGACATGTGTTTCTTAAAAATGCTAGAAGAATTATTATTATCATAAGATTTATTCATATATAATAATGTACAATATATTATTCTGTTTGATATTTTTTTTATTCATATTGACTTTTATTTTATGTTCATGCTTCAGAAATTTGTGAATGTCTATTATGATATGTAATGCATGACTATCTTTAATATTATCTGAATTTAGTACATTTTCCGTAATACATATTTCTGTCTTACTTAATCCAAATATGAAAGATTTAATGGGCTTTATGTTAAAATTGTTCTCGAAACTTTTACATATATCACTAATACTTTTTGAAATAACATTTTCGTCTCTGCTTAACCTTTTAGTCCTATTCCCTCTAGTTTTTCTTTTATGAGTCTTTTTGATTTCATTATTGTAAAAATAATCTTGAGAATTTTGTTTAATAGCATTTAGAATATTTTTTCCTTGATATAATACATTTAATCCATAAGGATAAACTGTATTATAATACTTATTATAGAAATTTTCCCACCATAATCTTTCTTTAACATTAGGGACTACTTTAATAATATTGAGTACAACATTTTTAAATCCATGTGCATGGAAGTGTCTTATTTCTATTTTATTTGAATTTTTTATGCTATTCAAGTTTCTAGTATCTGTTGATTATAATTCTAATATTAATTTTATTATCTGTCTGTCCAATATATTTAAATTGGCATAGTTTACATGTTAATAAGTAAATACAGTTAAATGTTTTACAGAAGGTAAATTTAGATTCATCTTTGATTTGATCATTATTTATCATTTTACAAGTTTTACATCTATTGTCCCCACATCTTTTGTAAAAGTGAATTTTTTTATTGCAAAAATTACTATTTTGATGTTTACTTGAGAAATATCTGCTGCATTTAATGTCATTAGAGTTAATAGAAATATTATTGCAAGGCATAAGATCTTTTTTAGCATTCTTTAAGTATTCCTTATTCCAGAATACTCCGGTAAAATATCGTCTAGTTGAATTTCTACAATCATCTACATTTTTCAATATCTTGTCATTATTTACTGTATTCATCTTCTCTAATTTAATAATTCTGTTAAAAAAACTAGCCTAACAGATGTGAATAACTAACGAGTATGAGAATACAAATTGCTAACAAATTTATAAACTAACAGAATAGCCTACTAATATAGCAATGTAACAGTTTTAATGGTTGCTTTCTATCGATGCTACATATACCATTATAATGTACCACCGAGCAAAGACCAAGTATTGTTACTAAGCCCAGTTGCCAGTCTCGAAATTTTGCAATTTAAATTTATTGATATTTGTGAAGAATTTTTTTAAGTATCTAAAAATTAGACTTTAATATCTATAGTAAACATTCACTATAATTTTAATGGAAATATCTGAAAATATACCAAATAATGCATTTCCATATGTTATTATAAATTAATAATTATAATTTATAAAACAGGAGGAACTACAAAAAAAACAACATATTTTAACATATGTAATTGAATTGAAATATAAAAATTGAAAAATAAAATTGAAATGGAAAACTGGATTAATATAACTAAGTATACACATATCATAGAAAGATATTTACAAATGAAATAATAAGTATATACATATCATATTTTTTACATATTTACAACCATCATTATAAATATATAACAAATCAATAACAGATTAACACTTATCAATACAATCTTAAAAGCTAAAATGAAATAATCCCATAGTAATATACGCATTAATATTCTAATTTCAAATTAAGAACTCCAAAAATCATATTAACATAAAAAGATTACACAATAAGTATACATAAATATTTTTTTAACTTGATAAGAGCACAAATAACATATAATAATACAAAAAGACTGGATTTATATATACAATATTAGAAAAAAAGAAGAAAAGTATAATTGAAGAAAATAAAATAAATAGTCAAACATTTAACGTATTAGATAAAAAAGGTTTGACCATCAGCATGAGCTACAAAATAGCAAGATCTATAAAAGGCCAGAATACCATATATCAAAATTCAAACATATATAGGCGCAATGCAGCCACATGATATGTGAGAATATATAATCAAAATTTCTCTACAAGCGAGAGATGAATCAACATGATTAAAACTGAAAAAAAATTTGTAATTGTAAGATAACCAGACAACAGAATTTTGGAGAACCATTTTGCATACATTTTTATACGTTTCTTTTTGATTGTGTGTGACTCGTGAAACCATTGGGTATGCTTTGTGGAACCCCAGGGTTCCGTGGAAAACAGTTTGAAGACCACTGGCCAAGAGCAGTGCTTCTCAAACGTTCAATGTTTGCCACCCAATTTCAATCATAATTTTCATCGCGCCCCCCTTCTACAACATAACAATGTAATGAATGCAATAAAAACACTTTATATATACTTTGATGCTAAAGCTACAATATTCGACCATAATTATAAACCGTACAAATTATCAAGCTAAGTATTAGATTTTGTATATAACAAGCTCATGGAAGGCATTACTAATTATTAAGCTTATTTTTAATGCATTGATAAATTAATTATCAAAAATATTGGGCAGTACTGATACGTTTATTTAACCAGTGTATATGTGCACACAGTTGTAAGGGACAGTTTTAGTTGAGAATTCTCTCAGTAGATGGCTGCACCAGTCAACCTAACATGTGGCTCGAACTTAGAGCATCACAGTGAAATCCTAATTATTAATTAATTATAATTCTAAAAATTCATAATTAAATATTCATTCACCATGTAATTCAAAACAATCTTTATTAATTTTTTAAACTTTATAATTGTAATTTATATTTTTGTATCTTTATATATATTATTAACTTGTTTAGTATAATATGTTAACTGTAACTAAACTGAGCATTGTGTAAAAACGTGGGAATCCCACGCACTTCTCTGATCCCTGAACTAGGATGTTGATTTGAAAGCTCGAGAAATAAACTTGGTAAAATTTATAAAAAGGTTGTCGCCTGATTGTGATGGAAATTACGAATTAAACGCAAACCTTCGTGAAACGAAATTAATATAATATTATTCACCTATCTAGTGAGGGAATTCTCAACTAAAACGGTCCCTTACACAGTTTTTATTACATCAGAAAGCATTTTAATTTGCTTCATTTCAGTAAACTACTGATTTTAACGTATCCCACTACCCTAAAATTGTGATTTTTGTCGAAAATTGATATATTTTTTATGATTATGTTTTATAGGCCGTCCTATTAGCTTTATACAAGTATCAAGCTTATTATTTTTCGTTCAATAGAACAAAAACTACAAGTGTTTTATTAAAAGCAGATGCCATTACTTTTTGCAAGACGTCACACTTCAAGACACATATAATTCGAAATGTGTGTGTGTTTTTTTTAAAAAAGGCTCAAGCGGGGCCAGCGATTGCTCAAAAAGTTTTGAAAACAATTATCTGAAACTTTTTGTGTATGTTCTGTATAATGGTAAAAGTGTTTTAACCTTCAGATTTATCAATCACTGTTTTATTACAAAATTTACAGTCCCTTATGTGAATATAATCACTGTTTTTTTTTTAAAATTTCATATAATGACTAAGATAAAGTGCTCTAGTTTTTGTAAAAATTAAAATATCTCTTATCTTGAAGGTCATTTCAAAAATGAATAACATAGTAACATATCAGAATTTAAAATTTGTTCATAAACTTTTGGCGCAGAATGGGCTCCGTTTATGTTATTTTTTGTGAAATTTTACCATTTTTTCCCCACATTTTAGTAATAATAATTTCTTTTTATCTTCTTTATTTTGGTGTATTTTTCTTAAAATGTAATCAACAAATCTAAAAAACTGCAAAAAATCCCCATATTTCCAATTTTTTAAAAAAAGTTGTGGCAAGTAGTTGAATACCTTAAATATTTTGTTTTTGACTTTTCAAAACGCTCGTGCCCCAAACTAGGGATACCGCGCCACCCCTAGAGGGACCACTACCCAGTTTGAGAAACGTTGGCCTAGAGCATTTACTACATGAAAATGAAAATTAATAAATACATAGCTTACAATAATTTATCTGATCATACAAACTAAAGAAAATACTTCATGAAGAAATAAAGTGGTATGTAATGAAAATTAAATAATCGACTCTACGATAATTGGATGCTTTTTTTTTAAAGGAATGCGTATAGGGACTTGTTGTTCTCCGTACTGACCTATCAGTTTGGCTGCTTTATCATGAAGATAACAAAGTAACAGCAAGTTTATTACCGACTTAGCTTGTTGCTCAAAATAATACTAAAGACTGATATTTCAGGAATTTGTACAGTGTCCTCAATCATTTTCCGGAATTTGTTTTTAACTGTGTACGGGGGGGGGGAAGAAGAATTATCTGGATTATATGTTGTTATTACAAATGCCACCTGTCCGACGCAGTCAGATCGAGGCCCACGAAATTCATCATGGCATCGGGCTAGATTGTATCGGGTTAGCCGTAGCTTTGAGCACCATGCAGGTGACAGTACGATTTGGCTCGGTTCCACCCCAATTTTGAGAGAGAACACCTTGGGAGTGGTCAGGGGCCTCCCACCTCTCTTCCCCTTCCATCAACCTCACGAGAGAACTTGCGACTCAACGGATATTTCGAGTACCCCCATGTCGCGAAGGCACTATACATTTACAAACACCCATGCCTTCTCCGGGATTCGAACCCAGGCCCTACGGCACAGCAGTCAGCGTCGCTAACCACTATACCGGATGGGCGACTCTGGATTATATGCCTGAGTTTTACGCACCTGCCAGGTTATTCAGAATCGAGTTTTCAGGACTAAACTCGAATAATGTAAAGCAGTGTTTCTTCAACTGTGGGGCGCACCCCCTTGGGGGGGCATTGTAACTCTACGAGGGGGGCGCGAACATAATATAAAGTCAAAAACAAAAGATTACTTAAAAAAGTTATTAATTTACTGAAAGTAAACAAGCGAATCACATTCTGACATCATAAAAAATAAAATACACATTTACACTCATATATTACACTTGTAAATGCAGCAGTGGTATACAATTTATTTTATAATTAATTTAACAACACTAATTTAAGAACAATTTTAATAATTATCAGTGACCCCATGGGATTGTTATACATAAAATTATATCCAAAAATGAATATTTATCTTTATAACTTGTACAGTTTATAATTAATCTCATAACTGCCGATTAAAAGTTACGCGATTCGCCAACCGTTTTCCTCATAGGCTCGGGTATGTGATGCATTGGAGGGTGGGGGGGGGGAGAAGGAATAAAGAATAAAAAAAATCTGAAGTAAGTAAATCCTTCGCAAACATTATCAAGGTCCTTTTATTGCATTCTAAGGCCTTCGGAATAATTTTATGGATAGCATTGCAGAGAAAAGATCGTACTTCGGAAAGACGTATATATACGGGGAAATAAACGCTTTGACTGAGCGAGACGTTTATATACGTCGTCGGCACTTAAGAGGTTTAGGTCGTATCGTAGTTTTAGCTTCAAAGAATAGTATCATTGAATTCAGTACATTGTTATGGTGTGAGGGGGGCGCGATGAAAATTATGATTGAATATTGGGAATATTGGGATCGAATATTGAAACTTCGAGAAGCACTAATGTAAAGAACGTATATATTTGTTGCGCCTTTCATCCAGGAAACGTTTTGCCTCTGAACGGTAAAGCGCGCGAGCGGGCCGACATTTCTCTTAAAATCATTATTACATAGCATTCACAGACCTTCTCCAAGACAATTTTTTAGGATTTGTAATCGCTGTCATTAGTGATTCCAAACTTATCTTACAAATTTTGAAATAAGTGGGGAAACATGTTTGTAATGACAAAGTATAACATAAGTGCATTTTTACATTTCAGTCTTTCGGACATATACTCCCAAAACACACTGAAAGGTAAGTTAAATTTTTTCCTCAGAATGTACATATAATGTGTGTGTGTGTGTGAACTTCAGTATTTATTTAATAAAAATACTTATAAATAAACAAATGTTATGCATGCCATACATTTTTTTTAGTATTTTCAATATGTTGATTGTATTAAAAGAAGAAAAAACTGCAAGCTCCTGCATTGACCTCGTTTGACATCAATTTATTTTAACGAAAATGTACTGTTGTTAAGAGGTTAATGTTGCAGATTTCATTTTGTAACCGTAAACCGCGCTGATTGGTGAGCAGAACAAACATTGTTTTGATTTCGGTGAGTAAAGCGACATGGGATTCTGAAATCGTTTCCTTAGAGATAGCGTACCCGCCTCATTAGTCAAAGGATGCCGGTTCGATCCCAGCTGGAATCGATAGATTTTCTGGATGCGAAAATCGAAGGCATGCGTGTCATATGATCATGCGTGTCATGGCATGTAAAAGATCCCTTGAGTATGAATTTGGCTCTGGTACTATCGGCAAAATTAAATCATGGCAATGTTTACATCCGATGATAGTTTGAATTGAATAAATTCTAATATTTCAAAGCTACCACTAGATAGGCCCACCAATGAAATGGCTCCCACTATTGGGGATTTCCAGAGTCTGCAAAGGCTTAGATTCCAAAATGCAGCCCATTTAAAAAAAGGAAAAAAAAAAAAGATTCTAAAATAGTTACGAGTATTATATAATTGAGCATTCGGATCTAAGTAACAGAAATTCGGATAAAATACATTTCAAAAATATCTTATTTTAAGAGAATGTTGATAATCTGAAGTGATTTGTACGCATGTTTAATTCATTAGTCCTTAAAATTTAATTTCTGTGATATACACATAAGAACTGAAAGAATATGAACTTATCACCCTCTGATTTGTTGTGTTTTGAATATACCACAATTCCCGTGAGTTATTTTTAAAGTGTAAAAATGGAGGATTGGGTTATATATATATATTTATAAACTCTAATTAAATTAACAGATTGAATTGCTAGAATTGATACAAAATTTTACACTACGAACATTAAATAGGAAGGATAATAGACTAAAAAATTAGGACACAAATTTCAACAATTAAATTTGATTTATTTAGATTACATTGATTTTTCCAAGCATAAACCACACATTGAACCATTCTTACAGAAATTCATCGGTACAGTTTCAGATCGAAATACAATTAAGCACGACATATGAGGTAACCGATGTACGCCCTTGAATAAGACAGCATTTTACAGGCACTTAAACTAGAATATTGGTAATTAAATTTTATCATTTTCCTTTTTAACACTCTTTTATAAGCTTCACTTGTATGTAACGGAATCTTTGAATTCAATTTTTATCCACTTTCAAAGGTCAAATTAATTCGAAATTTTGGTCATTTGTCCAGGACCGATGAGAATACAATAATTTAATGATTTTGTTCCATGGTCCTGACTAGGATCATCCGGATTAACGATTTCCCATTTTCAGATTCCAACCCGCATCTGGCGACTAATTCCAGATTCCATTTCCAGATTTGGCGACTAAAAGATTAAGTTACAACCTAGTTCAATTAACTATAAAAGGGAGTTTTTTTAAACTATAATTTATTCATTCTTTCAACAATGAGAATATGAGTGAGTGTTGCATCTCTGTTTACACTTTTATCTTTGTTTTCAGAAAAATTAGTTTTTCTGAAATGGCAACCATATAGTTGTTAACAATCGAGCACGAAAAATGAAATAAAGAACGATATTGAATGTTTGAGCAAGTGTTTTTCCTCTTTTGTTTTAATTATTAAAAATGATAGGAACCATTCTCAAGAATTTTGATTTATCGCACGTAGAATCGCAACAGAATGCAGAAAAAATTAATGCATGCAGAAAAACTGTTGCTATATGTATAAATGCTGCCTCATTCAAGAGTGCACAAAAAATAAAAATTAACGAATGATGAAAGCACGCAAAAATTAACCATTTGCTTACATGAAAATGTACTTCTAACAGCAAAATACTGAAAAACACAGAAATCTGAACATTATTTAAAAAATTTTTCAGTTCAAAATCAAACAAAACTATTCTGATGCCGAAGAGAAATTCTTTATTACAGAAATTTTAAGGGTACTTTTTGTCAAGATACATAATGAGTGGTCAAATTATTAAGACCACTTGAGGCTTATACCGTGGTAGACCAAAACACTTCACGTTGTTTAATGTAGAGGATTATACAGAGCTATTAACCCGAGAGTAGGCGCGTGGCTCACAGAGTCACCCCTGGCTTACGAAATCGTTAATTCTAGAAAAACTTTTTGTTTGTTACCAATGACCTTGACAGTAACCTCCAATATGGCAGTCTTTATGGGAACTAAATTGTACTTGCCCCATAACTCCCTGTCTTTTGGGAGTGGAAAACGTTTTTTTATAATCATTAGGTACTTGTTTTGACCGAGTTCCTCACGCGACTATTTTTGTTCCAAAATATTTTCTATGAGCAGTCTACATTTTTCACCCTGTGAGCAGCTTAGTAGTTTTGATGGCTATGTTGTATGATTTATTAATGTAAATGAGAAAAACATAATAAAAGAAATGGGCATCTTTGATCTCTATTAAAGGAAGTTGTAACTGATCAAGCACGGGAAGAACCTGCTGAAGTAATGCATATTAATTATGATAGCGAATGTAAATTTGAGAAAAGCGATGAACATGAAACGTTTGAGTTGAAAGGAACATTTTCAAATGCTACCTAAATAACTCTATCAAGTAAAATATGAAGCCATAAGTGTAGCACAAGACATTCTTCCTTCTGTTAAAAAGACACAAGCAAGAAAAAGTTCAACATGCTATTTGCCGATCATCAAGAACAATAAAACTAACAACAATAACTTGAACAAAATATGACAGTTTTGCCTACAAATAATGTTTTTTGTAATATTAACGAAAATTGATTAATAAATTGAAAATTTATTAAATCATGCACATTTGAAACTTCTTGGTTTAGTTTGATAGATATTTTTTGTCAAATTATGAAAGAAAAATAGAAAAGTCCTTGAGAGTAGGTGAGTATACTTTCTCTTAATTAAATTATTCACTGGAATCATGATTTTTGTCGTGTACATTAAAAATAATTATAAAAAAAAGGACTGGGTGACTCAGTCATCCCGCAGGACCATTATCGTTAGCATTGAATAGGCACCTGCTCCCGGGTCAAAAGTAAATGCAGGAATTGTGTTGACCATTAATTACACAGTGTTTTTTGGGAAGAAATGGGGGAAAAACATGATTTAAGGGAGTTTGAACTCAGGATGATTGTAGAAGCGTAGAAGCAAAACGATTTCAACTTTGAAATGTTCGATAACAGCAGTTAATATTTGAAGAGAGTGTATATAAGTAGAGAAAACTACGTCAGGCTTGGGGTCACCTCAGCCTATTGAACACTCCCTCGGAAAGTAGAGTTGTGAAAATTGCCCAACCAATAGAAGAGCAACCGTTTGTCAGATTGAAGGGAATCAGCAAGGAGCAATTGTAAACGCTTCTGTATGAATTGTTCACCACACATTACACTACACAGCCTTTGGTAGTCGATGACTTGTTCGAAAGTTTCTACTGTCGATCTTGTACAAGAGCAGACGTCTTCGATTCGCAAAGCAGTAAAAAGATGGAACAGCAGTAAAAAGATGACTAGAAAAATTTCATGAGACTATGTTGAATCAATAGTATTTGCAATTACACCATGCACATAGTAGCATGCGAATATGGAGAAAAAAAAGAACGAAAGCATAGATTCAGCCTGAAATGCCGCGGCTCTTAAAACTGGTGAAATCAATATTATAGTTTGAGGGATGTTTTTTGGCATTTCATTGGTCCATTGATTAGTATGGAAGAAAGTCTGATGCCCAAGAAAATTTAATTGCTACCGCAGATCAAGTACATTATATTACGTTAATGGGTTTTGCCGCACACACAGGAAAAGATACATTCAGTATGATACTGCTACCTGTTACACAGCTGGCACACTACAACGAGAAGCTGACCGGAATTTATCTCGCGCATGTTTATTGACATAAAACACAGAGCAAGCACTGAAATAACAAATTCTATGCCAAAATATTGGTAAAAAACATTTCAAAGTGTTTTCCACGATTGCTTTCAATTTGGTTTCCTCTCTCAGATTTTTTTCCTACTCTTCAACCTAGAATGACTAAGGTGAGTTTTAAATTCTCTGATTTTAAACATGTTTATCAGGATCAGATACAGAAAAGGGATAAATGCGAGGCAAATCGTTAGAATTCTCTTCAGCTAGTTTTTCTGCGAGTTCCTTCATGGTGTTCCCGATGTCAAGCGAATCCAAGTTCGAGCATATAGAGTTTAATAAGGACATTTTCTCTGGAGTGAAGTGATAGATGATCAACTCCAAGCGAGTAAAATATGGTTTTAATTCTTCGTACCACTTTGTATGTGGGAACAAGTATACAAAAGCACAAAAAAACGTCATCCCGATGCTCCACAGCACCTTACATTGTGTTATGGTCCCCACAATAGAGAAATAGAATTTTAAACATTTGTACAGAAATTGGTCATTTCTGTTTGAGGTAAAATGACAAGTGGTATCATAACGAAGCAAGTCGCTAGAAGAGTTATGACATAAAAAAGAGCACTTGTTAACTTGGTAAGATTCCATTGTATAATCACATTCGGCTGTCCAGTTCGAATTGAAGGATGATTCGAGGGAGAAGATTCTCCCCATAATACTTACTCCAGGATTTTCCATGATGTAATTCTGAAAAGTAATATTTAAGAGGCAGATGTATTCAGAGATTACCAACAAGACGATCATTTTGGTTAACCCAAACTGCATAATTAACTTCTCAATAAAATAGTTCATATTTATTGAAAGATTTAACCTCTTAAAAGCAGATGATCCGATAAAATCAGCTAGATAATATGCGTTGTCATTTTTGGCTAAGGCCCAAATGTACCTTACAGCATGAAAGGAAACTGCTTGACCCAACAGAAGTAGAATCATCTGTGAGTAGAAGTTAGATTGCATACTTGACTTGTCAACGGTAAATGTATCCAAGCCGTGGTCTCTCAAAACATCACTCATTCCTTGAAGCTCTGAATCGGTTGAGCCATTCGTGTTGTTCAAGCTGCAACTTTCTAACAACCGCGCAAGAGCATGACTGTCATACAATGGATTCATAAGATCGAGTACAGCACATATCAAAACAAAGAGCGCAGATCCAACCAAAATCATTGGCATCCAAAAGTAATGAAAACGAATACAAGAGTCCAGAAAGCATATCCTTATAATTAGAGCCAAAACGCTAAGATCCTGTACCCTGAACTGTGAAATTCTACGATAAGATTGGCGTATTAATGCAACGAGACAGAGCCGGAATCTTGATGTAGTCATCTGCAAGAAAAAACATTTAAAAATTATTGTGATATCAAGAGAGTTTTTTTCTCTTTGGCTGTGAAAGTGACACTTCTCCCAAAACGGTACATTAAATGTCACTGACTATACAAAAAATATCAAAATGTTTTTTTGATTTATTGTAATTGTATTGATTAATATTAATTTTAAATAGAGATCAATAATAAGTCAATTAATAATTAGTCAGAAACTGATGAGGGAGATAGCTGTAAAACGGTACTTATAGTATTGGCTCTTACTCATCCGAATACAAACCTTTTTCGCTGAAATGGTCGCGCAATATACATGTTTAGATATTTGTGTGGTGCATTAATCAGTGATAATTCAAACACCAAATAATTAATTTAAATAAAAAAACCATAGCTTCATTTTTTAAAATTTCACACAAAAGTTGTGACGGGTCTATTCGCAAGATATTCTTACTAATCCTCTTGGGGAAACTTTGGGGCTAGCATTTACATTAACTCACAGCCTTTCAAGAAGAACACGAGATATGTAAATTAGTTTGATCTTATAAAGTCTAGGTTTTGTAGATGTAAGAGAGAAGGAGCCGTGAAGCTGTCAAGTAAGTGTAAACACTGAAATATTTACTTCACAAACCTAGCGCGCGTTAAGAAGGTAATTGCGGAGATCAAATTATTAGATTGAAGATTTAAGATAGTAGAATCGGCTATAGGGTCACTAAGGCTTGTTCTCCTTATCTATTTCTGGTAGTCGGGTTTACTTAGAATTGAATATTAGGAATAATCGACTCTTTAGATATCACTCCTAGGTTTCTTCTTATAATTTAACTTGTGATTGCTTAAGTGTGTGTTCAAAGTCTGAATAAATCTAATTGTTATTATGGAGTTTGTTGGTGATGCTTTGTTTCCCCCCACACCTAGAGACGTGCCGGACAGAGAGAGAGGTGTGCCAATTAGGACACCTCCCCCACAAAGTTTTTTAGCGCGTTTTTCACGTAGTGTAAAAAAAGCGCTATTATTAGGACGCAAATTTCGTCTTCGTCCTCCATCTTCGTCTTCATTCTCGTTCCATATTTTGTAGTACCTTTTCCTCAGCCAATAAGCAACCGATTGAACTCGGGTTTTCGGCATTTGGTCGCATTTGTGCCTTAGATGAGCCGAATCATATTTAAATTTAATAATTTTTAAATTAAAATTTTTTTTTAAAAAATGTTTTTTTTTAAGTATAGTACACTACTTTCTGTTAGTAAAAAGTTCATTAGTTGCATTATTGTAAAATACAACATGTGAAAAACGCGCTAAAATTACTTGGCTATGCCAATGATTGATATCTTGTTCTACGAATACAAAAATACGAGGATAGGTGAAAATGTGAGTAATTACATACTAATATTTGAAACCCCTTGGTATCAAAAACAGATTGGCACCTCCAGGGTTGATATAGGAAGAATTTGAACGAAGGAGAGAGGGATCTTCTACCATCATTCTTCTTCAAGAGGAAAGAAAACAACAACTTTTAATTGGAATTACTAACGTTTTTCTATAAGACGACGCTTCCTCTCAACCTGTAACTCATTAATAATACTAATGTCCGGAGCTTGCTTTGCCTGTTAAGGGCGGTCACTTGACGGTGAGGGAACTAATTCCGAATTTACTTGGATCGGTTCTTCGAATCATTGTCTTATTGCAAATGAAGCCACGGCCAAGAGAATTTCATGCTTGGAGAATTTCAATGCATGGTGTTTTTAAGGAAGTACTCATACTGAAACATATCCATGATTTCCCGAATTTGTCTTAGGAAACCCATGAAAAGGCTAGAGACGCATTCCCCAAATTGACATTTTTACCCTTATGCTTCATTGTGGGAATCTGGTACTTTGGGTTGTAACGAGTGCTTTGGGGACAACAAACCCACTGCATCCCATCCGTAACAAGAAGCATGTATTTGTTTTCATCACTTCAATCACACCCTCCTACTCTTTCTTAGTCAGGTCTTTGTGATTCTTTTTAGAGATCATCGGCTTTTTGGAAGGGCGTTTTCCATTGAGTCCAGCTGCTTAAGGTATCCAACTACCCTAAAATTGTGAATTTTGCCAAAAATTGAATTTTTTTTTATGATTTTATTTTACAGACTATCTTGTTAGCTTTATAAAAATACCAAGTTTATTATTTTTCGTTCACTATAACAAAAACTACAAGTGTTTTAGTAAAAGCAGATGCCATTACTTTAAGCAAGATGTCATACTTTAAGCAAGGTGTTATACTTTAAAACGTGTTTTACTCGAAATGTGTATTTTGAAAATGCTCAAACCAGGACAACGATTGCTCAAAAATTTTTGAAAATAATTAACTGAAGTTTTTTTTTTGTATGTTCTGTATAGTAGAAGTGTTTTAAGCTTCAGATTTATTAATCACTGTTTTATAACAAAATTTACAGCCCCTTATGGGAATATAATCATTGTTTTTTTTTAAGCAATTTCATATAATAATTCAGATAAAGAGCTCTAGTTTTTGTAAAAATTAAAATATTTCTTATCCTGAAGGCCATTTTAGAAACATAGCTACACATCAGAATTGAAAAATTGAAAATTGGTACATAAACTTTTAGTATAGAACGGGCCACGTTTATGTTATTTTTTGAAAATTTTTACCCATTTTAGTAATGCTAATTTCTTTTTCTATTCTTAATTTCACCATATTTTTCTTAAAATATACTAAACAAATCTAAAAACAACAAAAAAAAATCCCTATATCTCCCCCCTTTTTTTTTTTAAAAAAAAAAGTTGTCGCAAGTAGTCAGGTACTGTAAGAAAACCTATTTTATTATTTTTAAAACTTAAAAGCAAGCAAAAGTACCAATTTAAAAGTATAATGTTATGTATATTGATGGGGGGCTATTTTTACCATTTTATAAGCACTTTGAAATAAGCCTTTGAAATTCAATAATACACATTGATAACTCATATAATAATAATAATAACAGATTGGATTTATCGTATTACTTTAAAATTGGAAATGACAATAATTAATGTTAGAAAATTCCGATAAAAAGTTAATAGAGGAAAAAGTTTCTATGCAGATGATTTAATATAAGTATTTCTTATTGAAGAGCAATAATAAACATTAAAAAATTGTAATATTTTAACTATGTTTTATTTACTTCTGATTAAAAAAATTATTTTTAGAGGAAATGAGAATGAAATACATTGCAATAATAGTATTATAATATAACACATACTTAAAAATATAACAATGTTTCCAGAGAGAAATAAAGTTGTAGAATAGGATTCTAACAAGCAACTTGATTAAATTTAATTCCAGAAGTAACAGGGATATTCATAATTATCTGAAGAATGGGATGCGGTCCACAAACATAACAGGCTTATAAAATATTATCCAAAAGTAATTATATTGGAATGAAACGAAATTATAAACCAGGGGTAGGCAACCTTTCAACTGTGGTGTGTCAAACCAATCTACCAATGGGATTCAAGGTGCTTGCTGAACTGCAGGAAATATTTGAAACAATTCAACTCTCGTGACAATGCATGAAGAGTTAGGGAATAGAGATCAAGAATACAGTTTAGAGTTATATTTCATGTTAATTTTGCATCATTCAAAGATATTGTTACGTTGATCGGGATTCGAGGATTTTATGCAAATCAGTTACAAAGTACAAGATAGTTCTTTAAGAGCGATGAGAATTTATTGTCGATAATACAATCTTTGAAATTCAGGATTCAACAGCAAAATTCACAAAATAAATATCAGAAGGATTTCACACCTTCAACAGCACGTAGACACAATTATCAGTATCCAAAATACACGTATGTATAAGATTATTATTCACAAGCACAGCCGGGTTAATCGCTAGTCAAAACAATGCTCACTAATCGCTGGTTGAAACAAGACTGACTCGTGTCAGCGAGATCGCTGTATTTATAGACCCGGTGGAAACTTCGAGAAAAATCCTCCTGCGTCATAGATCGTGAAACTAGTGGATTTCTTCAGTAATTTCTAGAAGAATCAAGAGGGTCCCGAACTTGCCAACATGGTCGCCAGAAATGATGCCAACCTGGCCCTATCGCCTATATTTCGCCAAGTTCCTATTGAATTGCTATTATAACGTAAGGGACAACATTGCTTGTGAATATTACAGATTTAACATAAAATAAGTATAACATAGAGTAACATAAATGCATTACACATCCAAATACAGATTATTTACACTATTTTATACAAAATTCGTAACAATATTTATTTAGCACAAAAAATATAACTATTCCTTCAACGTAAATAAAATATTAAAATGATACATATACGATGTATCTTTTAAACATATTTAAATAAGGAAAAAACAATATTCAACACAAGAATTCTATTAATATAATTAAATAAAAAGAATATTTTAATGGGAACCTTGCCATTACACCGCTGTATTTCATATCGCAATATCAGGGGTACAGCTTGTGTGATTTTCAATTAGAGACGATTTTGAATGTTCAGTTAAACAATTTCTTTGCGGACTCGAAGTAGTTTTTATAAGAGAAAAATTTGCTCACATAGAAAAGCGGGAAGTAGAGTACATATGCAATTTTCTTTAAACTGTTAAATCTTTCCAGCAATTACTCCAACAATTTATAATAAACGTCAATTTATCCTTAGAGTTACCTTTCAGATATTTCCGTAAAATTTGCTTTTTATTTTTTTGATGATGTTGGTTTAATAAGCTCCCTTTCAAAATTATCTACTTCTATCGGGTTAAAAGTTTACAAATTTGAAGAGTGGTGCCACTAAGAATTGTACCACCTGCCAAATCTGGCACGCTTCCCATAGTCTGTTCTAAATAGGTGAAATGTATCCTAAGCTGAATAGGACATTCAAATAAGTTTTAATAGGGTATTACAAAGCATATTCAACAAGTTTATAGTTGGATATTGATATTATTTATATATCACACAAACTAATTCTAATATGTATTGCTTAAAATTAATAGCTTGTAATGCATATTATACAAGTTTAGAACTGAATATTGATATTATTCATAAATTAAACTGATTTTAATATGTATTACTTAGAATTTACAGATTGGCACAGATCTAATGAAAACCTCACAGAAAGAATGGAACGGGAAACATTGGATGAACAGTAGTCTATTTATTTTCTACGGATCGTGTATAGAATATATTTCACAGGAAATTAACTGTTATTGATTTTTTTCAGATTTGAAAATGCAATATGGGAAAGAAAAAAAGCATCTCTAGAGAAGAATTTATTATTTATAGAATTGTAAGTTTTTTGTAACGACTCTTGTGTTACAACAAATTAAAATAATGCAGAAATTGTATAAACTCATATATAAATATATTAGAATGCAAATTATGTAAACATTACCTTTTACAGAACATATATGGAATAAACAAATCCACCGTTGAATAAGCTCGAAAAAGAGAGCTTCTTAACGCTTATATGCGAAAACGTCGTGAAAGAAAACGTAGTACATAAAAAAATTGGATTCTACTGCCCAGAATAAGTCAGAAGTTTTCACTTCTACCGTGTGGTCAAAAGCACGCACACAATTTTTTTTTTGTGAAAATGCAATGCATTAATGCAATGATGATTATATGTTACAATATAATCATCATTGCTTATGTGTATGTTTAAAATTGTTTTACTTTTAGTATGCTATTGTTGCATATATTCTCAATAAATAAGAGCTTTATGCTTATTTTAAGCATTATTATGCAACACTTTTTTCAATGGTATAATATTATAATCCATATGTTGATGTGCTATTATTGAAAATATCAAAATCAAAGAAATAAGGTCTTTAAGTTTTAAATGGGGTTGATGTTTGTTTGCTGCGTCCAGATTCGTAGAAAAATATTAGATACGTCGTCTAAAATTGAGAATTTGGAAATATTTTTAACACCCACACTCACAATTTTTTAACGATATAAAATAATTAAATGCAGCATTATAACGTGAAGCATAATTCGTTTTTTAACTCGAGGTATAAAATGCCTATGAATACGATCCACTAAAGATCAATAACTAAAGAGTATGGATTAAAATTCTTTTAACATTTAGACATCCGATTTAGAACATACATATTAAATTGTCGATTAATTTCGCAAAATCAAGAGACATCGCCAAATCAAAAAATGCCAACAAATGTTGTGATCGTTCCTGCACATGCGCGAAAACAAACTCTCGCGCATGCTCCTTCCGTATTAGCCCACCAACAAATAAACAAGTGAAGATTCAGAAGAATTAAATTCTGCATATTTAAATAAAACAAACTTGAAATAGACAAAAGATCTAATGCTAGAGAATTATTATTGCCACCAAAACTCCGTAATTTCATTCAAAATCGCGACAAATAAGTCTATTTTTTATTTATTATTATATTCATATCAATTTGTATAAGTACGAATCTAAATGCTGTCTTGCGTATTCGCGATATTTCTTGCTTTGTCATTTTGCTTGAAGTCCTCAATGTTTCGGTTATTTAAGGTACCCGACTACTTGCAACAACGTTTTTTTTAAAAAAAAAAATGGAAATAGAGGAATTTTTTTATGGTTTGTAGATTTGTTTAGTATATTTTAAGAAAAATATGCTAAATTTAGGAAGAGAAGAAAATTATTAAAATTGGAAGAAATAGGAGAAAATTTGCAAAAAATAACATAAACGGAGCCCATTATGTACCCAAAGTTTATAAACAAATTTTCAGTTTTTCAATTCTGATGTATTGCTATGTTATTCAATTTTGAAATAACCTTTAGGATAAGAGATATTTTGATTTTTACAAAAACTAGACACTATATATATCTCAGTTATTACATAAAATTACTTAATAAAACAGTAGTTATATTCCAAATAAGGAACAGTAAATTTTGTAATCAAACAGTTTTTGATAAATCTGAAGGTTAAAACACTTCTACTATTATACAGAACACAGAACATTCATAAAAATTTAAGAAAATTATTTTCAAAACTTTTTGAGCAATCACTGTCCCCGTTTGAGCCTTTAAAAAAAACACATTTCCAGTAAAAAGCGTTTTAATGTATGACAAGTGTAATGGCATCTGCTTTTACTAAAATACTTGTAGTTTTTGTTCTAGAGAACGGAAAATAATAAACTTGGTATTTTTATAAAGCTAATAAGATGGCCTATGGAATAAAATTATAAAAACAATTTGTGTGTGTCAATTTTCGGCAAAATTCGCAATTTTAGGGTAGTCGGATACCTTAGACCGAATTTTTGAAAACTCTCCACTGTGTTTTCTTTTCCGTAGAAAATAGGTTCCAAGTTTTAATAATCCTTCTCAACAATGTAATAGAATATTACAAATTATAGGCAAAGTTATTAAGGTTGTGTTTGAGAATGTGTGGCAACCCCATTGGCACACACAGGTATTTGTCAAGCGAAGGGTCCATGGTCGAATGTCAGCATTCTCGTATCAGACCCTAATACGCCACCAAACATATTCTTTTGATTCTGTCGATTGTCAGGAACGAAAAACAGCAAAAAATAAATTCTCGAATAAATAATTAGAGTTAATTAGTAAAATTAATTATTAATAACAAACGCTTTATTAAATTTTACGTACTATATACATAAGATTAAAATCAATAAAAAAAAATCAAAAGCGATGTGGGGTCCAGACCCCCCCCCCTCCCTCCTTGTTGACACCATGGTTGGCAATCATACAAAAATTGGCTATTATATTCCAGCAACCACTCATAAATAGTTTATATTACAAAATTATGTTATTTTTTGAGCATGCACTGGAACAGAAAAAACTAATAAAAAATGATTATTTTGTTTGAGCATGCTCCAACAAGAATATTATGTTTTGAAATGCGTGGGAACAGTTTTTCACTATTGGCTACATATCGCGACCATTTGGATGTAACCATAATCGTTGAAACACAAGGTTGTTGAGAATGAATCAGTCGAAAAATACAACTCTCTGGAATGAAATTATTGGTACACAAAATATCAAGGAGAATTTCAAATAATTTTACTGAACAAAATATGGAAGCATTAATGTTTGGTGAAAGTATGATAGGTTGAAGAAAGACATTAAATTTCTATAATGCGTGTTCTGAATATTGTTGTTTTTGGTTAAAATGATGTTCCAGAAATCATGAAATAGTAAATGCACTTTAATGTTGCTCGTTACTCGATAAAACATATGAGATACATAGTAACACGATGTTGTGCAAAAAAGGTAAGCATTATGGAATGATTATGAGTGTTGCCAAATGACAAGAAAGAAATTAATAATTAAATTAGTTCTCTTCAGTTCATGAGGCCACAAATATTTCAAAATTATTATTAAAACTCTCTCTCTCACTACACTAAGTTACTCCGCTGTGAGTTCATATTTTATGTGGAACACAAACAGCTACAGTAATACCCCGATGTACGCAAATTCGGAGTTATGCGATTTTCATATCTCGTCAATTCATCCTCTTCCCCCACCTCATCACTAAAACTCAGGCGGAATCAGTGCCAGAATTGAAATTGATAATTTGATTGAAGAAGTTGTTGATCTTTCCAGGCAAATACATTTAGAAGTGGATAGTGTTGCCACTCAAGAACTGCTCGATCCCCATAATCAGGAGTTGACAATTGGTGAACTGGTAGAAATGCGTGAACAATTGCAAGGCATTGAAGAACTTTAGTCTTTAAACCCAGTTAAATCAGAAGATTGAATGACGGTTGGGAATTTGATAGAAGGCCCCAGTTTAATTGAAAAAAAGTTACAAATTTTACTCCAACAAAGAGCGTATTTTTTTGTACAAAACAAAAAATAAAAAAATTATTAGTATGCTACGAGAAAATTTTGCTGGAGAAAGATAAAAAAATCTTTAATTCGGCAGACTACTTTTTTTTTGTTAGGTTTTATTAAACCACCTACACATAAAAAAACCCTTCGGTTTTTGTGATTTTGTATTTGTGTTATTGAGATTTTATTAAACATTTTTTTTCCTAAAATTTCATTGTCTTCCATCTCCGGTCCCAAAGAAAAATAATTTGCATATATATTTATGCGAAATTATACTCCGACTTACGCCATTTTCACTCAATCTAACCTTTAGCTTAAGTTCGGGTTTTACCGTAGTTCTCCTTCGCTATTTTTGTTTTAACGATTTTAAGCGCATCATATCATATTGTTATTTTCAAGAAAATATTCGATTCTTAATTGGTCTACACTCGATGAAATACTCATCTTGACATAAATAAAATGAATTTAATATATGAGTCGCGTTCAGTACCACACATAATAAACTTCTCCGCCTTTTTGATGTAAACACACTATGCTTTAATATGTCCACGAGGACCTATCGACAATTCTGCAGCATATGTTACCGGCAAAGTATGAAATGTCGGCATTCTATAGAATACATAGGCATTGTATAGAACGTTGTATAGAATCTCATATTTATACTTTGCCTGACGTTTTTAGGCAAAGTATTCAAATGTTATCCTGACAAAATAATGAGAGAACAATTAAAAAATTGTTCAAAATAAGTAAAGGAAAGTGAAAGTTGTACCAAACAAAATTTATGTCTTTCTCATTAGGGAAAACAAATTTTCATATAAAAATAAGAAATTACTTGTTGCAACACGGTACACTTAATGAAATTTTGAATTACATTTTATTACATTTTTCACGCAAAGACAATTCTTATGTTGATACTTTATTTTACACATACATTTAACGAATCCTTGGCCGCTTCCATTGGTCTGAGCAATTGCAACTGATGGGAAGGCAATGTGTGAAATTTGAAACATTTCACACATTACCAGCTAGTTTTAGGCATTCTATAGAATGCCGAATTTTATACTTTGCGGGTAAAATATACGTTGTCAAAAGAAGCGTAAGTCAAACTTAAAAAAAGCGTGAATAATTTTTTAAAAGGAAAATTATAACGGAAGTATTGAAAGTGAGTTTGAATGGCAATAGGGCACTTACCTTTAAACGAGAGTCAAACAGAGTCGAGAGGAACTGATGGATAATTTTTGATACACGCAATGAAATAAATATATCTAACAGGTATCAATCTCACACACTATCCAAAAGTTTGTTTTGTAATTGTTGCATGTTGGTTGCTAGGCAACTGGTATATGTTAGCCTTAGCAGCTGGCATCACGCATTTTCTTTATAATCTCTGATCAGTGTGTTACAAAGTTTCGTGACGAAAAAAAATCGATATTTGGTAAATGAGCTGGTATTGTAATTAATGCAATATACAAACATTATATGAAAATATGGAAGTCATGATAAGGTGTGGATTTCTAGTAAAAAACGTTTGATACCTGGTCCAGATTGTTTGATAGGATTGGATGTGTCGCATCCACCAATTACACATGATCGAAAACGTTATTTGTTGTTCAGCTGCCTTTCTTTTAACTTAAAGAGGCAAATTTGTTATAGATATGAAAAACATAGCCAAGTTTATGTCTATTGATTGCATGAAAGGGAGTTTTAATTTATTTTTTCAACAATAAATTCGTATTGCATATCGTCTCTATATACACGTCACGCGTTTCGTCGCCAATGGCTTCAATCCTTCTGCTTCTAATCATTGTCATCCATTTTTGAGACATTTTTTTAAGTTTTAAAGTTTTTATTCTGTCAATGAAATATAAAAGATTAATTCAAATTATCCTTAAAAGTACTACTCTTAAATTAGGCGAATCCAGACATCCTTTTTTTTGAGAGATAAATATTTTTTTTAATAAAAGTTGAAAATGTAAGAAATTCTGCAGTTTCGATGACGTTTCAGCGATTTAGAATACACACGTATAGAAAATAACATTCAGTAGTTAATTTTATTATTATTATTTAAGGTTTTTAGTTATTATTTGATTTTAGTATAGTTAAAACATTGTGAACTAATAATGTTGTGGATTGTCTAAGTTATTAAAATAAAGTTATTAATTCTCATATCCATGTTTGTTCGATTCTTAAGGAGCACACATAAAAACGCTACGAATTTCAAAGCGAATAAATCAAAATAATCCTGTTGAATTTTCAGTTTGTCATATTTTTTTTAAATACTAATTTCAAATAATATCTAAAATTATACTATTACTATTTTTCTTCATTGGAGCTTTTTTTCTAGCTCATAGCGAACAGTTCATTTTTAGAATAAAATTTTACATATAAGTCGTTATTATGAAACTGTTTTAAATAAACAGAAATTTGAATATGATTTCAGTAGCTAATTTGGAAAAAAAAATATTTATATGTTAGATCTTGATATTAGATCTGAATTTAGGGAGAAAATTAATCAAAAAGTTGAAAGTTAATGTTTTTGTGCTGAAATAAAAAAAAATGCTGAGTAATCAGCAAAAAGTATTGAAATCCAGGAAAAATAACTATAATGCATGCTAATAAAACTGCATATTAAATTAAAATTAAATTATTTTCATTCTTCAGAGACCGTATATAGCTGTATTAAAGATAAAGAAATATAAATGATATTAATAATTTTTAATATTTAGAAAAAATAGGATCATTTATTCCATTCTCCGAACTAAACATATTCAGATTCCATAAGAAAATTATTAAACATTCAAAGTAAATTATCCATACGTGTGTATTCCAACTAGCGGAAATAATGTCACTGAAATCTTCAAGGGTTGATGCTCTACCTGATTATTATTATCTTCGTTTTTGTTATATTTTAGAGACTAAAAATTGCTAATGGCAACAGTGGAGTTTTTATGTTGTTCTAAGTAGTGTGAGAGAATAAAAATGGCCTTGAGTTGTTATTCATGAGTTTTAGAGAACTAATAACTACTAAATAACTAGAGAATTATTATTTTTTAGTTTTAGGCCACTTCACACTTCTTGAGTGTTATTTTTGAGATGTTAAAACAATAGACGGAACTAACTAATCATAGTTCTTATGATATCGGAACAAAAACAGTAAAACTTTCTAAATTTTGAATTCTTATAAAAACTATTTCTCTCGAAAAAATAGGAGTCTTTGATCCACCTAATTTAAAAGATTAGGACTTCTATGAATTACTCGAGTTCATATTTTACATTCCAGTTGCCACATAACTGTTCTTATGAAAGAAATATAAATATACTTAGAAATGCATCTAAAGAAGAGTTATGACAATAAACAGCAGCAAAGCGATGGAAAGACTAATATCATGGAAAACACATGCCATGTATAGAGAAACTACACAAAATTAGAATTCGTTGTTGACAAACGAAATCAAATTTCCCTTCTATTGCATGCATTCAAATCATTTTGAAAACATAAACATAGCTACGTTTTTCATATTTAGAACGTTTCTCTTAAAAGCAGTGCTTCTCAAACTTTCAACACTTGCGACCCAATATTCAATCATGTTTTTCCTCTCGTGCCCCCCTTCTCATACAATAACAATGTATCAAATTCAATAATACTATACTTTGATGCTAAACATAAAATACGATGTTAACCTCTTTAGTGCCGACGACGTATATATATGTTTCACACAGCCATTGCGTTAATTACTTTGGACGTATATATACGTCTTTCTGAAGTACGATCTTTTCTGTGAACTGTGAACTATGAAATTATTCCGAAGGCTTTGAAATGCAATAAAATGACTTTGACAGTCTTTGCGAAGGATCTGCTTATTTATTCCTTTTCTACTCCCCCCCCCCTTATGGACCATATACGTTCGCCTATGTGTTAAACGGTGGCTTTGGGAAGCGTATCCCGTAATTTTCAACCGGCATTTAAGGGATTAATGAAAAACTGCACAAATTAACAACATGAGAGTTCATTTTTACATATAATTTTATATATGACAAGCCCTTGGGGTCACTGATAATTAGTAAACTTGTTCTTAACTAAGTTTTGTTATAAATTAGTTTACATAGCGCAGTAATTATATATTAGTGTTTTAAAATTAGTGTAAATGTGCATTTTATTTTTATTATGCCAGAATGTATTTTGTCTGTTTAATTTCAGTAAATGAATAAATTTTTTAAAGTTTTCGTTTGTTTTCGAATTTTAATATGCTCGTGCCTCCCTTGTAGGGTTATCACGCCCCCACAGTTTGAGAAACACTGTCTTAAAAGTTATAAGGAAGGCAATTGAACAACAAATAACAATTTATAAGCAGGTGTAATTATTACACTTGGACGTGATCTGGGATGTTTCATCAAATAACTAAACTAGTCATCAAGTTCCCTAACTTAACGAATAAGAATCCACATCATATGTGTACTTTAAGCTTTCTCCGATGCTGCTTACCAAATAACGATTTTTTTCGTCACGAAATGCAACACGCCGATCAGGGACTCTGAAAAAGTGGGTGATTTCCGAGGGAAATCTTATTCCAGTTGCCTAGCAACTGGCATGCACTAATCACAAAACAGAACTTTGTATAGTGAGGTCGATGCCTATTAGATGTATCTATTTTACTGCTCGTTGCAAAAATTAATCCCTCAATTATTTCTCTGGACATATGAATCTCTCTCAAAGGTAAACGCCTTATTGCCATTCAAATTTACTTTCAATACTTCCGCAACTATTTTCCTTATAAATAGGTATTCGCTTTTCTTTAAAGTTTGTGGCTTGCTCTTCATCATACAGAATCATTGACTGGTTCTCGTGGATCTGTTTTACGTTAGAGAGGTTATCATGTAATAAGAGGATAAAAACAGCACAAATCCACGAAAACTTTGGGCGCAATTTATTATGTTATTTGCAAACTAAAATGATCGCATAGCTTGAGCATTTTTTATCACCATATTAATCGATCAATTGTTTGCTGAAGATCTATTCGCCTTTTTTACATTAGGGATAATCTTTACTTTAAATTTCTTCTTATTTTTTGTTGATCCATTTTGTAAATTGTTTAACTTCTTGTTTATTTTAATTAACTTGTTCTTTAATTTTTTGCAATCCTGAACCACATGATAAATTGAAACATTTTTTATTACTTTCGGAAAATAAAATAAAAAATTTAAACTTAGGTGAACTAATTTACATTATATATATAAACTAGCTGTTACCCGCCCGCTTCGCTGGGTATTTCATGATGTTTTATAAATCTTTACTGCTTATATATATGTATAAATTATTGATATCTAAGTCCTAGCATTAAGAATTCGATTAATTTGAAAAATATACTTATACCTGTAACTGTCACCTGTTGATAAAAAAAAAAGGGCAGAACTCATCTAATTTGTATTTTCTAAAAATCTCTAAAATTGAAGCATAGAATGATGTTTGTTCTTTCGTAACTCAAAAACCAAGTGGATTCCCGCAAAACCAATTTTCGGTGGATCTCTACTCCGTAAATTGAACATGCAAGCCAAATTTCAAGTCTAAATCTAACAGAAAAAAGCAAAAGTTTTACTATAAATATCCCCAAAGCCGTTTTCCAAAATTACTGCTCTTAGCGGATTTCAATTCAACAAAAGAAAAATGCAAACCAAATTTCATTATTATAGTCCTTGTAGCTCGAAAAAAGTAATTTTTTTTTATCAATACGTCCCAGTAACCCCTGCAACCCCCCAGAACTTGATTTGCTTAAAATTTATTCTTAGTGGATCCCTATTCAACAAAAGAAACATGCTTAACAAATTTCAAGTATATGGGTCTAACAATTAAAAACAGGAATTTTTTCTGTAACTCCTCTTGACCCCTCGCAAACATCTTTGGGGGTCAATTTTCATTTTACTCTTTGTTAGAGGAACTCTATTTCATGAAAGGAACATGCCTGCCAATTTTCAAGCAGGATGATCAAGTAGTTTAAAAATGGAAATATTTATCGATTACGCCTCTTAATCTCCCGAAATTAAACTTAGTAGTTGATATTCGCGAAACACATTTTGTAGCGGTTTTCTACTTTACGAAAGGAATCTGCTTATCAAATTTCAAGACTGTACGTCTAACATTTTAAAAATGGGGATAATTGTCTATAACGCCACTTGAACCCCCGCAACGCCACTTCTGGGTCGGTTTTCACAAAACCCATTTTGTAGGGGAATTGCACTCTTATGAAAGGAATCTGCTTAGAAAAATTTGAAGACAGTGCGTCCAATTAATTAAAAATGCAAAAAAATTATCAATAACGCCCCTTGAACCCCCGCAACACCACCTAGGGGTCGATTTTCACAAAACACATTTTGCAGTGTATTTCTATCCTATGAGAGGAATCTGCTAACCAAATTTCAAGACTGTGAGTCTAATAGTTTAAAAAAAGAAATAATTATTTATATCTGCCCTTAACCCCCCGCAAAACCCTTTGGGGGTCAATTTTCTCCAAACCCGTTTTGTACCGGATATTTACTCCATGAAAGAAACATTCCTACCAATTTTCAAGCAGTTAGGTCAAATAGTTTAAAAACGAAAATATTTATATCTTACGCCACTTATTCCCCTGCAACGCCACTTAGAGGTCTGTTTTCACAAAACCTTCTTATAGCTGATCTCTACTCTATGAAAGAAATATCTTTATCAAATATAAAGACTGTGCGTCTAATAGTTTAAAAATGGAAATAATTATCTATAACGCCCCTTAAGTCCCCTCAACGCCACTTGGGGGCAATTTTCACGAAACCCATTTTTAGCGTATCTCTACCCTATGAGAGGAATCTGCTTACTAAGTTTCAAGACTGTACGTCTAATAACTTAAAAATAGGAATTTATAACGCCACTTAAACCCCCCGCCCCCGCAACACCCCTTGGGGGTCAATTTTCCCAAAACCCATTTTGTAGCGGATATTTACTCCAGGAAAGAAACTTACCTACCAATTTTCAAGCAGGTAGGTGAAGTAGTTTAAAAACGGATATATTTATCTATTACGCCCCTTAATCCCCCGCAACACCACTTAGAAGTCTGTTTTCACAAAACCCGTTTTGTAACTGATCATTATTCTACGAAAGGAATCTATATATCAAATTTAAAGACAGTGCGTCAAATAGTTTAAAAATGGAAATAATTATCTATAACGCCCCCTAAGCCCCTGTAACGCCACTTGGGGGTCGATTTTCAGAAACTCATTTTGTAGCGGAACTCTACTCTCTGAAAGGAATCCGCTTACCCAATTTCAAGATTGTACATCAAGTAGTTTAAACATGGAAACAATTATTATTAAAGCCCTTAACCCCCCGTAACGCCCCTTGCGTTTCGAATTTCGGAAAATCCTTTCTTAGCTGATGTCTACTCTATCAAAGGAACATGTCTACCAAATTTCAAGTCTGTAGGTTGAATAGTTCCAGAGATTTCGTGATTAGTCAGTCAGTCAGTCAGTGAGTGAGTCGCTTTTCTCCTTTATATATATAGACTAGCTGTTACCCGCCCGCTTCGCTGGGTATTTCATGATGTTTTATAAATTTTTACTGCTTATGTATAAATTATTGATATCTAAGTCCTAGCATTAAGAATTCGATTGTATTGAAAAATATATTTAGACCTGTAACTGTCACCTCTTGATAAATAAAAAGGGCAGAACTCATCTAATTTGTATTTTCTAAAAATCTCTAAAATTGAAGTATAGAATGATGTTTGCTCTTTCGTAACCCAAAAACCAAGTGGATTCCCGCAAAACCAATTTTCGCGGTGGATCTCTACTCCGTAAATTGAACATGCAAGCCAAATTTCAAGTCTAAATCAAACAGAAAAAAACAAAAGTTTTACTATCAATATCCCCGTAATCCCGTGTGTGTTGAGAGCCGTTTTCCAAAATAACCTCTCTTAGCGGATTTCAATTCAACAAAAGAAAAATGCAAACCAAATTTCATTATTATAGTCCTTGTAGCTCGAAAAAAGGATTTTTTTTGTGTCAATACGTCCCAGTAACCCCTGCACCCCTCCGCAGAACTTTATTTACTTAAAATACATTCTTAGTGCATCCCTATTCAACAAAAGAAACATGCTTAAAAAATTTCAAGTATATGGGTCTAACAATTAAAAACAGGAATATTTTTCTGTAACTCCTCTTGACCCCTCGCAACCATCCTTAGGGGTCAATTTTCGTTTTACTCTTTGTTAGAGGAATTATATTCCATGAAAGGAACATGCTTACCAATTTTCAAGCAGGATGATCAAATAGTTTAAAAATGGAAATATTTATCGATTACGCTTCTTAATCTCCCAAAATTAAACTTGGTAGTTGATATTCGCAAAACCCATTTTGTAGCGGTTCTCTACGAAAGGAATCTGCTTATCAAATTTCAAGACTGTACGTCTAATAGTTTAAAAATGGGGATAATTATCTATAACGCCACTTGAGCCCCCGCAACGCCACTTCGGTGTCTGTTTTCACAAAACCCATTTTGTAGGGGAATTGCACTCTATGAAAGGAATCTGCTTAGCAAAATTTGTGCGTCCAATAAATTAAAAATGCAAAAAAAATTATCAATAACGCCCCTTGAACCCCGCAACGCCACCTAGGGGTCTATTTTCACAAAACACATTTTCTAGTGTATCTCTATCCTATGAGAGGAATCTGCTCACCAAATTTCAAGACTGTGCGTCTAATAGTTTAAAAATAGAAATAATTACTTATATCTGCCCTTAACCCTCCGCAACACCCCTTGGGGTCAATTTTCCCCAAACCCGTTTTGTAACGGATATGTACTCCATGAAAGAAACATTCCTACCAATTTTCAAACAGGTAGGTCAATTAGTTTAAAAACGAAAAAATTTATCTATTACGCCACTTAATCCCCCGCAACGCCACTTAGAGGTCTGTTTTCCCAAAACCTTCTTATAGCTGATCTCTACTCTATGAAAGAAATCTTTTTTTCAAATATAAAGACTGTGCGTCTAATAGTTTAAAAATGGAAATAATTATCTATAACGCCCCTTAAGTCCCGGAACGCCACTTGGGGGCAATTTTCACGAAACCCATCTTGTAGCGTATCTCTACCCTATGAGAGGAATCTGCTTACTAAGTTTCAAGACTGTACGTCTAATAGTTAAAAAATCGGAATTTATAACGCCCCTTAAACCCCCACCCCCGCAACACCCCTTGGGTCAATTTTTTAAAAACCCATTTTGTAGCGGATATTTACTCCATGAAAGAAACTTACCTACCAATTTTCAAGCAGGTAGGTGAAGTAGTTTAAAAACGGATATATTTATCTATTACGCCTCTTAATCCCCGCAACGCCACTTAGAAGTCTGTTTTCACAAAACCCGTTTTGTAACTGATCATTATTCTACGAAAGGAATCTATTTATCAAATTTAAAGACAGTGCGTCAAATAGTTTAAAAATGAAAATATTTATCTATAACGCCCCCTAAGCCCTGCAACGCCACTTGGTTGACGATTTTCACCAAACTCATTTTGTAGCGGATCTCTACTGTATGAAAGGAATCTGCTAACCCAATTTCAAAATATTACATTGAGTAGTTTAAACATAAACAATTATTTATAACGCCCCTTAAGTCCCGCAACGCCACTTGGGGGCACTTTTCACGAAACCCATTTTGTAGCGTATCTCTACCCTATGAGAGGAATCTGCTTACTAAGTTTCAAGACTGTACGTCTAATAGTTAAAAAATCGGAATTTATAACGCCCCTTAAACCCCCCACCCCCGCAACACCCCTTGGGGTCAATTTTTTAAAAACCCATTTTGTAGCGGATATTTACTCCATGAAAGAAACTTACCTACCAATTTTCAAGCAGGTAGGTGAAGTAGTTTAAAAACGGATATATTTATCTATTACGCCCCTTAATCCCCCGCAACGCCACTTAGAAGTCTGTTTTCACAAAACCCGTTTTGTAACTGATCATTATTCTACGAAAGGAATCTATTTATCAAATTTAAAGACAGTGCGTCAAATAGTTTTAAAATGAAAATAATTATCTATAACGCCCCCTAAGCCCCTGCAACGCCACTTGGGGGACGATTTTCACCAAACTCATTTTGTAGCGGATCTCTACTGTATGAAAGGAATCTGCTAACCCAATTTCAAAACTGTACATTGAGTAGTTTAAACATGGAAACAATTATTTATAACGCCCCTTAACCCCCGTAACGCCCCTTGCGTTTCGTATTTCGGAAAATCCGTTCTTAGCTGATGTCTACTCTATGAAAGGAACATGTCTACCAAATTTCAAGTATGTAGGTTGAATAGTTCCAGAGATATCGTGATTAGTCAGTCAGTCAGTCAGTCAGTCAGTCAATCAGTCAGTCAGCAGTGTGAGTCGCTTTTCTCCTTTA